>WOVY01014807.1:0-52085 GCA_013436015.1 Rhipicephalus annulatus
GGCAAGGCTTGCAACAAGTACGTCATCGCGTCGTTTTGTGTTGATTGCATACGACTTAGTAAACATCCAAACTACACTCGTTGATAACAGGCCGGCAAAACTTTGGGCAGAGCGAGGAGTCAAGCGCAGCGGCGATACAGGCGCGACACTGCTTGAAACATGAACGATTGTGAGATGTCAATCGTAGAGGGTTTTCCCTTCTTGATCACATCGTTCCAGTGCCCACTTGCGTCATGAACGAGTCGGCTTTAGGTTGCGAGAGGCGACAGGTGGGGCGCCACGATTTCTTCGCGAGTATCCGACTCAATTCGGCGCAGGTCCAAAAGCCTTGGCAGGCCTTTCCTTTGCGAGCAAGGCTGGTAGGTGTTTCTGTGGCCCCCCCCGCTGTGCAGCAGCCTCCCGGCAACGCTATGCAAAGTGCGGGAGCTACAGCGCGATGACACAGTTAGGCCGGCGGAAATGCATAGCCTCCAAGAGCACTGGGCCGCGGTGCATGTGGGGGCTCTATCCGCTCGCCTTTGTAAACTCCACTCCCCCGCTTGGTGGACTCCAGTCGAGACAGCAGGAGGATCACACACGGAGATGATTCTGATCTCCGCCTCCCGCGCTCGGCGCTTGCCCCACGACCGAAAGCATTCCGAGGCGCCGCCTTCACTTCGTCCCACTTGTCGCCGTCTAGTTCTGGGTGTTGCGTGTACCAGACCACTTCTTATTTTTAGAGTGGGTAATGATAAAGTACGTCGTACTCTACAATGGGAGAGCACGAGCCGTCCCCGCGGGCATTCCTTGGCTTTAGAGTCCTGCCGAAGGACAGACAGGAGGGGTGGGGGGTTAGAAAAAGTGGGTAACGATTTAGAGTACTTGGTACTCTACTATGGGAGAGCTTAAAGCCGTCCCCAAGGCGACAACAAACGTCGAACAGAGTGCTTAACGAGGTTAATTACCGATTGCACCCGGCATCGGCGAAGCTCAAAAAGCGCGGCCACAAAACGTGCGCCAGCTTTGCGGAGATCTTAGCGCACTATTTCACAAAGTGTTGTATTTTTAATTACTTTTATTGATTCAAGCAGTGTTTTGATATGTTAATCTGATCTTTTATCGAGTTCGAGATAATTGTCATTTGTGGTGCGGTTTTTTACAGTTGCCTGTAAAGGACCACATTTTTTGTGTCGCCGCCGCCAACAATCTTTACTATGCCACCGACGCCTATTGATCGGCGCGCCACCGCCGCTGCTTACGAGTGCTTTCTACGCGAAACAGTGCGCCATTTAAAAAGAATTTTTTTTTCAGTTGACCTATACGTTTATTCTGCACCTTCTGTCGCAAGTAAATACTCAGTTGTTTCTTAATTCTGCTCAGTTCGCAAACGCATCGCAATCTTTTTGCCTGCCACTACAAACTTAAATGACTGGACTAAAAAAAAAGAAGCTTAAGTGCTCCTAAAAATGTGAACATGTAGTGTGTTATTCCATTTAAAGGTGAATATCACGCTACTATTCGAGCTCACTGTAGTTAAGCAAATCTTGGTCAGTGACAGTGCCAATGGTGGTGTTTTCCAAGGACTATCCACTATTCTGGCTGACGAGTACACGTAATGACGAGTACACAAACAGGTGTGGAAAGCCGGTACTGGAATGTTCATAATTATGACTGTGAAAGCGCGTCGAAGAACAAAGGCAGTTCAGATTCAGATGCGAAGGGAGGGGGGTTAGGAATGGGGACGGGAAGGCAGAAGCGCTTTTATTTGATGTGTATTGATGACATTGCTATGCAGGCTAATGAGGTAGAGCTAGTTGTTTAGAGCCTACTTTCGAAAAAAACAATGGTCAGCGTAAAAAAAAGGCCTGTTAGAAAGGCGTAGCACAGTCACATCGAAAGCTAGAAGAGCAGCCTTCCAAAGCCTTTTAACACTGAGTGGCAAAATGCTGTAAGCGCACTTGCTTAGTACTCGAAGTAATAACCCACTACGGCCTGATTATTAATTGCAGGGGCATTCTGGTGAGAAGCGCGGTATCCGCTGAACACTTGCAAATAATTTTGTGTCAATTGTTGATGCAGTGGCTAATGACGATGAGGTATTAAAGCCCTAAACACATGTCCGCGAATCCCCCATGCTGCGTGGGTATGCGCCACATCGTCAATGATCTTGTCTTGTCTTGATTTCCCAACGACAAACCGACCCGCGACGAGCGACAGAGATTTGCTGTCATGGAGGCCCATCCGTCGCCGCCGCCGCTCATCCCGTCCCTCATTTCTAAAAAACTAGAAAATATCGCTTGTCGCCCAGAAGCCAGTGTGGCGATATCCGTCAACATGACTGCGCCTCTGTTCCGCGCTTCGTTTGGTGATTTGCTCTCGATGCTTGTTATCCGCGCGTACTTCAGAGGATTGCCAGGTATCGATTACACTTTTTACATTCTCATGTCATGCGAAGATTGAGCGAGTGGCTGCATTTGTCGTAAATTTATGTATCCAAGGTTTGTTTTGATGTCTTGATGGTAGCTTGTTGCTAGAATGCGTAAATCATCGTGCGAAAGTATGTCGTAGTCGTCGTAACAAAGGCTTCTGGGCGGCCTGCAGGTTATACCACTGATTGCGAAAAAATAATGTCGTGAAATGCTTTTGGGGGATTTCTTATATCACAAAGAACGTAATAAACTTAACACGTTGTCATAGACCAACTTTTAAACTTCTATTCACAATTTATGGGTATGCACACGATCGTTTCATTCAAGCAACAATGATACGTGGCCGCCGACATGCGGTTGCAGTCGTCGCGACGCGACAGTGCGACGGAGCAAGTTTGTCGCTGTCGCCAGAAAATCGCGTGCATGTGGTTAGGAGGCTTTATGCCTGAAGTGGGTATGCTTCAACAGTTAATAGTTGATCAAGAACAAGCTTTTGTAATGGGTTGGAGGATTGGACGACCCACTCGTTACGCAATTCACATTGTGCGACGCCTGGTTGTTCTTTTGCTGCTGTAAATCGCTTTATTAGTCATATTAACGCGATTCTTTTTCCCGCTATCAAGCCTGCCTAAGGCAACTTTGTGAACGAGTCTGATGCATGATCGAGGTTCAGTGGCAGAATACTGGACTCGCACGCTGCCGACCCAGGCTTAAGCCCCAGTGTGTCCTTGGTACTAGGTGTTTTATTGCGATAGCAATTATTATAATCTCGGCTGAATTTTACCGCCGGCGTCGGCATCGACGTCACCATGACTCACCGTATAAGTAAATGTATTTATATACACGAAAACGCAAGGAGGAAAAATAATTCAGAAAAAGACTTCGGGCGCGCAGAATCAAACTTGGGACCTCTGAAAACGAGTTCGAGGCGTTAGTCACTGAGAGGCACGTGCATAATCTTGAAACGGCAAGCATTTATATATACCACTTACCAGCTGTTGACGGGCATCTAGGGGAAGGGATTTATCGTGTTTCTGCATTACCCGAAAAAAATGGCTCAATGAGTGCGCGTCGCTACATCGTCACGATGCGCGGCGCCCGCTCTCATCTTCCACGCGTACTTTGCCCCGCGGAGAGGAGGGGATAGACACTCGGGTCGCGCGCCCTAGCTCATCTCGTGGTTGGGAGATTCGGACGTTTAGGCTGGCCTTGAGATTTCACCAGAACGGGTTCTGTTGTAGTTACCAATGGCACAAAGGTCACTGCAAACCATTGCACAGTCTCTGTTTGGGAAAAGGGCGCGCTTTTCAGACACAGCGAAGTAACAACTGAAACGCTTGCTAGCGTTCATCTGTACCTGTGAGTACGTTTCGTGCGTCATTTGTGCGTGAGAAACGCGAGCCGTGGTTTCAATATGCTTTCGATTCTGCACGTGACCGCCCACTTTGTTGTTATCACGTTCACTGCTTCGCCTTAGCTGCAAAGCTGCAACTTTTTTAAACGTATGCTTAGTACATATTCACTTAATTATGTGGTCGTGCGCACTCTAACACGATTAAGACTTGTCCTCATCGTGACGTCCCGCTAAGGTGCTCGCCCAGATAGCTTGTGGCATTGCGAATCTCCGCTCAGTGTGAGCTGCAAGATTGCCGACAAACAGTGACCTTAAACCAGAGATAAATGTTCATAAATTTCGCATGCTTCATTTGCACTATTGGACCATTTTAGATAAACAAAAGTATACAACGGGGAAGAAACCCGTATAATATAAGGCGGAAGAGGCCGCGGTGCTATTATGGCTGACATGCTAGTTACAGTGCAAAAAAATGCGTGACCTTTTGCTTGTTTCTATTGTTGTTTTGCTTGTTTTCGGAGCAACAAATTCAAATTTGGGAATTTCGGAAGTCTTGCACACAGATCGGGTGAGATTCGTTTACACATGAGATGACAAAATAATTTTCGAAGTAAAATGCATCTTCGGAGTTTTAAGCTCATTAAGCGAGCGATCCAAGTCATTCAGGTCAGTTTCTACAACACTATAAACATGCCTTCCTTAAATTGCTTTAGTTTGTAACCCTAACGTTCATAACCACGAAGCTCAAATAAGAGCATGCAAAAGGTAGGTTTCGCACTGTGAACGTTTTGTGCATAAAAGTTTGCACAACGCCTTTTTTTTCAGCTTCGCATCACTGAATGCATACGCCCTTTGCGCGAATATAACTTCCTTGGTATAATATCGGAAAACAAATTCCATAATCTCCGAAATCTTCCATAATCTCGGAAAACAAATCTTGCCATTCGTGAGAGACACTGTTGTCAAGAAAAGTGATTATGTACAGCGTGCTCTGGTAACAAGGAAATTGATTTTGGTGTGGTCCACAAAATACGCGTATTGATAAAAAACAGCGCAGATTATTTTTCGCGGTCTGATCTGTTCTGACCATCTGATCTGTTGTCGTAGTTTATTTCGCTTCCGCAGTTGACCACGTGGTATAAAAGTATGTTTTACTGACAATCTCTGTAAATGGTCCGAAACCGCATTAGGGAATGGTCTGATGCCGAGTACGTTCGCAGTGCGTTTCATCGTCAGAATGGAAACGCGTAATTTAAATTCTAGCCCCACAGACAAAGCTGATATAGTTTGAAAATTCCAACGCAACAATCAGAGGATGCAGTGTACATAAAACACTTCTTTCGCTTCAGTGTGTTGCTAACGCGAAAAATTAAACATAAAGTGAGTTACGGGGATGGTGGGAAATCACACAAATAGTGCGGGTGAGATACTGTCACTATTAGGCAATTCACGCTGTAGTCTTCAGAATGACTACTTCGGACTGTAGCTTCCTTTGCTATAGTTGGCGCATGCGTTAAGTGTCTGCGTGTCACTATGAGTGACAGAAAAGCCGTGTCAATAAACTTTAGTCTCGCGGCTAAGCTAAATATAGCACATATTAAGATAGAATGGTTTCAAGGTATGACATTTCTTTTGTTATAGGTATAATGATCACTTCCGCTAGCTCCACCCAGGGAGCTATAGCACCAAATAGTTTGATATCCGTGAATGTTATTGTATCGATGTGATTTCTCTTTTTTCACAGTAACAAAGATTATTGAACTGTTTGCCTTTCGTTTATCTCTGCAGAGTCACTGCCCGTCGCCGGTGTCCAAATTCCGGCCGAGAGAGAAACTCTTCTACACTCCCCAGGACAACAGTGACATCCGCTGGAACTTCGAGAAGATCCTCGTCGACCGAAACGGAACTCCACTCCGCCGGTACGAGCCTGGCTTCCTACCGGCCGACATCACCAGCGACATCGAAGCCATTATCAAGGGGCGAAGGCTGCCTCCGATTGATAATTAGTCATCTCACTCGAACTCCAAGCGGCTTTATCGCTTTACCTTCATCCTAACCTAAAAATTGATGGTCTGCGAACTTTTTCTTGTCGGATTCCCTGAGTAGACATTTTTTGTATTCACTCTCAATCAACGCCGCCGGCAACTTTTCGAGATTACATTGGAAAAACGTACTCACATTTAGCACGTGCCACTCAGAAAACACTTTGGCTGACATAAAAAATTGCCCGCAGCTTCCCTCGGGGAACACTGAGGAGGATGCGGAAGCATGTAATTGATTAACGGGTGTTAAATTGCGACTTACTTGGGTCGATGGCTAAATTGGTTAACGTGGTTGTGAAATGGGGTGTTAAATGAGTGAACACGTATGGCACGTATGCGAAAGGGCGGTGTTTTATTTATTGCGACGAACTTTGAGGATGATGGCTTTGTGGTCGGTAAAGTAAAGAGTGAGTGGATCGGGTTGCATCGGTCGTAGGTCGAAATTTGCAAAGACGTTGTCGATGCAGGTTCCGCGAATGCTGGTCGGCTGGTGGTGTTTGCAGTCGTCGTGCGTTGCGCGTTTCAGCGAGTGTCGCGACGCCATGTATTCGACTATCCAATTGTCCTTGATGACGTCGACGTTGAAGTCGCCAACTAGCATGAACGGTCGATGTTGCGGTTGTTGTTTTCTGTAATCTTGCACGGCCTCGTCGACGTACTTTTCTACGGCGGCACGAGAGAGGTTCGGCGAGAGGTACATCGTCATGACGTCGACGCAACAGACGGTAGCAACGCAGTGCTCGCCGTTGGCGCGTTGTTGAACGCCGGGCTGTAGCGCGCGCGGGACAGACGGTGGGCGACGGCGCGACGGCGCATGCGCGCGCGTCAGCTGTCGAATGTTCGAGAGGCGGTGCGGACGGCGCACTACAAGGCGCGAGTATAAGATGCTTCCGCATCTAATATTAACCAAGTTTGTCGCCAAGCTTAAGAAGGAAAAATTTGATCGGATGGTCACAGAAGAACAACAAAGCTGAGACTGATTTTTGAAGATTACGTGGACTTGACAAATGATTGTGATATACGGAGCTTGTAAACTCTGAATGAGCCGATGGTGTGCTGTGAAGCAGAAGCACACACACACACACCGAAGAAAGAAGCACGGCGGGACAAATTTATCTCTCGTGTAACGCCGAATTAAGTTACTGTGCTGAAAGCGGCAGATATAACCTTCGATTGGCTTGTTCTACTTAATTTTTCTAAAGCACAGATCGCCGATGTACGTACAGCGCCGAGAAGATCGCTTAACCGCTAACTGTAAGACCGTCTGTTTTTCACTATTATTACGTGCTATGCATCGTCTTCCGCGAACCAGAACAAAAGGGCTGATTTACTCCAGCTCATATTTCGCGTGTGGCCGCTCTCTTAAACCTTCCTCCTTGAAGGTTTGTCAAGGTGCGTGTTTGCGCACAGCTTCATCGCCACTGTTTGAAGCTCCACTGTACAGGAAGCGACTGAAGCTGCTGTCCATATGCCATTAATGACGTCATCGTATCGGACTCATCGTCGGCTGGCTTCCAGAGAAGACAGGAGAGCGACGACGTAAAGCCGAGGTCCGGCGCAAAGGCCAACTTATGACGAGCTGTTTCTCAAGCGAAGTCGCCGGGACAGCTCTGAAGGGAGCCGCCACCGTAAGGCCCCCTTTTTGTGCATTCGGGGGGGCGCTGCACCCAACTGGCGGCAATCCGGCTCGCGCGGTCCGGCCCTTCTTGCGGAACATTCGACGCTCTCCCATACTCTCAATGGAAGGCTGGCTGGGTCACGAAATAAAAATCAGCGTCCTTGTTGTGACATCGGAATCCCACTTTTTCGCTCTCTATCTTTACTGAAAGGTCGGTGGCTTAGCGCCGCCGGCGTTACACGCTGCTTAGAACACCTGTATGGGAGCCGCCACGGTACTAAACCGTGTAGAACAGGTTTTTCCCATTTAATAAAGACGATAGTCTTTCTTTGGGACCTTCTACGCAAAAACTTTGGTCTGTCTGTCTATCTGTACATTTGTCTAATTGTCCATTCTTAATAGTACTCTAAACGGCACCAAGTGACCAAACGATACTGTGAACGGCTTACCCCACCCGCAGCGCTCACCAATATTGCTCAAGATTTAGCGTTCATACTTGTGCTATTGTCAAATAAAAAGCAATTATTGCGCATATCTGAGGCACCATAACAACACGTCGATATTAAGCATCTGTATTTTTTACTAGAAAAGGCACACATAATTAATTCTAAGGACCGTAGCGTTTTTCACGCTGCACTGACCATGCAACGCTTGCACGAAAAGACAATTGTTTCCGACGCTTTGCTAAGACGACACGTTGGTGGCACCTACCAGTCGCCTTGCGTTCTACACCTTATCACCTCAGAGACGGGCACGTACGCCACGCGCTCTGTTTTCCAGGATAACTGCCAGACAGCGCTCATGTATCACGTGTGACGTCACTTGACGCGCTCGTTCACCTCCGCTGCAGGCTCGAGGCACTCTAACGCCGCGCCTCCAAAATACCATTCACCGATTTTCTTGCGCAACACATAAAATCAACGTTTTGTTCACTCTCTCCAGACGCAAGATTTCGACGACATTTGCAGTGTAACATGCAGATACGGGGCCAATTTTTTAGGTCTTCCTTCAGCAAAAAAAAGATTTAAAGTTTTTCAAGTCCAGCCAGCGTTCCCGAATGATAATGAAGGGCCATTGGTCTATTTAAAAATGCGAAAAATCAGTCAATACGAAGTTTTTACTTGCATGAATCTCCTTGCTCGCTTGCTAGTCACGACGGCAGCATTTCATTGCGGTGGAAGGCAAACGGCTGATGCTATCTGATGGACAGCACAGCCTTTTTAATCGCGCCGGCTTTTTTTTGAACACTCTTTGGGTGACTGCTACAAGCACACTTACAGGGTACCCGCTCTGACAATATTCGTATAAATTTCGTGTAGTAGAGACATTCAATATGCCTTCTTTTTTTGCCATTCTTCTGAGATTTGCACCCGCTACGCATTTCCAATGCATTTTTCTGCAATTTTTATGCCTTGGTTGACGACAATGACGAATTATGCCTGAAGCTTTTGTAATAGGTTGGAGTATTCGTAATGACCCACTCGTTACGCCATTCGCATTGTGTGACGCCTGGTTGTTCCTTTGCTGTTCTGAAACGCTTTATCACTCATATTCCCAATTCCATATTAGGCCCGTTTGCGACGGGCTTTCAAGCGCGTGTGTGGCTCTGTGGTAGAATACCGGTCTAGTGCGCAAGGGACCCAAGTTTGAATCACACTCTGTCATTTGTATGTGTTTTTTTATTTACTTTGTTTTCTTTCTCATTTTTCGTGATAGTGGTTACTTGCATTGGCGGTGGCGGTGGACAACTACAGCACACGCGACCCTCATCGTGATCCCATAAACATCGCTGTAAACAAGCAAACATTCAAGCCGATGACAGGAGCTGAAGGCTGTGTTTTTTTCTTTTCCTAACCTCGGAGTGCACTTAAAACGGAACGAGGCACATGGGCATGTGCTGTTATGCCAGCGAGTCCTCGTCAAACGTCCGTGCCTCTGAAAACGGCAATCTGGGTCAAGGCCAGCCCGCAGTCCGCCTGTCGCGAACAACTCAACGGCGTAAACACGCGCGGCGCATCTCTGGCCCACGTGCAGTGAGTCAGCCGCGCACGTGACAGCGAGCCGGCGTCTTCATGTCTGGGGGTCTGACGTGGCCCAGCGGCGACCCCATTGGAGTAATCTGCCCTGACGACCAGAGGCGCTTCTGATTGGACATTTTGGTTGGACCCGGTGCAAAGAAAAGAAGCCCTGCGGCGCGTCGGAATCGGCGGTCCTATGTGAGAGGAGTCCCCGTGTCGGAGAGCCGACATGTGTGTGAGTCGGCGGTCTTAGGCGAAAAGCTGACCTATGTGTTAGAGAGGACAGCTCGGCTCTTCGAGTCTCTGTCGGCCCCAGTGCCGAAATTGTAACGCCTCTGTATATATGCTGTACATAAACCTTGTTTAACTCACCGTCGTCTCGTCCGCTCGTCTTATCAGCTTTGCGCAGAAGCAGTCGCGAGCTGAGAAACATACGCTACCAAACGGCTGGTGACCTTCCCGGCGGAGTTGAAAGCAGTGGCGCCTTCGGGACCGTGTTGGCGTCGCCGTCTTTCGCAACAGTGGAGGTCAGCGGTGGGATTTCGGAGGTGGCTTCGCAAAAGTGGTTGGCAGCTGCGGGATCGGCCGGCGTCAGCGACATCGATGCGGTGAGTGCCTGATGTTTTCCCCTCAGTTCACCAGACTACTCTAGCTCAGGTTGTAGTAGTTTAGAGAAGGGCTGTTTGAAGCATTGTAGTGAGCTTTGATCGTTTCAAGCAAAGTCGAAGTGCTTTGAAACCAAAGTTAATGCGGAGGGGGTAAACACAGGAGTGTGAAAAATTGCTTGCGCGTCTTGCTAGTTGACTTATTGTGGGTACGGCAAGTCAATTGTTAACAGGGGCAAACAGCAAGAGGCTAGTGTGAACGATGGAGAACCTTAAAGTGAAGGAACTCATCGAAATTTGTGAGGAACTCGGCATTACTTTGGGCCGTGCGAAACGAAAGCAAGCGATCCTTGAGATCATGAAGGATGAGGGAGTGTCGGCTGAGGAAGTCGATGAGGCCCGGGTGGATATAAAGCACGCCGTGAGGAGGCTGAAAGGCGAGAAGTAGAAGCTCGCGAACGTGAGGAGGCTGAAAGGCGCGAACGTCGCGAGGAGGCCGAGAGACAGGAGCGCCTCGAGTTGAAACGAATAGAATTGGCAATACTACAGTGTTCGCAGGCGCCGAGCGTAGCTTCTCCGACGATTCAGGTCAGCGGTTTTAGAATTCGGGACCAACTGTCACCGTTCGTAGTAGGCGAGGACATGGCGAAGTACCTCGTCAAGTTTGAACACGTCTGTGAGCGAAACGCTTTGGAGCGGTCTCTTTGGGCGCAGAACCTGTTAGCTCTTCTTCCCGGCGAAGTGTCCTACGCGATAACTTGCTTGTCGAGGGAAGCGTTTGAGAGCTATGACGAGGTTAAGGAAGTGCTCTTGAGACGTTATAAGTTGTCTCCCGAGGCTTTCAGGCAAAGGTTCCGGTATGCTGAAAAGGGGAATGAGTCACACGTTGACTTCGCGTTTCGTCTTAAAGCCGATTTGATTGAATGGCTCAAGGGCGAAGGTGTTTATGACGACCGCGATAAAGTGGTGGAATGCGTTGCATTGGAGCAATTCTACCGCTGCATCGAGGAGGATGTCAAACTTTGGCTGCAGGACAGACTTGGGGAAGTACAGTTAAACAAGGCAGCTGAGTTAGCTGAGGAGTATTATACTCGCCGAAAGTTGCATAGCAGGGCAGTGCGCGTTAAAAAGGATGAAAGGAAAGAGGGCTTTTCAAGGAAACCTGATCAACAGAAACCCGTTCCGCACCGTAATTTCAAGAAGGACCCGTCTCTTACGAATGACACTGTAGGGGAAGGGCAAAAGGAAGCGGAGAAATCGAGTGAGGTTTCTACCACACAGGCATTTGAATCGGAAAACAAACGGAAGCCGCTAATCTGCTACAACTGCAAAAAGGAAGGACACGTCGCGAGAAACTGTCAGGAAAAGTTTGCCTTCGCAACGATCCGAGAATCAGAAAAAAACATGCGGTTGTTGGAGCCGTATCTCCAAGAAATTAGGGTGAATGAGAAAACGTGCCGAGCACTTAGAGACTCAGCGGCAACCATGGACGTTGTCCATCCTTCATTGGTGTCTCCGGATGACTTCACAGGAGAATGCGCGTGGATCAGGCAGGTCGCCGAGGAGCAGAGTGTTCGCTTACCAATCGCCACGGTTGTCATTAAAGGCCCGTTCGGTGAGCTTCGCACCGAAGCGGCTGTGTCTGCCGCGCTAAATGATCGTTTTCCTTATCTTTTCTCCAACAACTCAGAGCAGCTTCTCAAAGAGCAGGGCAAATCGTTCTTCCCCAACTTAGCGTGCATGGCTCTCACGCGATCGCAAGCGCGGAAGCTATCGCGGCAGCTTGATCTGGTTCAATGCGGTGAACTCTCAAGTGACCTTGTCGGCGGGTCGACGGGGCCCCAGAAAGGAAAGTTTCCGCATGAGTCATGTGAGCAGTCACGCGAGCGGCCCGTCGCCGAACCGACCGGCGCGGTTTCCGTAGAAAGGGGAGACGACATGGCGCCATTGAGTCAGAGCGAGAGGGTTGCAACGCTCTCGCCTGTAGCGGAAAGTTGGAGCGAGCTGCCGAGAGTTCATCGAGAGACGCTCATTCGAGAGCAGCGTGAGGATCTCTCGATTGAAGCGCTAGTGGAAAGCCAAATTGAAGCGCTAGTGGAAAGCCAGAAAAACGCGGCACAAGTGCTGTCGAAGGAGCACTACGAGAAATCGGTGAAGAAGCGCGCTTTTGAAGTTGATAATCAGGTAATGCTGCTGTAGCCATCCAAAAGGAACAAGCTTGAGGTAGATTGGGAAGGGCCCGCCACAGTATTATCGAAGCCTTGCGATTCAAATTATGAAGTGAAATTAGGAAGGCGGCCGGACAAAATTTACAACTTGATGAAACCATACGTTCAACATCAAGCGGTCGTAAATCAGCTGTTAAGTGTTTCCGAGGAAGGAGCAAAAGTTTCGACCACTAGTGATGTAATTGAAAGGGGATCAGAGGTAACCTTGGAACAGTGGAACCTAGAACCTAGGTTAAGTGAAGTCCAAAAGGAGGACCCGAGAAAGATTGTTTCCGATATTGGAGACGTGTGTTCGGACCGTCCCGGAAACACGACGGTGATCGAACACGATATAGAGCTAACTTGTGAGGAGCCAATCCCTAGCAAACCGTATCGTTGTTCACCTGTGCAACGTCGCAAGTGTGAGCCGCTCTTGGGGCCGCATAGGTATCGTCGCCTAAAAGTGGCCGGTTACTGAGGTGGAACATGTTGCTCCACAGCGCAACTTTGACGTTTGCTAAAAAAAAGAAAGGAAAGCTATGCGCTAATGCAGGTGCATTGAGCAGTGCGTTCTAGTTAGTACCTTCTCAACCTTTCGGTTTCTGGCTGGCAATACGGGGCCAAAATTTTGACCTCATCACGACCTGGGCTGAGCGCTCTCGTTTAGAGTGATCTCAAGGGGCCAACTTTATGTGATATTCTAATTCGTTGCGTTGTTGTAAGTGTGAAAAAAATTCAAGTTCTTACTTTGAGAGTCTTATGTCCCACATGTGCCTCTTGATGTAGAGGGAACAAAATTGCGATAGACACGTAGATAGGTATATGTTGTACTATACTTTGTCTGGTGTTCTGTCGGGTGACCGAGGGCACTTGCTTGTGTCGTGTGTTGTTTGTTGTCGAACCGTTCTTAGCAAGTTGCAGAACCATCGTCAAGTGCTGAAACCGAAGATGGTCAGAAGAGACGAGCGAAGTTGGCCAGCAAGTTGTGGCGACAAGCCAGTGGAGCGGGGATCCGTCGTCAAAAATGGGATGTGTTTCCGGACCAGTCTGGAGCTGTATTCTCCCCATGGCCCTGGAGGCGAACCTGGAGGGACCTGGCGAACGAGCGCACCTGACATCCGAGCCCCGTGGAAGCAGCTCGTCTTTCCGGTGCATTGTCTGGCGGCGGGGGTGCTGTTATGCCAGCGAGTCCTCGTCAAACGTCCGTGCCTCTGAAAAAGGCAATCTGGGTCAAGGCCAGCCCGCAGTCCGCCTGTCGCGAACAACTCAACGGCGTAAACACGCGCGGCGCATCTCTGGCCCACGTGCAGTGAGTCAGCAGCGCACGTGACAGCGAGCCGGCGTCTTCATGTCTGGGGGTCTGACGTGGCCCAGCGGCGACCCCATTGGAGGAATCTGCCCTGACGACCAGAGGCGCTTCTGATTGGACATTTTGGTTGGACCCGGTGCAAATAAAAGAAGCCCTGCGGCGCGTCGGGATCGGCGGTCCTATGTGAGAGGAGTCCCCGTGTCGGAGAGCCGACATGTGTGTGAGTCGGCGGTCTTAGGCGAAAAGCTGACCTATGTGTTAGAGAGGACAGCTCGGCTCTTCGAGTCTCTGTCGGCCCCAGTGCCGAGATTGTAACGCCTCTGTATATATGCTGTACATAAACTTTGTTTGACTCACCGTCGTCTCGTCCGCTCGTCTTATCAGCTCTGCGCAGAAGCAGTCGCGAGCTGAGAAACATACGCTACCAAACGGCTGGTGACCTTCCCGGCGGAGTTGAAAGCAGTGGCGCCTTCGGGACCGTGTTGGCGTCGCCGTCTTTCGCAACAGTGGAGGTCAGCGGTGGGATTTCGGAGGTGGCTTCGCAACAGTGCAGAGGCCTTCACTTCCATTTTGAACACTGCATTGTGCGGCTAGCGTACAGCTAGCTGCCTAAAGGTAGCATATACAATAACTCTAGCATCGGCTTTCCTCTGTGACGTGATTATCGGCGGTAGATTGAGTAGATTGTGCACACATATATCATAGTCATGAGACCCTCCCCTCTTTCTATGCGTATGCTTGTGAAAAGATTAAGCAAAAATAATGACAGTAAAAAAACATTTACCCCGTATCTGCATGTTACTCTGCATATTTTGTCGAAAGACGATAGTCTTGCCTCTGGAGAGAGTGAACAAAACGTTTATTTGATGATCTGCTCAAGAAAATTGGTGAATGGTATTTTGGAGGCGCTGCGTTAGAGTGCCTCGAGCGTGCAGCGGAGGCGAACGAGCGCATCAAGTCACGTCACACGTGAGACATGAGCGCTATCTGGTAGTTATCTTGAAAAGCGAAGCGCACGGCGTGTGCGCCAGTCTCAGAGGCAATAAGGTGTAGAACGCAAGGCGTTGGGTACGTGCCACCATCGTGTCGTCTTAGAAAACCGTTAGAAACACTTGCCTTTTCGTGCAAGCGTTGCATAGCCACCGCACTGTGATAAACGCTGCGGTCCTTAGAATTACTTATGTATGCAATTTCTAGTAAAATAACACAAATACAGAATATTAGCGTGTTGTTATGGTGCCTCAAATGTGCGCAATAATTGCCTTTTATTTGACAATCGCACAAGTATGAATGTTAAATCTTGAACAATAATGGTGGGCGCTGCGGATAGCGTCGGCCGTTTGGAGTATCGCTTGGTGCTGTTTAGAATATCGTCAAAGGTGGACAAACAGACAAACGTACAGAGAGACAGACAGACCAACATTTTTGGGTCGAAGGTCCCCAAGAAAGACTATCGTCTTTAAAATACAGTAAACGACTGCTAGAGTGGTCGTTTGGAGCAACAACCTCTCGTCACACCAGTGAATGGACTACTCTTCGAAAACGTATCATTGCAATAACCCACCTGATTGACACGCCAGTCGTTAATCGTTAATCTCCGTTAAGCATAGGTAGCGTAGTCCTCGTCGGGGTGAAGTGCGTTTCACAAGTCAAGGACGGCTCCACTTACAACGTAGAATGAGAGTGACTGCATGCCTATGGGAATGATTTTTATGTTCAGCTCCATTTGTCAAGAGCCCGGACGCTGTGATAGCTTTTAGTCAACATTTCTTTTAGTTTAGTGTGCGCATCTACCCATGCTTGCGATACGACATAACATTTTTTATAAATAACGCTGCACATTGGCAACACAATTTCACCGCGTTATTTTTCAGGCAGACTTTCTTGCAACCTTGGTTGTTTAACTGTGACTTTTGGTATGAATGAAAGATTCCAGTCGGAAATGTTTTATTAAGCAATCTGCGAGGGCAAGGTAATTATTGTTGAGAAATTTTCACTTGGTATCAATCGGAAATGCACCTGGGACCAGACTGTACCTACTCACATAAAAATAGCTTGTTCGCTGCGTATATGCACGAGAAACCTATACAACGCGCAAAAGAGCGTAATGTTCTTGTTTGTTTTTGTTTTCGTCTATTGCTTTCGTCAATATGCTCCCTGAAACGATAGCGTTGCGGCAAACTGTCTTACGTAGTTTGCAAGCGTGCAGCTGTCATTTCTTTTTACGTCAACAGATTGAGAACCGTACAGAATATTTCACTGCGCAGCGTCGATATGTCATGCGATATGTCATGTATACATTGATCTAACATGTTCGTGCATTCATGTTTGCAGCACTTACCTTTATTTATTTATTTCAATACCCACAGTGCCGATTGGCATTGCAATGGTGGAGTGGTTACAAAAAAGCAGGATGCAAAAAAAATACATTGCCAGCCAAACAAATAATCAAAGCCACCGCAATCACAATCCGCAACACAAGTACCTATATCAATGAAAAATGCAAAACATTTAAGAAAAATGCAACACACTCATTCAAACAGAGAATAAAACAAATCATTTGACATCGTAGAGGCAATGCTAAAGACGGCAGTATGCTTCATTCACTGATTGTTTTGGTAAAAAAAATTGTTTTCAAGTACGCCAGTCTTGCCTGCGATTTCTCTTATCTTGAACCTATGGTCAACGTGGTCTGAGACATAGTAAGGTGCATTTAAATATTCCGCTTTATCGGACCGACATGACAAAGATAAATATCATGAAAGAACTTCAATAGAAATTTGCGTCGACATTTCCGTAATTGATTGATATGTGTGTAATTGATTGATATGCGGTGGTTTTGTTCACATGACATGTTACAAAACAGATATGGTATGACATGATTGCATGTCAGCTCATATTAGCTATTTCATTAAAACTCATTTCATTAAAACAGTAAGCTAATTTCATTAAAACAAATTTTCAAAAGGAGCTACAAACGCCACTGAAAAATAGCTAATATCTTCTTTTAGACCACAACAGTCCGGTTTTTTTCGTGTAAAAATAATTTTGATAGCTTAAGGTAACCGGAAGATACAGAGTTAGAAAGAATATAACGAGAACCGCTAATAAACGTGTGGCGCCCGCGCCTTCCCTCGCCCTCGCTCAGAGGAGGAGGGTGGCTCACTGCTCAGGAGAAAGGTACGCCCGTCAGATAAAGTCTTGAACCACGTGTTTTTTTTCCTTCACGATCGCTTTTAACTTTTCTAATAACCTACCGGAAAATTTCTAACTCATACAGTGCAAAGCCCTGATTGTAGACCTGTCGCCGCTCAGGTTTCATCAGGACAGGAGTAATAGTACCGGAACCAATTTGTGACCAAAATTAGGCCTAATCACTAAAAAGATTAATTTGGTAACATCACCTCACAAACGAATTCAAATTTTGTCCGCTTAATATATTAATAAACAGCACCCCATAGGCTAATCGGAGGCCCAACTTCGTACTCTTTAGACCCTTAATTAAGGGGGTAATCAGCAGAAGTCTCATTTCATTAAAACATTTTTATAAAGATAACCACAAACTTCACTGATACACCGCTGAGCCCTACATTTAGAACATAACAATTCGGGTGCGGCGATGGCGTAGTGGTTAGAGCATCTGCCTCGCATGCAAGAGGTCCGTGGTTAAATCCCGGTGCCGCGCAGTTCCCAACCGGAAAAAAAATAATCCGCGTGTTGATGGAACTGCGTTAAGAGGCCTGGGTTGCGGCCTCACCGGTAACCACCGCTGGGAACGCACTCTCTTACCAGAGAAGGATTGGCCACCCTGGTGCAGTATCTGGCCACTACCTCCCACACGCATACGTCAAATAACTCACGGCCCTCAGTCCCCAGCAGCTGCGAAGCAACTGACTATGGCGGCGGTCAGATCTGCAACGCAGCAGAGGGTGCTAAGAATCTCTCGACTACAGGCCGCCATTGGAACCTGAACTTGGCAACGTATAACGCTAGAACCTTATCTAGTGAGGGAAGTTTTGCTGTACTATTCGAGGAGCTAGAGGGTGTTAGATGGGATATAATAGGGCTCAGTGAGGTTAGGAGGACGGATGAGGCCTATACTGTGCTACAAAAGGGGCGCGTCCTTTGCTATCGGGGCTTGGCAGACAGAAGAGAACTGGGGGTGGGGTTCCTAATTCACAGAAACAATGCTGGCAACATAGAGGAATACTATAGCAGTAATGAAAGGGTGGTAGGTATTGTATTTAAACTGAATAAAAGGTACAAGATGAAGGTGGTACAGGCTTACGCGCCTACATCCAGCCAGTATGACGCTTCAGTTGAAAGCTTCCATGAAGACGTGGAATCGGCAATGAGTAAGGTAAAAACACAGTATATTGCCGCATGTTGTTAGGCACCTGCCGAATTCCTGCGCCGCTTCCTGTTACTTTGAATTCTGCCACACCAACGGACAAGCCAAACGCGCCAAGCTATAAACGCGCCATGCAACGCTGGCTGCACGTGTCACCACATCACGCGCTGGACAAGGAACGCTGGTGGTACGCGCCAAGCTATAAACGCGCCATGCAACGCTGGCTGCAGGTGTCACCACATCACGCGCTGGACAAGGAACGCTGGCGGTTTTTTGAGGAGCAGCTCGAGGCGAGACGCAGCAGTGGTTGACGAGGTTTTGACCAGTGAGGACACAACTTTTTGTATTTAGTTGACGGGCACAAGTTCGCCATTAATGAATAGCTGTTTTAGCTTCCGGCACTGTATTTGTTCGTTACAAACTGGTGGAGGTGCGGGGTATGATTCCAAGCCCATCTCAGCATAGGGAACATAGCCCAGAACCCCGAAGGTTGGAGCCAGCGCTGTTGACTCCCGTACACCAACGAACGAGTCGTCGCCTACGAGGTGAGCAGCCCGAGTTTGGTGCCCTCTTCGATTCTTCGAGACCAGCGGAGGACGTAAGTACCGGAGCCCCTGCAATGGCCACCCAAGCGAGTTCATTTCCATCGCATATCGTCATGGACCCACCCCACATACCAGAGGTATTTCATGGTGATATTTTCGAGGCTTCCGAGGACTGGCTCGACGGTTTCTAACGCGTTGCCAGACTGAACGGTTGGAACGAAGACAGGAAACTTCGCTACGTCTACGTGGCACTGCAAGATTCTGCACGTACGTGGTTCGAAAACCACGAAGCGTCCTTATTATCGTGGGACGACTTTCGAAGAGAGTTCCTTGCTACGTACCCAAACACGGACCGCCAAGAAAAGGCAGAGGCCGCTCTTCAGACGCGAAACCAACGGAACAATGAGAGCGTCGCCATGTACATTGAAGACATGTCTCGACTGTTCCGCCGGGCCGACCCTAACATGGCTGAGGAAAAGAAGTTGCGGCACCTGATGCGTGGAGTGAAGGAGGAGCTTTTGCAGGCCTGGTGCGTAATCCACCGCGCTCTCTTGCTGAGTTCAGATCAGAGGCAACCATGATAGAAAAGACCCTGCAGCAGCGCGCGCGCCAATACAACCGGGACGTAAGCGTCTCATCTGTTAGCGCGGCGTCAACAACCCTCACGAGTAACATTGATCTCTTGCGTGAAATGGTGAGGGCTGTCGTAAGGGAAGAACTCCAGAAAATACAAATGACTCAAGCTCATCCAGCGATGTCTTCACTTGCCGACGTTGTGCGCGAAGAAGTGCAGCAAGCGGTTCTACAACCACAACCTCAGGTACTACAGCGCGCACAACCGGAGCCTCCGCCTCAGTTGTCGTACGCGCAAGCTGTACGACAGGACCTCGGACGCATGAATCAGACGGCTGCGACTGCTGTGATGCCTCCGACGTTTTCTCCGAGTACGCCGCTACCAATCCCGGAGGCAAGACCACGTAAGAGCGATGTATGGCGCACTGTAGACCGGCGGCCCCTTTGCTACCACTGCGGAGAAGCAGGTCACCTTTACCGGGCGTGCCAGTATCGTCGAGCGGGACTGCGTGGTTTTCCAGTCAATGCACCATGCCCATGGAACGGTGAATGGCCCTACGAAATAGAAGAATACTTGTCTTCACGCTATTCACCTCAAGGCACGCAACAACGGGAGTCGCGTTCGACAGCACCGATGCGCTATCGGTCGCCGAGTCCTCGTCCGTCATCAAATCTCCGAAGATCACGTTCACCTAGCCCGCGGCGGGAAAACTAGAGCCAGCGACCTCTGGAGGTGAGGCCGCTGATACACTGACAACTGAAGACCCTCCGTTGTTAGCCCGACAGGGCGGTGGCAGTTACGCAACGACGGTCAAGTGCAGTAGTAGTGACGTTACCTCCGAGATATTAGTCACGATCGACGACGTCGAGGCCGTTGCGCTAATAGACACTGGTGCAGACTATTCCGTTGTCAGTAATGCTCTCGCAAAGAAGCTTAAGAAGGTGATGACTGAGTGGACCGGACCTCAGATACGTACCGCTGGAGGGCATTTAGTTAGTCCTGTGGGGTTATGCACCGCAAGGATAGGAATAAGAGGATTTGTGTATGTCGGCAGCTTTATTGTGCTTCCTGAGTGCTCCCGGGAACTGATTATAGGCATGGACTTTTTGCAAACAAACAATGCAGTCATTGACTTGCAAGAGTCCCAGGTTTCGTTTTCTACGGAGAATGCCATCGCCTTCTGTAATGCGGAGAAACCAATCGTTCTACCTCTCCGCATTGTGGACGAAGATGTAACCGTGCCGCCACGTTCCAGTGTGACCGTTCTTGTGAGGAGTGAAGTTCTTCGTGACTGTGACGGATTAGCTGACGGAAACATCGGACTGCTACTAGAAAAAGGACTATGCGTGGCAAGAGGCCTGGTGAGCCTTCGTGATGGATGTGCGTATGTTCTATTAACTAACTTTCGAAATGAGCTGCAGCATGTTGCGAAGGGAACATCCGTAGCATCGCTGCATGAGTACGTGCAAGTCTCAGATGTTTGCACTCTTGATAAAGCTTCAGAGACAGTGGATAACGTACTCCAGTCAGTAGACATTGACAGAGAGCTCTCGTCATCTCAGAAGCAACAGATTGCTGACCTCATCAGAGAGTTCGCCGAGTGCTTCTCCACCTCGTCGAAAGTCGGGCGTACTCCCGTCGCAAAGCACCGTATCGTGGTCGAAGAACACGTGAGACCTGTGCATCAGCGCCCATACCGAGTAGCGCCAAAAGAAAGGGAAGCCATCAAGAACCAAGTCCAGGAAATGCTCAACGATGATGTAATCCAGCCATCCAACAGTCCGTGGGCATCACCGGTAGTGCTAGTCAAAAAGAAGGACAACACTCTGCGGTTTTGCGTTGACTACAGAAAGCTGAACCAAGTCACAAAGCGGGATGTTTACCCACTTCCACGGATCGATGATGCCTTGGATAAGTTACGCAATGCTCACTTCTTTTCATCATTGGACCTAAAAAGTGGATATTGGCAGATCGAGGTGGACGAACGAGATCGCGAGAAGACGGCGTTTGTGACCCCAGACGGACTATACGAGTTCAAAGTGCTCCCTTTCGGTTTGTGCTCTGCTCCCGCTACCTTCCAGAGGATGATGGACACTGTGCTCTCCGGACTCAAGTGGCAATCGTGTCTCGTCTACCTCGACGATGTAGTGGTTTTTTCTTCCACCTTCGAGCAGCACATCCACCGACTGAGAATAGTACTGGATGCCATTCGGGTGGCAGCACTGACCATCAAACCGCAAAAGTGTCACTTTGGATTTCGTCAGCTTCGGTTCCTCGGGCACATAGTTAGTGCAGAAGGCGTCCGCCCCGACCCGGAAAAGATTGCAGCAGTTGAAAATTTTCCGAAACCGCAAGACAAAAAGGCCGTCAGACGATTCCTGGGACTATGTGCCTACTACAGACGCTTTGTTGAAAACTTTGCTAAGGTCGCTGAGCCTTTGACACGGCTAACAAAAGAAAGTGTACCATTCTCTTGGCGGGACGAACAAGAAGCGGCTTTCTCAGAGTTGCGACGCCGTTTGCAGTCTCCTCCAATACTTGCCCATTTTGACGAAGAGGCCGATACAGACATACATACCGACGCGAGTAACGTTGGCCTCGGTGCCATCCTCGTTCAGTGGCAGAATGGAGAAGAAAAGGTTATTGCTTACGCGAGCCGCACTCTATCAAATGCTGAGTCTAATTACTCAGCGACAGAGAAAGAGTGTCTCGCAGTTATATGGGCCATCAGCAAGTTTCGCCCATACCTCTACGGCAGACCGTTTCGAGCAATCAGTGATCATCATTCATTGTGTTGGCTGGCAAACATCAAGGACCCTTCTGGAAGGCTTGCTAGATGGAGCCTGCGTCTGCAGGAACACGACATCACTGTGGTCTACAAGTCTGGTCTCAAGCACAATGACGCGGATTGCCTGTCTCGCGCACCTGTTGAGTCTCCATCATCTGACCAAGAACAAGACATCCCATTTCTTGGAGTTCTGAATGTGTCGGAGATGGCTCGTCTTCAGCGAGAGGACCCGGAACTACGCCCGCTTATCCAATACTTGGAGGGTCACCAAATTGAGGTACCACGAGTTTTCGTCCGCGGTTTGACATCCTATGTCCTCCGGAACGACGTCCTATACAAGCGCAGCTTCGTAAACACCGGTGAGACGTTTCTGCTTCTTGTACCATCATCGCTGCGAGCAGAAATCTTGGAAGCGTGTCATGACGACCCATCGGCTGGCCATATGGGTAGTAGCCGCACTTTGGCCAGAATTCGCCGGAAGTATTATTGGCCGAAATTAAGGGATTCGGTGCACCATTATGTCAAGTCATGCTGCGATTGCCCGAGACGTAAAATACCACCATCGAAACCAGCGGGTCTGTTGCAACCAATAGAGCCACCAAAAGGGCCATTTCAGCAAGTGGGAATGGATTTGCTTGGTCCATTTCCTCTCTCTTCATCGGGAAAGCGCTGGATTGTTGTAGCAACAGACTACGTGACTCGATATGCTGAGACATCACCTCTCGCGAAAGGAACGGCGAACGAAGTAGCCCAGTTTTTTGTCACTCAGATTGTACTACGACATGGCGCACCACAGGTTGTCATTACAGACAAAGGAACAGCATTTACTGCCCGTTTGATGCAGTCCGTTATGAAGCTCACCCACACCGATCATAGAAGGACTACAGCATACCATCCGCAAACAAACGGATTAACCGAAAGGCTCAATAGAACTCTCGCCGACATGATCTCGATGTATGTGGACGTTGAGCACCAGACATGGGACAGTATTTTGCCTTATGCAACATTTGCGTATAATACCGCAGTACAAGAAACGACACACTTCACGCCATTTCAACTTGTTTATGGTCGGACGGTCACAACGACCTTAGACGCGATGTTACCTGTCAACGATTCGAATGAGAGTGACCCACACATCAGCGATTACATAGAAAGGGCAGAAGAGGCACGGCAATTGGCAAGACATCGTATCATTTTGCAACAAGGCTCCGATGCAAGTCGCTATAATCTGAAGCGGAGACACGTACAGTACAACCCCGGAGACAAAGTGTGGGTGTGGACGCCTATACGCGCACCTGGCCTATCGGAAAAACTGATGCGGCGCTATTTCGGCCCTTACAAAGTACTTCGCCAGTTAGGCACGCTAAACTACGAAGTAATTCCTGAAGGGCAAGTGTGCTCAACCCGACGCAGGAATCGCCCAGAAGTCGTACATGTAGTACGAATGAAACCGTACTACGAAAGGCACTGAACGAGACAACTGATAAATGCGCTCAAACATCAGATAAATACTGCTTTACAAAACTGTTCGACGCCAGAGTACGCATCGGGACGATGCGTTTCAGGAGGGGGACTAATGCCGCATGTTGTTAGGCAACTGCCGAATTCCTGCGCCGCTTCCTGTTACTTTGAATTCTGCCACACCAACGGACAAGCCAAACGCGCCAAGCTATAAACGCGCCATGCAACGCTGGCTGCACGTGTCACCACATCACGCGCTGGACAAGGAACGCTGGCGGTACGCGCCAAGCTATAAACGCGCCATGCAACGCTGGCTGCAGGTGTCACCACATCACGCGCTGGACAAGGAACGCTGGCGGTTTTTTGAGGAGCAGCTCGAGGCGAGACGCAGCAGTGGTTGACGAGGTTTTGACCAGTGAGGACACAACTTTTGTGTATTTAGTTGACGGGCACAAGTTCGCCATTAATAAATAGCTGTTTTAGCTTCCGGCACTGTATTTGTTCGTTACAATATTATAGTGATGGGCGACTTTAATGCAAAGGTAGGAAAGAAGCAGGCTGGAGACCAGGCAGTAGGAAATTATGGCATCGGCACTAGAAACGCCAGAGGAGAGCTACTAGTAGAATTCGCAGAACGCAATAATTTGCGGATTTTGAATACTTTCTACCGAAAACGAGAAACCGCAAGTGGACATGGAGGAGCCCTAATGGCAAAAATAAGAATGAAATAGACTTTATAATGACTGCACACCCAGGAATCGCGCAGGATGTGGAAGTGGTTGGCAAGGTACGATGCAGTGACCATAGAATGGTACGGTCTCGAATTCGCCTAGACTTGAAGAAGGAACGACAGAAACTGATACGCAAGAAGCCAATCAATGAGCTAGCACTGAGAGCGAAAGTACAGGAATTCAGAGTGTCGCTGCAGGACAGGTACTCGGCTCTTAGTGAGGAAACCAACCTTAGCGTAGATACAATGAATGATAATCTGACGAGTATCATTACGGAGTGTGCTGTGGAAGTTGGAAGCAGGGTAGTTAGACAGGACACTGGCAAGCTTTCCCAGGAAACGAAGAACCTAATTAAGAAGCGTCAAATCATGAAAGTGTCAAATACAACAGACAAAATAGACCTGGCAGAGCTTTCGAAGTTGAATAATGGACGTAAAGTATGCGATGTAAGAAGGTATAACATGGAGAAAATTGAACACGCTCTGAAAAACGGAGGAAGCGTCAAAGCAGTGAAGAGGAAACTTGGGATAGGCAAAAGTGGAATGTATGCACTAAGAGACAAAGAAGGCAAATAACTACCAATACGGATAGGATAGTTAAAATAGCGGAGGAGTTTTACAGAGATCTGTACAGTAGCCGAGAAAACCACGACCTTAATACTATAAGAACTAGCAGTAACCCAGAGGACACTCCACCGGTAATGATAGAAGAAGTCAGAAGAAGCTTTGGAGTGCATGCAAAGAGCTAACACTGCTGGTGAGGATCAGGTAACATCAGATCTGCTGAAAGATGGAGGACAGATTGTGTTAGAAAAACTAGCCACCCTGTTTACGAGGTGTCTCTTGACGGGAAGGGTACCAGAGTCTTGGAAGAACGCTAACATCCTCTTCATACATAAGAAAGGAGATGACAAGGACTTGAAGAATTTTAGGCCATTCAGCTTGCTCTCTGTAGTATACAAGCTATTTACAAAGCTAATTGCTAACAGAGTAAATAAAACATTAGAATTCAATCAACCAACGGAACAAGCAGGATTTCGAACAGGCTACTCAACAATTGACCACATTCATACTATCAATCAGGTAATAGAGAAATGCTCAAAGTATAGCCAACCACTATACATAGCCTTCATAAATTACGAGAAGGCGTTTGATTCAGTAGAAATATCAGCCGTCATGCAGACACTGCGGAATCAGGGCGTAGATGAAGTATATATAAACAGCCTGGAAGAAATCTACAGGGGATCAACTGCTACCATAGTGCTTCATAAAGAAAGCAACAGAATACCAATCAAGAAGGGTGTAAGGCAGGGGGACACAATCTCCCCAATGCTATTTACCGCGTGCTTACAGGAAGTTTTCAGAAGCCTAGAATGGGAACAGTTAGGGATAAGAGTTAATGGAGATACCTTAGTAACCTGTGCTTCGCCGATGACATTGCATTGCTGAGCATCTCAGGGGATGAATTGCAACTCATGATTACGGAGTTAGACAAGGAGAGCAGAAAGGTGGGTCTTAAAATTAATCTGCAGAAAACTAAAGTAATGTACAACAACCTCGGAAAGGAGCAGAGCTACGAGATAGGTAATAGTACACTTGAAGTTGTAAAATACTATGTCTACTTAGGGCAGGTAATAACGGCAGAGCCTAACCACGACATTGAAGTAACTAGAAGAATAAGAATGGGGTGAAGCACATTTGGCAATCACTCTCAAATTATGACAGCTAGATTGCCACTATCCCTCAAGACGAAGGTATATAACAGCTGTATCTTGCCAGCACTTAGCTACGGAGCAGAAACCTGAAGACTTACAAAGAGGGTTCAGCTTAAATTGAGGACGACGCAGCGAGCAATGGAAAGAAAAATGGTAGGTGTAACCTTAAGAGACAATAAGAGAGCAGAGTGGATTAGACAACAAATGGGGGTTAAGGATATCATAGTTAAAATCAACAAGAGGAAATGGACACGGGCCGGGCATGTAGCGCGTAGAGAGGATAACCGCTTGTCATTAAGGGTAACTAACTGGATTCTCAGAGAAGGCAAGCGGGTTAGGGGGAGAGAGAAGGTTAGGTGGGCTGATATTAAGAAGTTTGCGGGTATAAATTGGCAGCAGCAAGCACACGACCGCGTTAACTGGTGGAACATGAGAGAGGCCTTTGTCCTGCAGTGGACGTAGTCACGACGACAACGCCGACGACTGTGTCACACGCACACAGAACCAGAGAGACATAAGAGGGGAGAAGAAGAGAATCTGAACCCCTACACCACGAAATGTTTTCGTAATTTAACATTTCGAGGTATACTAAAATATTTACACGCATTCACAGCGTCCATCAGTTGCCAAAGTTAGGCGTTCTGCTGCACTCCCCACCCCCTAAAGAAAAAAAAAGGCGCTGTTACGACCGCCATCGGTAGGCGCCATGCTGTCGCTGAGAAGCGTAGCCGGGCCGCGTTCCCACGCCTGGAACCCAGGTTTTCTTGGAACCAGCGTAGAGAGCTGACGGGGGAGCGGCGCTCTTTTAATCCTCAAACAAGTAGCCACCTCGCCGCTTGCCTATGCCCGCCAGGTATTGTCCCTGCTAGCCAGCGGATGAGACGTCATGTCGCCACGAAGCTGTAAGCCGTTCCAGAGGGGACAACAAAGACAGCGTATTCCTTTGAAGAAACGGCGACCGCCGCCACAAGTGCCCTGCTAATTGAGCGGACAGATTGGCGGACCGTTTTGATGTCTGCTGTCCGAAGCTTGGGACCCCTCGACCAGCGACATACACGACGAGCAAGAGCCTCTCTGGCGCCACCTTTAAGTGCAGTGATCTTGACTCGAAATTGGATGTTCACGTGCGCCGTGCATGCTCGTACCCCTCACCTGTTGTGTGCGTGTGTGATTGGTGTTCCACTGAAGAAGGAGGAGCCCGACAGGGCTTATAACGGCGCCGCAGAGTGCAGGACGTCGCTCTGAACCAAGTAAAGGTTCAACCACCACGTTCGTAGTTTGTGAAGGCTCTGAACTGTGTAGCGGTTCAACCACCACGTTCGTGGTTTGCGAACTCTTAACCTCATGCTGTAAATATTTGTAAATAGTGCCATAAACCAGTTTGTTTTTCGTATCCCCATCTTGTAAGCGGTCGTTTCCTCAACCCGAGGCTACACCACGCTACCACAAGAGACCGGGTTTTGTTTTCGTATCCTCCAGCGAAAAACTGGTCGTCGGAGGTGAGATACGACTCAGAACCCCAAGCCACAACAGCGCATATCTATGGGGTGACTTATGGAGAGTGGGGCGAAGCATCAGTCCGTCCATTCGTTCTTCCTTCTCTTCGTCAATGCGTTCGTCTGTGTGACCGTCCGTGCGTCCATCCGCAAGTCCGCGTGTGTGGTTGTTCGTGCGTCCGCACGTCCATCCGTGCGTCCATCACTGCTTTCGTTCATGCATCCGCCCCTGCGTCCGCCCATGCATACATTCGTCCATGCAGCCATCCATGTGTCCGTTCGTGCATCTGTCTGTGTGTCCGTTCGTCCATCTATTCAACACTCCAAGTACCACCATCTCACATTCTTTCATCATATATTTCCCATATATAAGCACCGCCATCCAGCGGACATTCCAAGGACTAAACAAGAGGTGGCCCACTCACACTTTCTTACGGCTTGCGCTTCGTGTCTATTTCCCACCTTTAACCACCTCAAGTTCATGGTATATACTAGTTCACTGTATTCATAGCACTGCGGCCCAACGCTCGCTAAACCTTTCTAAAACCAAGGAGGTTACGCCCAGCGAGTATAACGTAGCAACACTTTCTTGTCAGATAGCGCTCAATGTACATGCCAATGGCTGCTAATGTGGAATGAGAGACAGGGGAATTTGGCTTTTAGTTAACGCACACGCTGCGAATATTTTATTGTTCAACAACGCACAGGAGAAATCTCCCACCGGCATCACCTTGCAGGTCAAAACGTAAGACTGGTTACACAATATACGACTACGACTACTTCGAGGGACGAACGGGAGCCGCTTTAAGGAGTTTCGCCCCTAAAAAAATCCTGGTGGGCCGGCGCCAATTGTTTACAGTTCTCGAAGCTTAATATTGCGTGTCTCTACAAATGCGCACTGTAGATTTTACCTTTTTGACGGTATAAGGCCTCAAAATTAGTTCAAGTCTAACGTTGTCGGACTAGAAATGCACCACCATAAAATAGTAGCTGTGCTAATGGGCATTGTATATATATATATATATATATATATATATATATATATATATATATATATATATATATATATATATGTATATATATATATATATACCGTATTTACTCGATTCTACCGCGCCCTCGATTGTAACGCGCACCCGATTTCTACCGCGAAAAAAAAAACTTAAGACATCGATTGCAACGCGCACCCATTTTTCTCGCTGGACCGCATGATCACACCACTCGAAAAAACGACTCCTTTCGGGAGCATCTTCCATATAAATATGAGGTACGGGCGAAGCTTGTGCCCATCTGACGTGTAACAGAGCATCGCCGTCACTGTAGTTTTATTGTGGACCGATGTCAGCACGCGAACTTGCTTCACCCCCTTCTTCTCGACGGTTGTGGTGCCAGGCATGTCGAAGTAAAGAGGCGTCTGATCGGCATTCCTGATTTGCCCAAGCAGGTAGCCGTTGTTGCGCCCCAAGTTTAGGACGAACCTCTGAAAACTGTGAAGCTTTTCATCGTACTCCTCCGCAAAACTTTTCGCATATGCTTGTTCCCCTTCGGAGGGAAAAGCCTTTCCTCTTCATAAAGTTAGTTAGCCAGCACCTGCTCGCTTAAAACTGGCTCCGCATTAGACCTTTTTGTAAGACTAATTGCATAGCCCGCACTTGGAGCAGTTCTGTCGTCACGGGCCGCTGTGCCGCTCGCTGCTCAAGCACATACTCGCCGAGCAGCTCTTCAATTTGCGGAAACCGACCCTGTTGTGGTCCACTGAAGCCTTTGCGAGAAGCTTTGCTGTCGACAATCTTCTGCTTTTGTTTCCGCCGGTCCCGCACGCACGTTTCGGGAACTCCGAACGACCGCGATGCGGCCCGATTTCCGTCCGTTTCTGCACACGCGATGACTTTTCTTTTAAAAGCGGCATCGTGGAGCACTCGAGTTTTGGAGTCCGCCCTTCCACGCCGTCGATGCTAATGCACTACTAGATGACGAACTCCTCAGCACACGTACGAAGTGCCGCGCATGGGAAACACATAGGCAGAAATAGCCGACGCGCCATGCCGACGCACGTAGGGGGCGGCCATTTTGGATTTGCCGATGGCAATAGATTGACCAAAATTTTTTTGTTCGTGCTCGATTCTAATGCGCATGCGATTTATGAAGTCGCTAAATCGGAAAAAAGGTGCGCGTTAGATTCGAGTAATTACGGTATATATATATATATATATATATATATATATATATATATATATATATATATATATATATATATATATATATATATATATATATAGTGTGTGGGTGTGTGTGTTTACCGTGTACATATACAACGAAGGTAAATTTCTCAAAACATGATGCACAACTTCTTGCCTTCACTTTTGACACTTAATAATACAACTACGCGTGTAATACAAAACATCATCATAAATTTGCTCGCTTGCAATGGCATTACGCCAATATAATATTTGATAAGCAGCACAATTTGGGCTGTCGATGCAAAATGAGAACTGGTTACAATGAATTTACGCAGAATAAAAAGACGGGCTATATATACAATTGGCCCTTCTTAATATATTTGTGTGTTTTTAAAAAAATCATATGTAATAACCCTTTCGGAAAGTAATAATTATTATATTCCACAAAACTGAAATGATAAAGCCGAGTCGTCACCGATTATTGTTGTGACAACGTTGCTCGCGTTTCTCGTGAAACAATCGAGCGCATGTAGGCTCATATGAAGAACACTGTGCTTTGAATAATGTAGATACTGCCGACAAAACGAGCGTATGAAGAAATCACGGTTTTGATACTTCTCCTCACTTTGTAGTTTGCCAGAAGCCACGTATGATGTAGCGCAGCTCAAAGTGCTGCTTGAGTGAGAAGCTACGTGGATCCGTGCAAATTCCGATTGACATTTTTTTTTCTTGGGTAAGCAGGCTCTCAAAACAGTGAATGTATTGGCCCGATTTCGGCGTGCCTGCGTATTCAATCGTGCACTATGGCGTGTAGCAGGTGCGTCCACTGATAAAAACGCCTTAAACGAGCTCAAAACGAGCAATTACACGCTTTCGCAGGCTCGGGCGCGCGCGCTCCCAATGCAGACGCTTCTGAGATCTTCGGTACCATGGGACGACAGCGCCGCTGGAGAATCAGCCGAGATGCGGCGGGGCCACCTCGTTCACTCCACTGCCTCCCCCCTCCCAAAGTGGTTCTAAGAGAGAAAGGAAAAGTGAGCCCCGTAACTGTCTGCTTCAGCGAGCGACACCTCAACTACTAGTAGCTCACATGGGAGGGGGGTGAGGAGGGATTAAAAGGATAGGAATAAAGGTGAAGAGAGAGAGAGAGAGAGAAACAGTATGCCAGAGAGCGACGACATATCGAGGGGAGATGAGAGATAGGTAACATGTAAACACAGTCACAGGAATACGAGGATGGGGCTCCACTTGCGAGAGCCCTTCTCGGAGTCAGGAGATGGCGCAGGGCAAGTCTAGTCGGTCAGAGCTACGCTGACGTCGGAGATCGCGAAGGCACAACCGCTCGGCACAGAATCCAGCGGCCCCCTTCTAGTACACTGTATCGGACACGGTGGTATCGGAGCAACAGTGTCTAGAAATATACTGCCTAGTGTGCAGAGCGCGGGCTAGGAGATGACCCCGCAGCTGATGACCGCCGGCAGCGCCCGCATGGTGCGCTGCTGTGCTAGTGGGTGCACACTAGGCGTGCACAATACTGGACACACTAGGCGTGGAACATGTCACTAATCTTTTAAAAGATATCTATAAAGGTAACAAGGTAGTTATAAAGTGGGAAAAACAGGTATCCAAGCCTGCAGAGGTAAAACGGGGGCTTAGGCAGGGGTGCCCCCTGTCACCCTTATTACTCATGATGTACCTACAAGGATTAGAGGCATAATTAGAGGGAAGTGGACTGGGCTTCAACCTCTCTTTAGTCAAACAAGGAAAACTTATTGATCAGGCACTACCAGCATTAATGTACGCCGATGATATAGTGCTAAAGGCCAACAACAAGGAAGATTTGCAGAGATTGATGGACATCTGCGGTAATGAGGGAGATAGGTTAGATTTTAAATTCAGTAAGGAAAAATCCACAGTCATGATTTTCAATGACAACAAAGGTAGTGAGCTTAGAATACAGGAGGTCACGCTAGAGATAGCAGATAAATACAAATATCTGGGCGTATGGATAAGCAATGGGACCGAGTATCTGAGGGAACACGAAATATACGTGACGAATAAAGGTAACAGGAATGCAGCAGTCATGAAAAATAGGGCACTGTGGAATTACAATAGGTATGATGTTGTGAGAGGAATATGGAAAGGGGTCGTGGTTCCTGGGCTGACGTTCGGCAATGCGGTCTTGTGCATGAGATCAGAAGTTCAAGCAAGAGTAGAAATTAAGCAACGTGGAATAGGTAGGCTTGCTTTAGGAGCTCACGGGAATACACCAAATCAGGGAGTACAAGGTGATATGGGATGGACATCAATTGAGGGCAGGGAAGCTAGCAGCAAGATAAAATTTGAGAAACGATTGAGAGAAATTAGGGAAGAGCGTTGGGCTAGGAAGGTTTTCAGCTACTTGTACATGAAGAATGTCGATACAAAGTGGAGGAAGCGAACCAGGAAGTTGACTGGTAAATACTTAGAAAACAGCAGGTGGCCAAATCAAAAAGAACTATCGGTTAAGAAAAAGTGAAGAAAACTGAGACTGACATGTGGAGAACGGGCATGATTAAGAAGTCCACACTAGAGACCTATCGAACCTTTAAGCAGGAAATTGCCAAGGAAAGGATCTATGATAATACTCGGGGTAGTTCTCTACTGTTTGAGGCCCGGACGGGAGTACTGCGAACCAAGACATATCGGGCCAAATACAAAGGGGTAGACACAGTATGCAGTGCGTGTGGAGAGGAAGAAGAAACTGCCGAACACTTGATAATGTTCTGTAAAGGGCTTCACCCTATAGTTCAGGATGATGGCGCTGCGTTTTTCAAAGCACTGGGGTTTAGGGGACCGGGAGGGCAAAATAGACTTTAAGCGGGTAGACTTAACTAGAAGGAGGTTATCTGATTGGTGGCTAAACTCAAGGCACGAGTGAAAATTAAACTCTTCACTGCAAGTACGAATCCTCAAACTCACTTTTTAAGGAAAAAAAATGAATAAAGTTTTTGGTTCATTAGGTATCACGGCTTGGTGGCGCTAGCCACCGCCCGATCTAAAGAATACAGCCATATCCATCCATTCATCCATGCATTTCCGTTCAATCCTTGCACTCCGCAAGCGCTGCGAAGCCAGCAGAAGGCCAGCCGCGCGAGGCCAACTATTATTTTCCTGCATTTTCGGAGTGTTTTTTTACATATTGCTTTATTGTATAAGAACTATTCGATTGCTTTCACAGTACTGGTGCTTTGCAATGCCCAATGAACAAATGAAGATCATTTCGTGGCATACATTTAACCATCCGCTACTGCCCACAAAAAAAAACGCAGATCCAAAGTAACTTGGGAATCAATGCTATGCAAGGTGACTCTTTCGTAATGTTTTATTAAGCGAAACATTATGAAGTGGCGCTAATTATATGCAAGAAATTAGTCAACACTGGAAGCATCATTGGCATTTCACGAACATTTGGCTCTTCTTGCTAAGTATTTCGAAGACCCTAAGTTACGGGGGTGATCGTGAGGGCACCCAGACGTAGGTGATTCGATAGATAGATAGATAGATAGATAGATAGATAGATAGATAGATAGATAGAAGATAGATAGATAGGATAGATAGATAGATAGGATAGATAGATAGATAGATAGATAGATGATACGGATAGACATACGGACGGACGGACGGACAGACAGACGGACGCACGGATAGACAGATGTACGGACGGACAGATGGACGGGACAGAAAGGTAGACAGGTGGACAGACGGACGGGTGGATGGACAGGCAGACGGACGGGTGGGCGGACAGACGGATGGACAGATAGATAGATAGATAGATAGATAGATAGATAGATAGATAGATAATAGATAGATAGATAGATAGATAGATAGATAGATAGATAGATAGATAAATAGATAGATAGATAGATCGATAGATAGATTAAATTTAAACAAAATCCATTGACCGTATAACCACCACAGTTATTTTAGGGGCGAAGCTCCTTATAGCGTGGCTTGTGCGTCCCTCGTTGTCGTGTGTACCCACCGGCGGCACCTATTCGAGAGAGCCGTCCCTAGAATGTCAGCTGGACGGTGATACTTGTATATGATGAATACATGGTGAAAAGATTGTGAGATGGTGGTAGAGTGTTCACCAGATAGATGGACGAACGGACGGATGGACGGACCGATGGACAGTCAGACAGGCAGGCAGGCAGATGGGCGGACGCACGGATGAAACGGACGGATAGACAGGCAGAGGGACGGCTGCACGAACAGGCGCACGAACGGATGGACAAACACAGACGACTCATGGGTGGACGGACGCATCGACGGGCACACGGATGGACGTACACACAAACGAATGCACGGACGGACGCCAGCGAGCGTGAATGGACGGACGGAAGCATGGACGGACTGACGAACGCTTTGCCCCGCCAATCATCATTCACTCCGTGGATATGCTGTGATTTTTTTTTAAATGTGCTTTGTTCTTGAGAGCAAGAATTATCACAGAATACCCTAAAACCTTTTCCTCTTAGCCTGCATTTCATTGGGACTTGAGTGAAAACAAGGAATGATAACATGCCAATGAATAATCTGACACTCGCAGCGTATGATACTCAAAACGTTTTAGGAAAGAGAATCCGACGTTTACATAGGAGAAAAACTGTGTGAATGAAATTCGAAAGGGTATTTTTTATTTTTAGATAAATATTATTATTTGAAACTTTGCCTAAACGGTGATTTCGTTCCCGACACCATTCACCCTAATCTGAAATGATACTTTGGTGGAGTCACTCTCGGAATGCTTTTCTGACACGACAGCCTTCGGATTCAGCCTTCTGTCTGCCCTCTTGATCCTACTTTTTCATTACGGAAACCGTGCTGGATCCGTTAATACGGGAAACAAGACACCTTTTCCTTGTCCGACCTATAACTTCTTTGACACATCGGCACAATACACGTCCTTTATTTGCATTGCCGCTTAGCTTTTAACATCTCAGGGTTTTGCAGTGTACATATGGCGCCGTCGAATTTCACAGTAAATCAGACGGCAGCTGTCACACACGGATTTTAAACGTGGGGAGGCTCCCGCAGCAACAGGACGAGAGGGATTTCGCGCGTTCGTGCACCCTCTCGACACGCAGCGCCGCTTGTGACATCTGAAGTGCAGTCATCACAGACGCGGGCACCTTCACTCGTACGGAATGCGCGCGCTCAGCCACACTAGGCAGTATATTTCCAGACACTGTATTGGAGCTAGAGTGTACTAGAAGTGTTGAGTAGCGTGACGGCGCCTTGCCGCCTGATCCTTTCCGCAGTGCCCGCAGCGGCGGCGCTGAAGTTGAATAGTACTGAAAGAGCCACCCGCCTCGTGAAGGAACTGCTATGCGCTTCGGCTCCTCCGTGCCCCGCCGCGGTGGTCTAGTGGCTAAGGTACTCGGCTGCTGACCCGCAGGGCGCGGATTAAAATCCCGGCTGCGGCAGCTCCATTTCCGATGGAGGCGGAAATGTTATAGGCCCGTGTGCTCCGATTTGGGTGCACGTTAAAGAAACCCAGGTGGTCTAAATTTCCGAAGCCTTCCACTACGGCGTCTCTCATAATCATATAGCGGTTTTGGGACGTTAAACTCCACATATCAATCAATTCGGCTCCTCCGTCGCGATTTCTTGATGCAGATTTCTTCGCACCTGCCCATCATTCATGTCTAGCGCATGATTGCCTTAGCCCTTGAAGTATGACACGCCCATCTACTGAATTTGAGCTCCATAAAAGCCCTTGTGAGAGATCGAAAATAATTCAGAAAGAGTGTGTCTTACACTAATTTTTCTCTCTGAACTCTTTCTTCGTCAGTTAGGCGTCTACAATATTCAAAATAACTGAGCTGATTTATTGGAAGCTAGCTGTGCTCAGAAAGCTGTGAGATTAAAAAACAAATACTATGTCACACGCATGCAGAACCAGAATGCCACAAAGAAAGAGGGGAGGGGAAGGGAATCTGAACCCCCCTACACCACGAAATGTTTTGGTAATTTACGTTTACAGGGTATACCAAAATATTTACACGCATTCACAGCGACCACCCAAATGCCAAAGTTAGGCGTTCATCTGCACACCACACCCCCTCAAGAAAAAAAAAGAAATCCTAGGTTATGTGCAATCCATACAAAGTATCACCGAAGGAACGAGGGATCATAAAGAGCCAAGTGAAAGAGATGCTGGAGGACGATGTCATACAGCCATCCAATAGTCCGTGGGCGTCGCCTGTAGTCCTTGTGAGAAAAAAGGACCACACGCTGAGATTCTGCGTTGATTACAGAAAGCTGAACAGAGTGACCAAGCGGGATGTCTATCTTTTGCCACGTATTGATGATACGTTGGATTGGCTACGGCATGCAAGGTATTTCTCTTCATTGGATTTAAAAAGCTGTTTTGGCAAACTGAAGTGGACGAAAGGGACCATGAAAAGACTGCTTTCGTAACCCCGGATGGTCTATATGAGTTTAAAGCACTCCCATTCGGCCTCTGTTGTGCGCCTGCAACATTCCAGCGCATGATGGACAGCGTCCTTTCAGGCCTCCAATGGCAGTCGTGCTTAGTCTACCTGGACATCGTTGTGGTGTCTTCAGCAACGTTTGAGCAGCATGTAGGGCGACTACGTTCGGTACTTCAGGCTATCAATGCAGCTGGCTTGGCGATTAAATCGCACAAATGCCAGTTTGGAATCGAGAAGCTTCGTTTCCTCGGTCATGTAATCACCACTAAAGGTGTTGGCCTGGACCCGGAGAAGACTGCGGCCGTGGGGCTGTTTCTCAAGCCAAAGACAAGAAGGAGGTACGCGGACTTTGGGGTTTATGTGCTTACTACAGGCGGTTTGTGAAAAATTTTGCGAAAATTGCCGAACCTCTAACAAGACTCACGAAAGAGGACGTGCCATTTATTTGGTTAACCGAACAGACAGTGCTTTCAACGAACTGAAAAAACGTTTGCAAGGCCCACCTATACTGGTCCACTTCGACGAAGCCGCAGATACGGAAGTTCATACAGATGCCAGCAATCTTGACGTAGGTGCGGTCCTGGTGCAATTGCAAAATAGAGAAGAGAAACTGATAGCATATGCTAGCCGCACCCTCTCAAAAGCGTAAAAAAACTACTCTGCAACCGAAAAAGAGTGCTTGGCAGTTGACATGTCGCCTTAGAAGACGACATTAACGAAGTGCGCGCGGCGGCACTGGCGCGGTGGCACGAGCGCGGGCCTGGCGTCGAACGCTGGCCAGGAGTGACTCCAACGCCTGGGCTACGCTTTTGAACTTGTTCACGTTTCCTGTCCTTTAATAAATCGTCTACAGTCACAAGCGGCTGTACAGACGTAACAGTTGGCGACGAGGAAGACTGGATCGACTCATCGGCACTCCACCGACGTCAAGGAAATAACATGGCGACGCCCGACTTCGGTCGGCTACCCGAATTCAGCGGCAGCCCCAGCTCCTGGAGATCCTGGTATGGGAGGCTACAGTTCTTCTTCGAGGCTAACGAGATTACAGACGCATCGAAGAAAACGTGCTCATCTGCTAACGCTGTGCGGGGAACAGACTTATGACATCGTCTGCGCCCTCGTTCAACCCAAGCAGCCCAACCAAGTGAGCTACGAGGACATAGTCAAGATGCTCAAGGCTCACTTCGATCCACAACCGTCTGAAGTCTTCTGCAGGCACGATTCCAGCGACGTGACCAAAAGCACGACGAAACGGTCAGTGATTACGTCACGGCGCTCAAGAAGCTAGCAGCAGATTGCAATTTCGGGACAAGCGCAGACACGGCAGCGAATCCGACAATGCTGCCTATGGACGTCATGCTGCGTGATCGTTTCGTTTGCGGTCTTCGGAACGAGCAGGTCCAGCAACGGCTCTTCGCAGAAAAGGACTTGACGTTCAAGAAAGCTTTCGACCTTGCACTGCGAGCTGAAAACGCCATCGAAGACCAGAAACGCGTGAAAACCGAATTTAAAGAGTTTCACGAATCCTGCATAAGCACATGCAAGATAGACAACCAAGGTCACTCTAGTGCCTCTGCCCCAAAAGAAGAAACAACGCTGTTGGCGTTTGTAACGCGCTACATAATCCGGACACTTGCAAGTTCCAGACAGTCCTCCTGCAACTACTGCAAGAAACGCGGACACATTGAAAAAGCCTGTCTGAAAAAGCGGAAAGAAGCAAAAACGAGCAACAGCATCAAATATCCCCAACAAGGAACTTCGACAGCTGCCTCAGCTCCAGTGACGACTCAGCAGGACTCATCAGACGTGGCCCTTTACGAGCTCAACACCGTAACCAACGCGTCCAGCACACAGAAGGTCATGACTCGGCTACGCGTACATGGCAAGTTCTTGGATTTTGAAGTCGACTCGGGTGCAGCCTGCACACTCATCAGTGAGGTCACGTTCAAAGCTACGTGGACAGATGATCGACCACAGCTTCAGACCGACAACATTCTCCTACGCACATGGTCAGGACAGTCTCTTCGAGTTCTCGGATGTGCAACGGTGATTGTTACGCGCGGAAACAAGACCATGACACTACCACTTGTTGTCATCAAGGGAGCAGGTTGTAACCTCCTTGGACGAAACTGGTTTCCTCACCTGGGTATACAGATCACGGGCATCAATGATGTATCCGGCGATGAACTTGTTTCGAAGCTTCTCGACAAGTACCAATCTGTATTCGACGAGGACATATCAGGACACATCGGTCCAGCGGTACAACTAGACCTCGTGGAAGGAGCGAAACCAAAGTTCCTAAAAGCACGGCCGGTTCCTTTCGCGCTCCGGTCAGCTGTAGAAGCAGAATTGGATCGACTGCAAAGTCAAGGCATAATCGAGCCAGCACAGCATTCGGATTGGGCAACGCCTCTCGTACTGGTTCGAAAGAAAAATGGCTCGTTGCGAATATGCGGCGACTACCGTTGCACAGTGAACCAGGTATCAAAGAAGGCAGACTACCCACTTCCCTCAACTGATGAAGTGCTCAGCCACTTGAGGGGAGGCAAGGTCTTCAGCACCCTGGATTTAGCACAAGCGTACCAGCAACTTCACGTGACGCCAGAGACAGCAGAGATATTGACCCTGAACACGCTGAAGGGACTATACAGGGTCAAGAGATTGCCTTTCGGAATTTCTGCAGCCCCAGCCATTTTTCAACGTTTTATGGAGACAATGCTGTCAGGCATCACAGGCGTGTGCGCATACCTAGATGACGTGATCATCAGTGGGAAAGACGCCACGGAACACGCCGAGAGACTGGAAGAAGTGCTGAAGAGGCTACGAAACTACAATCTGCGCCTCGGAAAAAACAAGTGCTGCTTTGCGGTGCGACAAGTTTTCTTTCTGGGACACCGAATCGACGAGACAGGCGTCCACACAAACGAAGAGAAAGTTCGAGCCATAACGGACGCTCCAGCACCAAACTGCAAACAAGCGCTTCAATCATTTCTCGGAATGCTGGCTTTCTACGACAGATTCTTGAAGAACAGGGCAACAGTTGCCAGCTGCCTATACCAGCTTCTTCAGAAGGACGCCACGTGGAGATGGGAGACAAAGCATCAAGAAGCCTTTGACAAGCTTAAGGCATTGCTGCTCAGTCAGACCGTACTGGCACACTACGACGAACAGAAGGAGCTTCTTGTCTCTTGTGATGCTTCACCATATGGCATAGGAGCTGTTCTGTCTCAACGTGATGACCAGAATAGAGAGGCGCCAATCGCTTTTGCATCTCGGACGCTAGGGCCGGCAGAACGCAATTATGCTCAATTGGACAGAGAAGGCCTTGCTGTGGTGTTTGCAGCCCACAAGTTCCACAAGTATATTGCGGGAAGAAAGGTGACTTTCGTCACTGACCACCAACCACTGCTCGGCATACTGGGTCCACAAAAGCCAACGGCTCAAGTCCTTTCTCCACGGATGACCAGATGGTGCATCAAGTTATCGGCGTATGACTACAGCATAATCTACAGGCGTGGCAAGAACCATCAAAACGCGGATGCGTTGAGCCGTTTGCCATTACAAGAACGTCTCGATGAACCCTGGCCTCCAGGTGACGTACTATTGTTCGAAGCTTTATCGAGACCTCCGTTGACTGCTGCCGAGATAGCACGCCTGACACAACAAGACAGCATCATGCAGAGGTTGTACAAGGCAGTGCAGGATGGTACAGTGGAGAAACTCACTGGAGATGAGTTTGCTCCTTACCGACGACGAGCGACCGCACTAGCACTACATCGCGAGTGCATCACACTTGGATCCCGAGTGATCATACCGAGCTCAGCACGAGCCCGTGTTCTGGCACTTCTGCATGCTGGTCACAGAGGCATGGTAGCCATGAAGAAGTGCGCAAGGAGCTACGTATGGTGGCCCGGAATGGACAAGGTGATCGAGGAAACGGTGCGACAGTGCCGTGAATGCCAAGCAACGCAAAAGAGCCCACCCAAAGCTCCTATTCCTACGTGGGACCGTCCCCAGACAGCATGGAACACGGTGCACGTTGACTTCGCGGGGCCACTACTCGGACGCACCTACTTGGTTGTTGTGGACGCATACACAAAGTGGGTGGAAGTCCGGCACGTGACACAAGCAACATCCGCGGCTGTAATCGACGTGCTCCGAAGCCTCTTTGCAACGTTCGGCATTCCCCGAAAGGTCATCTCCGACAACGGAAAAGCATTCATCTCCAACGAGATCAAGCAGTTCTATGCGTCGAACGGCATACAGGCTGCAACCTCACCAGCATATCATCCGGCAACAAACGGCCAGGCAGAACGCTATGTGGCGGAGCTGAAAAGAGCGCTGTTGAAAGATGCAGACAAGTCCATACAGTGCCGACTTGCAAGATTTCTGTATCGGCAGCACACGACAATACACACTACCACAGGTATGACACCGGCGAGAGCGATGTTCGGACGAGAATTGCTCTGCCCTCTCGATCTTCTTAAGCGGGAGACGAATAAGCGAAGTCCTGAGAGCCAGGAGGCATTGCAAAAATCACGCCGCTTCGCTATAGGGGATAGAGTGCTTATCCGGCAGTTTTTGAAAAAGCCAGATTGGATTGAAGGCGAAATACTGCGCCGCGTCGGACCACGATCCTGGCTTGTAAAAGCGACCAAGGAAAGGTTCGGCGTCACCTAAATCACATGAGGAAAACGAGTCAGACCAGACAAACAACCCAATCGCGGACAGATTGGAGCGCAGCTGACGATCTCTTGGACGCAACGCCAGAAGAGACGCCATCGAGCTCAGCTGCTCAACCGCCTGACTCGCCCGAGATGCAAGATCACACTCCCTCGCAACCGTCGACGTCACAGGCAGTGGCCACTCGGCAACTGCGACCACCAGAGGTTAGGCGACCTCCAGACCGCTATGGAGACTTCGTCTAAGGGAGGAAGAGTGACATGTCGCCTTAGAAGACGACATTACGAAGTGCGCGCGGCGGCACTGGCGCGGGTGGCACGAGCGCGGGCCTGGCGTCGAACGCTGGCCAGGAGTGACTCCAACGCCTGGGCTACGCTTTTGAACTTGTTCACGTTTCCTGTCCTTTAATAAATCGTCTACAGTCACAAGCGGCTGTACAGACGTAACAGCAGTCATATGGGCGATCAGCAAGTTCAGGCCATACCTCTACGGCAGGCCGTTCCGTGCCGTCAGTGACCGCCACTCACTTTGCTGGTTGGCGAGCTTAAAAGACCCATCAGGATGGCTTGTGAGATGGAGTCTGAGGCTCCTAGAATAGGACATTACGGTCGTAAATATGTATGGCAGAAAGCATGATGATGCTGACTGTTTATCACGTTCACCAGTCGACTCGACTCTTTCAGAAGAAGAGCACTTCCCACTCCTTTGTGTGATAAAAACTTCAGAAATCGCTGAACATCAACGGGCCGACATGGAGCTACTCCCATCAATAAAGTATCTCGAAGGGCACGACGAACAAGTTCCTCGCGTATTTAGGAGAGGGTTATCCACATTCTGCCTCCGAGATAATGCACTTTACAGGAGAAATTTTGAACACAAGGAGAAGTTCTTACTCGTTGAACCATCAGCCATGAGGCATGGTCTTAGAAGCCTGTCATGATGAACCATCTGCAGGTCACTTGGGCGCGAGTCGAACATTCGCCAAAATTCATCAGAAATATTACTGACCCAAGTTGCTAGCGTCCGTGAAGCATTACGTAAGACATGTTGCAAGTATCAAAGGCGCAAAACACCCACCCCTCAAGAAGGCTGGCCTATTCCAGCCTATAGAGCCACCTGTGACTCCATTTCAACAGGTTGGAATGGACCTCCTCCGATCATTTCCTATGTCGGCATCAGGAGAAAGGTGGATAATAGTTGCTACTGACTTTTTGACACGACACGCTAAAACCAGCTCCCTTGAGCGTGGAACGGCAACGGAAGTCGCGAAGTTTTTGTTCAGAATAATGTTCTTCGCCATGGAGCCCCACTCGTCGTGATTACCGATCGAGGAGCAGCGTTCACGGCTGATTTGATGCAGTCCTTAACGACAATGGGCACCAGTCATAGGAAGACCACTGCATACCATCCCCAAACCAACGGGTTGACAGAATGCCTGAACCGCACCATCGCTGACATGCTGTCGATGTACGTTGACATTGAGCATAAATTGTGGGACGAAATCTTGCCATACGCAACCTTCACCTACAATACGGCCGTGCAGGAGACCAACCGCGTCACACTATTTACGCTGGTCTACGGTCGCACTGTCACTACGACACTCGATGCCATGTTGCCAGTAGACAACGATAATTACGAGCCATCTGAACTCGACGACTTTCTGCAAAGGGCTGAAGAAGCACGCCAGTTGGCACGACACCGAATACATCAACAGGAAAACATGGACGCAAGCCACTACAACCTGCGCCGCAGAAAATTTCAGTACAACCCAGGCGAGCGAGTGTGGATATGGACACCAATCCGACGCCACGGCCTATCAGAAAAGCTCCTTTGTCGATACTTTGGCTCCTATAGGGTTCTCCAGCGAATTAGTGACCTATACCACGAAGACATTGCCGATAGATACATCCGTTCAGCGCGGCAAAAGCGCAGAAGTCGTACATGTCGTTCGTATGAAGCCCTTTTATGAGAGGGAATGAACATTCTCCCCTTTTCTGTTTGCCTCCCTCCATCGCGCATCTTGACGATGCGTATTTCGAAGGGGGACTAATACCACAGAGACTGTTTACGCTATCCGACATTATTAAGTATCAGCGTCCACAGTCTTGTGCGCACTCCTGCTTGGGGCCGCACGACTCATGCCTCTTGTTCACGGGCACCAGTCAGTGTGGGTTGGAGCTGCGAAGAAGAAGGTGCGTTGGCGGATGAACAGTTTTTGTTTTGGAACGCTCTAGCGGACTCTTCCATTTTTCGCACATAATTTTCAGGGCACAAGTTTGCACTTCTTTTGGGAATTTTCTTCATGCAAAGCAGTCTATGCTGTAATTTCTTCGTTTGAGTGGATTAACGTGCTTTGTGAGTGCGCGTAGCAGTCTTTGGTTTGCTAAGAAATGCCCCGTATATAAAACAAACAATATAACATGGTGTTTTACTTGACAAAACCATAATATATTCATTAGGCGCCCGTAGTAGAGGGCTCCGGAAATCTCGACCATGTGGTGTGCTTAGGCGTGCGCTGACATCGCACAGTACATCGAAATGCGACTGCCACCGCTGCCGCTGTATAGAATAGAAACCGCGACATTGGGGTTATCAAGCCGATCACTGTAACCACTGCGCCACCACGGTGAGCAAGCAAAGAAGATCAAAACAGCTCAGAAATATCATTGTATGGTTTAGCAGCTAAAAAATATTCGGTAGATGTTCAGCGGCGAGAGGCCCAGCTTTGTATTGGCCTATACGTATATAATCGGCATAAGCCCAAAGTAGCCTTTGGCTTCCATTTCGAACATTCAGATATTTGAGTTAATCCTAGCAGTCCCTCAAGGCACAAGTTAGCCTAAGTAATATACATGGCACATTCAAAACAGTATACGTCGAAATGGCGGTTCCTGCCGTGCCTACGCACAGTACGCTGAGATTAATGGGCAACTTGCAAGGGAGTGGGCCGTTCACACGCGCCGTGCACATGGGGCGTCGACATTGAGGCGAGTGGCGGAGGTTGCCAGATTAGCTAACCTAGCAATGCTGATTAGAGGTATGAACGCCATAGCGTATGAAGGCGGCAATAGCACGCTAAAGAAGTGGTGTTGGGGGGGGGGGAGAATTTTGAATCATGTGGGGGGGGGGGTTGAAGGTCTGCTTTTCCTACAGAAAATGTGCGGTGACAGGCAAGTGGTAGAGTGCCCACCTGTGCCGCCAAGTTCCCGCAAGTTTGGATTGCAGTCTTTCCTAACCGCAAACCACTTCACTCCAGAGGGACGTAGAGTTTTTAATTGCACGGTGGGGGACAAGGGCCCGGAAGGCTTTTATTTCGGCCATTCTATCTCTTTCTATCTCTCGATGCATAGGAAAAGAAAGGGGAATTTACGAGCTCGTTTTTTTTGTTCGACGCACCATTAATTGGAACTAACAGATAAGAATATCAAGGAAAGTATTTGTAGTAATTACAGCATCAGGCATGGAAGTCTTGTCAGTGCCGCTGGTATCCATGCCACTCGCTGTCGTGGATAGCACCGCTACATTAGTGCACGCCGGATGACCGCCGTGGTAGCTCAGTTGGTGGAGCATCGGCCGCGTTATTCGAAGATCGCAGGTTCAGTCCCAGCTTGCGGCAAGTTATCTCTTCGTACACTTTATTCACATCTACACCATGCTTATGTTAGAAATAACATATCATATATTTCCTTGGCTTACCTTGTCTGTTAGTTCTCATTATTTCACCATCATGTGCGCTCTACAAGGCATTTTTATGGTGCATTTTCGCCCTTCAGGGTCAACGACGTACTCGTACTTCTTCGAGCAACACGTGCATGTGCATATCGTGCATGTTTTGCGGGAATACGCAGGATTTTTTTTTCTTGCTCCGATGTTCTTTTTTTGTTAGTTATTTACAGCGGTGCGCCAGCCACCTACGGTTTCCTCCATATGCGTCCCGTTTCAAGCGCCCGCAGCCCCGCCGCGGTGGTCTAGTGGCTAAGGTACTCGGCTGCTGACCTGCGGGTCGTGGAATCTAATCCCGGCTGTGACGGCTGCATTTCTGATGGAGGCGGAACTGTTGTAGGCCCATAGGCTCAGATTTGGGTGCACGTTAAAGAACCCCAGGTGGTCGAAATTTCACGGAGCCCTCCACTACGGCTTCTCTCATAATCATATGGGGTTTCGGGACGTTAAACCCCACATAACATCATCATCAAGCACCCAAAAAACTGATGGCTATTCGGTTGGGAATCTCTCGAATGGTGACTCTCGTTCATTGCTCTTCGGAGCACGATTGCGCCAGTTTTCTCGCAGGCGCTGGCAGGTAATATCAATGCCGCTGTGGTTGTGTTCCCTGCACGGTGTTTCCCGCGTACGGGACTCGCAAACACCGCTTCCGTGTCACAGGTAATAAGACGAAGGTCCATTGTGTGTTTCTTATTTGTTCTTGATTTCCGGGCGCGCCAAAACCATACGGCTTTCTTCGGAGCATGCACCCGTGCAGTTCGCTCGCTCTAAGCAAGTACACGTCGATTTCTCTGCATGCATGCGAGTCTAGCGGTGATTTCTCCGAATCACCGCTCGGGCTTGCCGAATCAGAATCCATTTCATTGGATGCCAGCCCGTCATACCAATAGTTACGAGTCGAAAATCAAAAGTTTCTGAGTGAGCGTCATCTCAAAAGTGTGGCGCAACGAGAAGAAAGGGATTAGATCAAAGGTGAGTTTTCTTCCTCGGCATTTCCACTTGACGACCGTTCGTGAGCTTATTTTTGCACTTCCGTGAACTACAGAGACGTTTATTGCAACGAATATTATTTAAGCGTCATATAAGCTTAAAAAAGAATTTTTAGCTGTTGCTTATAAATAAACCACAACACAAACAATTGTCACTTTACGGTCACTCTAAAAAATTTGCCACACTTCTTTTTTTTCTGAAACATATGCAGCTGGAAATTTTAAATCAGCTATTGAGCCCGCACGGGTCGCAAAGAATTCACTGGAAGAGATTATTTAGTCACGAATTCAAAGTCGCAAAAATTTTAAGAATCCGTCCTGTACGAGCGGAGTTACAAATACTCGTCGCACGCTGCCAACGCATTCTCTTTTCTCTCGTCTTAACGAAAGCACTGGAAGCTAAGCAGGGAGGGGTGACAGGGGCGCGAGTTTACAAAGGCGAGTGTATAGAGCCCCCCACAATGCACCGCGGCTCAGCGCTCTTGGAGGCTATGCATTTCCGCCGGCCTAACTGTGTCATCGCGCTGTCGCTCCCCGCACTTTCGCATAGCGTTGCCGGGAGGCTGCTGCACCAGCGGGGGCCTTGCTCGCAAAGGAAAGCCCTGCCAAGAATTTTTTTAGCTGTTGCTCATAAATAAACCACAACACAAACAATTGTCACTTTACGGTCACTCTAAAATAATCACCACACTTTTTTTTCTGAAACAGATGCTATGGCCCTGCAATCGGATGCTCGCGAAGTAATCGTGTGTGGCTCGTCTGACCGAACGCGCTGCACTGAGTTAAACACTCGTGAATAAAGCGTGTGCCCCCACCTCTCACTGCTGAAAAGCCGCGCCATTCAGGACGCAATGAAGCCGAGTCGCCACTACGCCTGTTGCCAAGTGCTCGGAAGGAAGCCCTGCGCCGAGTAGGATACTCGCGAAAGAAGCCTGTGCGCCCACCTCCCACTGAACGAACGCCCTACGCCGAGTTGGATACTCATGAATAAAGCGTGTGCCCCACCTTTCACTGCCGAGTCGCAAAGCCGCGCCGTTCAGGATGCATTGAAGCCGAGTCGACTGACTACGCCTGATGCACCTAGGTCTGCTGCGAAAAACGCCACACCGGAGATTACTGCACTCCACTTGGCGAGTTTTTGTTGATTCTCAGCATGCTGTTATTGAAAGCGCGTTTCCGATACTGTCGTTTTAAATAAGGCTACGAACTGAGCTCGGGCAGCAAGGACAGAAATGTAGTGGTGATACATGCGTGCGATCGTAAAATCCTTGAAAGCCTGCGCGCAAAACTTTCTCGTGCATCACTACCACACTGTCGAAACTAAAAGGAAAGCATGCAGCCTCAAGACATTGTCTTTAGTCGAAATAATTTAAGACAAAAGAATTAAACTTATTAGAGAGCTCTTCGCGGATGTTTGTTTGTGGCTTAACTGCAATACGGCCCCGTGTTCAGGTGAAGGCAAGTTAGACTCGCAGTTTATCCTCGCCCGTTTGTGGTTGTCACTTTTTTTTCGCCCCCTTGTGTTATTATGTGATCTGAAAATATACTGCCACCCTTCTCTATGAAACTGTCGAGTTCACTCCATGCGGCTCCACTCTGCATGATGTCTCTTTTGAGAGGCTTCTTCAATAAAAGAATGTATTAGGGTAAAGCTTACTCAAATCACAGCTGCCAACAGTTGTAACCACTATAAACATGCAAAAATAAATATGCAATACATGAGGTAATAATTTATTATTATGAAAACTGTCCCATGAGAGAACACTGAAGGTATTTACAGGAGAATGGCACAACAAAGATAACACTTTATGCGTCAAGCATAGACGTACGTGAATGTATACATTGGTGAGTTCATGTATGAACAGTCATGGTGATAACTTTGAAAAGCAAAATGAACTCTGCTTGCAGTGCAAGCTGTAGGAAAAACGAGAAGGGAGACGGGAAAGAGCGTACTCTTTCCGGTCCCCCTTCTCGTTTTTCCTTCAGCTTGCACTGCTAGCCGAGTTTTTCAACTATGAAACCAACTAGTCTGCAAAGAAGTATTGATTCAAAAGCACAAAGTCTTTGTTAGAATTTTAGCGGAAGCGGCATAGCAGGCACGTATATTAAATGGACACTGTCGACACGATGCTGTCATGCCAATGTGTGTAAAGTACACAGATGAAACATGGTGCATACACAAGCAATATCAATTTGACTTTCTGTTGACCAGAAAGCACTATACTGCACTTAGGCTCAGCCATCTTGAGACTAGAGTAGGGCTGTGTTGTTTTGAGCTAAAATTGAAAATGCAAGTGGCACATCGGTACTAAAATGTGGGCTCTGTAGTTGGCCATCATGTAATGGTGCACTAAATGATGTGGTGTTCACAGAAGGGCATACTATTACTGACAGCACAGGGTGGTTTGTCGGGTTAACACATAAGTGTGCATTGCAGGGAACTTGGTGGTGACAAGTGGTGTTCTGGTACCATTTTATACATTGAGTGATGTGGGCTGACAGCACTGAGGACCAACCCACATCTAGTGGTGACCTTCAGGTTACGGCATTAAAAACCCGGCCGCGGTGGCAGTCTCATGCAGCACATTGGAATGAAAGAAAAAGGATGAGTGCACTGTACAATGGGACGGCGTGTCATAACACAAAATAGCTCAATCGGCCGCTATCAAGCAAGGTATCAAATAAGAATAAACAGCAAACAACAAAATGGAGCGGGTAAATTAAAAGAAACCATGCTAAGTTGTCAATACACTGTAATGCTGCTTATTAGACGAGTCGGAGCAAATAGGAACGCTTAAAGTCTAGAAACGCGCGCGACTACACTTTCTGGAAACTAATAGCAGTTTCTTGAGGTGCTTTCTGGTAGAACCTCATAGGGTACTTCAGTAATTCACTGTAAAAACCTTGTAAGGCCCGAAATAGAATCATAGCCCAAAACCTTCTCCGAAATATGTTTGTGCCCCAACGGGTTGTTTCATAAAGATATTGTTACTGGTAGATGACAGAAAACAGGTATATATACAATTTTACAGTCACAGTAATGCGGGTAAAAACAACTCGGACAGCGAGAGCAGGCACCACCTAGTCCTTCACTTTTTCGTCCTCTCTATGTGAGGGGGCACATAACGTTACCCTCCGGTGGTGAAGGCAGCGACTCGGTGCAGTCAGAGAAAGACGGTATAGTGGTGGTTATTATTCATGTGCGTTGCGGCAGCCCGGTGTAAGACATGGCTTCAAACGTACAACGTAAACGATGTTGGTGTGGGGTTGAGTCGACGAGGACAAAGACAATTCACTTTCTTATGTCACGTCGGTCACTTGGTAGTGCACAGGGTACGGTTTGGAGGGCGGGAACAGTAGCTTTGTAAAAAGCCCAATACAGCGTGCTGGAGACTACAGCACAGGAATCCTGGCGGAAAGTGAGTGTTTATATGACTGCTCTCGTAACGAAATTTTTGGCCCGTTTGCGAGTCGGTTAGCCGAACGCACACAAGTTGACGTGTATGGTCGGCATGGGCTTAGCTTATTGAGCGTATTCAGTGGGTGGGCATGTTGAAGGTGGCATCATTGGGTGTCCATTGGCAACATTGGATTTCAGTCAAATAAAATAAAGGCGAACAGCAGCTGCCTCGTGTTACGACGTATATGTTGCACAAGACCTAACACATCTTGTATGTAAACATGTACGGCTCCGTTGAAGGTTCGGGCACGGCACGAGAGTTCTTTATGTTGGCGTGCAACAGGCTTTCCGAAAAGGAATTTTTTGGAGCACATTGGATGAAGCACGAGCCAAAAAATACAAGCGAACCTCTTAGGAAGAACGTGTAAAAGAAAGTTGATGACGGCGCATATTTTTGCTAGGATCAGCTTGTTTACTTGCAGCGTCAACAAGATGGCCCAGCACGGTAATCTCCAGGCGCCAAAAGCAGCCTTTTGAAGAGTTGAGTTGAAGATCAGCAATGTGAAAGAGTTACGATATAGCCGACAAGTTTTGCAGGTGACTGGTGAATGTAAGGGGAGAAGACTACGATAACGTCCAGGCAGCAGAGAGGCATGTAGAACACTTGAAACCCCTCAGTAGAGAGTCCATCACACGCTCAAAAATGTTGCTGGTGCATTACACAATCTAAAGGGCATGACTTAACTCCCAATCATTTTCATCGACCGCTATTTGTCAATAGCCCAAACGAAGGTCGATGGAAGAAAAGTACCGTGCACCAGAAGAGAATCAATGGCGTCGTCTATTTGCAGCAATGGGCAGAAGTATTTTTTGATTTTCGTTGAAGTGCCGGTGAAATGCCAGGTGTTGTCTTTGTTTTCTACAAATACCACGGGCGACGCTCAGGGCTCGAAATGGCTCCATGATGTCCTTAGCGAGTAATTTCATCAACTTCAGTTTGACGCTGCGCTCGGTCGCCGAGACATGCTAAGGGTGTCGATGAGGGGTGTTGCGTACCCGCGTTGGCAATTCGATGCCTCACTAGATAAGTTTGTCCAAGTTTGGGTGAAGCGAAATCAAAATTCGCGGTATGACTCCTATGAAAGGCGTAGGTCCTGGCATTTAGAAGGGTCATAGGTCCGGGGCAATCATTGTTTCGAATGTGTCATCAGGTGTCGGGACAGCAGCAGGGCTGCCTGAGAGGCGACTTTGGGGCATCAATGGCCAGAGCAACAGGAGTTGTTTGCGTCCTAAAGGTGATATTGTGCCCAGCGAGATACCTTCAGAAAGCAGTTGTGCGCAGCATCCAAAGTTCAGGACAGGTCTGCAGAAGTTGCTCGCAGAAGCAGTCACAAGATAGTGAGGCAAAACTAATCTTCGCGTCAGTAGAATGTCCAAGGAGCAACGTCCAGAACAGCAGAGAGAACTGAGGTGTTGTGGTCATCGAAGCTCGCATGCGCAAAGCAACATTTAAAGGACGGTAGGTGTACAGCTATTGGCTACGCGAACAACAGGTGATGAGGCGCGTGTAACGACTTCACGAAGACGACGAGAAAGATCACCACTCATGAATGATGATTGGGCCCTTGTGTGGAGGAGGCGCTGAAATAGGCATGCCCTCTACATCTAACCCAATAGCTTTTGTCGAGATGCCAGAGTTAACAGAGGATTTCAGAGTCAATCAGTCAAGGCAGCATCACCTTCCGGGAGCTGCACTGGTCTGTTTTCCCGAGGAGGGACGGCGAGGGGGAGCAACGGGACATAAAGCAACCGAGAAAGTCGTTGGGTCTGTAGAGACGGCGACGGGTTATAATGTGGGGTCGATGTTCGGGGCATTAGTGTTCAGTGGATTGCCGTGCAAAAAGGGAGGATGAAGTGTCGTCTGGACGACATGGTGCACGAGGAGACGATGGCCGACGATAGCGACAATAGAGGAAATGTGACTGGTGCCATTGCAAATTGAAGCATAACGACCCATCATCTTTAGTGCGCCACTGGTTCTAATGAATGGGACCTGGAATAAGTCAGTTTCTGGCTGGTAGTATGGAGCAGGGCTGACGTAGAACGACTTTGGCACATACAGGCTGGATGTCTGCATTCGCCAGTTCTTCGCGCACGGCGGCCTGAATTAATTACACTGTCGGGTGGGCCTCCACGTGAGAATTAGCCTGGGGAGCAGATGACAAGCTGCCTCGATATTACGCCGCACGAGACGCAGGAAGTTTTTGGTACAGGGGCGGCATCTGGATCTAGACGTCTTTGCACGACGACGTGGCAGCAGTGTTAGGGAGCTGAAAAAATTGCTGCGTAACATGTCGGCTTTTTGCTTCTTTGAAACTTCAGCACTCCCTGATAATGTCATAAATGGTGGAGCAGTCTTTGTATACGAGCAAGTGAAGGGTGTCGTGAGCGATGCTTCAGTAATGTGGGTGACTTTGTTGGCTTCAGTCCATTTGGCTATCAGCTTGCCAGCACAAGGCTAAGACATCTTGTATGTAAACCATGTGCAGCTCCTTTGAGGTTTGGGCACGGCACGAGAGTTCTTTCTCTTGGCGTGCAATGATTTTTCAAAAAGGTGTTTCATTTTTTGTTACATACGTCTTTTTTGTTACGTATGTTTAAATTCTCCTCGTGTGTGTCGAACCACACACTGGCCCTACCCCTGAGGTAGTACCTGACGTTTGCAAGCATAAAAGTCGAATCCCAGCGATTGGTCTTGCTGCTGCACTCTTAGTTGGCCAGCCACTTCTGTACGTGACCGTTATCAGTCCCGCAGAAGTAGGCCTGGGTCTCGGAGGTGGGTCACGACAATGTTACGGGGTGCATTCTGCATAGCGGGCGGCTGATCAGCAGAATTGTCTGCCGGCATGATGGACTGTCCAAGAATACGCCCGCTGCGAAGTTCCGTTATGTGCTCCTGATATGCCCAGCACCTCCACCAAAGATGTTACGGAGAGATGACAGAAAACGAGTGTATTTACAATATCACAGTAAACAAGTACTGCGGGTAAAAACAACCAGATTGCCAGGACAGGCACCACTAGATCTTCTCACCTTTCTTGTTATTCTAGGTAAGCGGCACATAACAATACTGTTAGTGTCTGGTTTTGGGACATTAATCCCCCCCCACTGAAAAAAACGCAATTGACGACCTCATAACTCTGACGGTAAGGGGCTGAAACAAAATTCACCTATGGTGGAATGGCACAATGTTACCGTCACAACATTGGATTAAGTATCTGAATGATTACTTGTAAGGGCCAACACCATGGTTGGATTCCAAGGGACTAGTGGGATTAATGGGCAACCATTCTTTAAACATCAGCTTTGGACAAGGCTGTATGCATGATACTGAAGTAGTAGTGCAA
>WOVY01014808.1:0-253682 GCA_013436015.1 Rhipicephalus annulatus
ACCAGACGCGTGTCCGGTCGGGGAAAGAGAATTAGGGATTAAAAAATTAGAGGACACTAAAGCTTCGCCTTTAAGAGTTGAACGCGATAGCAACATCCTCTTTTCAGAGCGTACTTCAAACACTTAGTGCATGAAACCTTTTTCGAATTTGCTAAGCGCTTAATACGTGGCCTTAGTGGAATAGGCGCAGTAGCGTGTGTGCCTTTTGTAGTGCGGTACAGGCTTTCAATCACGGAGCCATTATGATAATCACATATTCTGACACCCGTCGGCGATGGAGGCTTGTACCACGCGTTATTATTGCAATATTTCATGTTACAATTTTGAGGCATGTATACGGGACGCGTGTGTTTGTGAAGCATGAAAGCTACTGATTGATATGTGGGATGACGATAGTTATAGCGCGAGAACAAAACGACGACACAGAGACAAGAAGGACACGAAAGACACGAGCGCTAACTTCCAACTGAGTTTATTGCGCAGAGCACGAAAATATATAGAGGAGACAGTGACCATGGCACAAGAGCAGAACATGAGTAAGAAAACCAAAAACAAACAAAACAAATACAAAGGCACTGAAAAACAGCAAAGAAAAACCTAGAAGAAACCGAACCAGAAAGGTAAAGCTACCTGCCCGCACCGAATCCTTCGAGGAACCTGCGTTCCTTCTTGGACTAAGCCACGGAGGGCTTGCTAATCCAAGGCACCTGTTCGCGTTACCTGCCCGCACCGAATCCTTCGAGGAACCTGCGCTCCTTCTCGGACAAAGCCACGGAGGGCTTGCTAACACAAGGCACCTGTTCGCGTGCCATCTGCGCAGCCTCGACAATGATCCGGGTGCTTACATCTCTGTGTTTGTACAACGTCGCTGTTTCCCCGAAGAAGGGAACACACTTGCACTCAGTGCAGTGCTTGGCAAGAAAAACCGTCTTTCCCGTTTTTTAACATTGTTCGCGTGCTCTCTCAGCCGATCGTTCAGACACCTTCCGGTCGTTCCGACATAACAAGCACCACATGAAAGGGGGGTCCTATAGACGACTTCCCGGGAGCAGGCCGCATACCTGTTTCGATGTTGAACTCTGCAATCTGTTGATGATTTCGTTTTCAGGGGGTTGGTAGATTTGGTGAGGCTGATTAATTTGAACGGTGCTGAGAACAGGACACGAACTCCAACACGTTTTCCGATTTTTTTGAGCCTATGTGATATCTGGTGTATGTATGGAATCACGGCTATCCTTTCACGTTCTGTATCCGTGTTGCTCAGATTCTGTCGCGTCCTCTGCTCCGCCTTATTAGTCCGCAGGATCGTCTCCGCAACAGACGCGATAAACGCCTCGGGGAAACCTGAAGCCTTAAGGCGGGAAACTTGAGCTTTGAAGCTCGCAGAGATATTGTGGGCGCACGACCTATTTAAAGCATTCTCAAGGCAGGTTCGTGCTATGCCTCGCTTAACTATCTTACTGTGAGCAGAAGAAAAGGGAAGTAGAGGTTTCTGCGCACATGCTTCATAACACCAACAGATGCGCTGTAAGCTAAAAACCAGATTTAAATCCAAAAAGCGTAATTTGTCATTATCGGGCATTTCATGTGTCACCACAGGAGGCTTCAAACAATTTTCGAACACGCCTATAGTTTGAGTGGCCAACGAGTGAAACATAGAAGACTTACAATTTAGAATAACCAAGAAATCATCCACGTATCTAAATATTTTGACGACATGCGAGCCTTCTAACTTTTCCTGCAGTTTTTTTGCCCATTTTTGCCAATAGAAGATCACTGAGTAGAGGTGCTATGCATGAACCAATTGAAACACCCTTTTTCTGCAGATAAATGCAATCATTCCATTGAACGAAAGTAGACGTAAGATACTGCAAAACCAGATCTTACGTCTTACGGCTAAGGTACTCGGCTGCTGACCCGCGGGTCACGGGATCGAATCTCCGCTGTAGCGGCTGCATTTTCGACAGAGGCGAAACTCTTGTAGGCCCGTGTGCTCAGATTTTAGTGCAAGTTAAAAAAAACCAGGTGGTCGAAATTACCGAAGCACGACGGCGTCTTTCATACTCGTATAGTGGTTTTGTTACGTTAAACACCACATATCAATTCAATCCCTCCACTCATCACCAAATCACTGTGATACTTTCTTACTTGTTAAACATTTCAATAAATTAGTACAGTCAAACATTTTACCATTTCGGCGTTGCACAACGCACATTTTTTTTATTTGTGGTGTGCATGAAAGCGCTCGCTTGTTCCAAAATTATTTCGACAAAACTAGCATCAATAAAATTTGATAATGTCAAGTTGTACGTGTAACATTGCCTTTCAGGTATATGTTCACGGAAAGGCGAATGCTTGAAATTATGAAAAATATCCTAACAGAGGCTTTCGCAGGAGCCAACGTTTCGGTAGGTGAACTTATCTTCGCCAAAACAGCAAACGACCAAGGCAAGTCCAATTGCAGAAATATTGCTTTGAGTGACATTACCTGCTCAATCACTTCTTTTTCTTCACTGTCTTTCAACACAGTACGTTTGATACCAAGCTGCTTTTTGTGTGTAACACGTGCCGTTGTCCTTACAAAATGATCCTAGCTATGAATACTTTCGATGTTCGCGCTGTTCGCTTTCGATGGACAATAGGATCTGATCAGAAGCCCTTTAGGATTTGTGCGGAAGGCCCTCAGAATGTAGTACGTACGTTCTGATAATAATGTCCCATGGACTTGCCGCAGACACTTTTCTGGGAATACGTTCCCGTCCTGCTCCACCATGAAACGCTCCCTTTGAAGCATTACGTACTGTGAACCGTAAATGCGAACCTGTGAAGGTCCGTTCCATCTACGGCACTTCAAACTCCCGGTGGGAAAACATTCAACGCCTCGTTGCCTGTTTTACTGCCCAGTTTGTCTAACCCTGCAGTTGAAAGTTGAGCAGCGCGTTAGCAAATGGTGGCATATGCATGAGTCAGCTGACATTTGCTTTTGCTTCCAAGGGTAGCGCTGGAGCAAGCGAGAGAGAAAAAAAAATGCTCTACAAAATCGCTCGCGCAGCTCAATCTCCCGTTGCGATCTCGTGAAACGCACCTAAAAAGATCGCCAGAACGTTATCACCCTGCAAACCGAGCGCACTCGTTGACCGAAAACCAGCTCAACAAGCCTCCCACGATTTAAGCAACAAAAAAAAACTTAAGTGTCAGAAAGCTGCCGAATAATGACGTAAGTGCCACAACTGAACCATGCAGACGGGGCGCAGCGACACACTCAATTTCACGCGCAACGGGTAGACTTGCGGGGTTGCCTGGAGACGTGGTCAGAGTAACTTGTGCATGGCATTGGACGAACTGTTGAAGGAAGAACCAATGCGTTTTTGTTTTGCTTGTTTTCAGCAAATGGCCCCACAGACGGTTTCCGCAGTGGTGAAGGGGCACTGTCACGTTTAAACACGTGATCTAATGGCTTTCTCCTTTCCACTTATACACCGCCGCTGATGGCCGGCGCCGCTCGCGGGTTGAAGGCCAGCAAAGCGGGCGCAGCGCATAGTCCACGCCACCTGTTCATCTTTCTTTTTGTTTTTTCTCTTTAATGCACTGCACCCTGTCGCCTTGTGGCTAACAGAAATTATGTGTTTTTTTTTTCCTTCTTCAAGAATCACTACCACCACAGCTTCTCGCCTTATGCTGCAGGGCAACGTCCTCCACACGCCACATCGCGGCCGCGCCGCCGAGGAGAAGGCCAAGGCGCTTCGGTGCGGTGGTGCCATCTAGTTTTGCATAGACAACCTAGCTGCAGAAAACAGTCTTTACTTCATATTTTCTTGCATCACTGTGGAAGCTACACAACCGAAGCGCATGTCTGCTACCACGAAAGAATATCAGCAGTTAACCAAAAGGCCTGAAATCACTCGGAGCAGCTGCCGAATGCTTTGTCGCCCCTTAATACATTGTTTTGCAGAGAGTGAACTCGAACAACAATGGCAGTGTTCCGCTATAACCACTCTTGGCATAGACTAGTGGCTCTAGTGGACGTTTCGGGGACCCTTTTTGAAACAGTTAAAGTGATGTTGGAACTTGCCATGAGAGAAAAATGGAGAGAGGGTTATAAACAAACACAGCATGCAGTGTGTAACAAGTGCCTTTCATTTCCTCCCTGACGAAGAATGATCAAACTTAAGTGTCTCACCAATTCGATTTAAAGAACGGCTCGTCAGTAATTAGTTTCGCAGTTTGTACCCACATTCAGCCTGTCTTTAGCTATGCCTTCTCTTCAAGTATGCAAGCCTTGAAAAGGTATGGTCGCGTACATAAGTCGTAAAAACTGCAACCACAGCTTCATAACCATATCACGGAAAATGGACAACATACTTCAGCTCCACCGCGATGCCGTAATTATATACGCGGTGAAGCATACCAAAATCAAAAAGGGTATCCGTCATGGGACATAAGTGTGTTTAAAAAATGCATACTTCTTCAATATTTTTTTAGTATTGGTATCGCAGTCCTCCGAAAATGGCGCCCCAGATCCCCAGTGTCCCGCGCACCCACATTTGAAAACCAAGTGCATATATTTATGCAAGTTCTATCACCACTACTCTGGACTAGACAGGGACACCCTGCTCATGTACCCGTTATCGCATGTCCAGCAATGAACAATCGAAATGCGAACACAATTATCTCCGCCAGTATGCCTGACGTCACTATAATATCACCATGCGTACGCTTATTTTGAGGCCCTAACCTATATGACAAAGACATGCACCACCACACTGCTTATGTGGTGCTCTCGGCCGTAGCAGAACTTAGTGTAAAGGACGTTTGTAAATGATCAGAGTCAATGGATCTTTGCAGCCACCGAAGGTTGGCCCTTACAGTGCGATACTAATGACCTCAGGACGCCCAAATATTAAGCGAAGCTATATTGTGTCTTATGTATACTTCCTTAAGACATTGACTACACATTACCAGCCAGCACGTGAGTCCCAGCAAGGTGACGTGGAAACACAAGGACTTGAGTAACGTAGAGTACAGGGTGAGTTGGTATAGATTCATGTCGTAGCGTAGTGCAAAGAAAACGGGACACCGTAAAGAAAACACGGTAAACAGAGCATGTCATGTGTGTTCTTTCTCGTGTCCTGTTTTCCTCGCGTTGCGTTTCGACATGAACACATGGTCTGCAAGAGGATTTCAAAAAAAAAACGATAAGAAGAACTAAAAGATCTATGTATATCCCCGAAGTGAATCATGACGAGTTGGCGAAGCACTCGGTGGTGTTGTTACTGTAAATAACCCGTGATATTGTATTGTTGTTACTGTAAATCACCCGTCTATCAAATGCGGTTTTGGCCTTGAGCAGCCGCTTGTCGAACCTTGAGCTCCAGGGTAGCAGCTTGCTGTCAGCGTTGTCATTTTGTCGCTGCTTTCCGAGCTCTCTCCTGCGCTTGCTGTCTGCGTAGACGTTGATCGGCCGTATGCCTTGCTCTAGGCTGTAGATTAGCAGCTTCTTGTCGGCTATGACGCCTTGCCTTTTGCGGGAGAGAGCACTTTCACGATCGTTTCAATCAATGGCAGAACAGGAATGTGTGCTCTGGAACACGCTTATTCTTCATCGTCATGACGCGGGTACCTTGCGCGTACTGTGCCGGACAAGGTGCTTCGCCCCTAAGGCAACTTATTCGATGAAAACAAGTACTGGCTATGCACTATCAAGTGCCCCGGTGTGGAGGCTCAATTGTGGGCTTTCGGCCCGACAGTGGCAATGTGGGAGCAGCCCGCTGCAGATACACCTCAGAACTAACAATAGACTTTCGCATCCATCTATCTGTGAGTTTCAGCGGCCTGTTGCCCAGCCTGACACTGTCATTGGTGATGCTGGCAAAACGGTGTAATACCGCAAAGCGGCACGGCGTGCATTAACCCCCCCCCCCTCCCCACCCGGACTAGTGCAAACCACTGACACCGCAAAATTTGCGATGCTTATGCCATGCCAGGTAGGCAGAACCCTACCCCAGAGTGCAGGCGAAAACTAGCGAGCGTTAGCAGCTCTAGGCACCAGACGGTGGTAGAACGATATGTAGCTGAGTAATCTTGATCGTCAGCGCACTGTCCGTCACTGTTCATTCCCACCTTAGTGATATATACTAACCAGCCCAGTGTGTACACTTCTACGTCGGTGAATAGTTTAATGTAGCTTCTATCCACGAGAGAGTTGCTGAAAACTCTGGCTCACCTTGTCGCATCTAGATGGTCACAACACTGTTGGCATTTGGACACTGATGTCGGTCTGCCGGAGTATACGCCTCAGTGCTCTTGTGTTGTTCCTCTGTATTATGTATTCAAGTACACCACTCGTTGAAATCATCACAAGCGTAGACACGCGCCGCGACCAATATGAAAATATGTTCAGTCCAGCCGCACTACATTTCATAGGGGGCGAAACGGTAGAAGCCCGTGTACTTAGAAGCACATTAAAGAACAGCAGGTGGTCAAATGTCCTGAGCCCTCCACTACGGCGTCACTCACAAGTGGGACGGCGTCACTACGGCGCCAATCACAATTGGTTTTGGGACGTGAAAACCAGCACAGTCCAGCAGCCCCTTCCCGTACTAAAGCAGGACTGTGCACCGCATGCTCAGTTCATGCAAGAAAAGGGGCGGGGTCGAGCGAGTGGTGGCCCGGGAGTAGTGAATGCGCAGACCAAGCCTGCCCAAGTTCGATAAAAACTCGACCGACGTCGACCATCTCGATCACTCGTGCCGTAAAACACGTATCGGCAAGCGCTGTCCAACTTAGGCAGCAAGGCTGAAAGAACAGCTTGACCAACTAGTGTATTTACATCTCAGCCCAAAACATGATAAGATTAATCTAAGCTTAAAACGAACGGTGCATCATTCTTAATAGAAGCGCCAGCCGCAGCATCGAGAAGACAACCTGGGCTGCAGAAATTAGGCGTCTCTTCCTTCCCCAAACCACTAATGGCACCACCACATACTTGCAAGGAAGAGATTCTCCGCATCTAGAACAGGTGGAAATTATGCTTACTCCGTCAGTAATTTACTTTAATTGTGCAACATTGATGAAGCTAGTGAATTTACCTCCCACTTCCTTTGGGGTGCCGAAAAATTAAGCGATCTTCGCGCCGCAAAACCGACGCTGCAGTACAGCCTCAGTGGCTCTGCCACGCGCAGATCATTACTTGTAACGCGTGCAGATTTTCTATATATTTCGGTCAAGATCCATTTTGGGGTGCTATTATCCAGTCATGGGCAAGATCGGGCATGAAAGTGCCAGGATTAGAGCAAACAAATTAAGAAGATTCGTACGAGATTCCGCATACATGGCTAATACGAACTGCAATGCAGCGTAGGTGGAATTGTTCTTGCAGGAAGAAGCATTTAATTACCTTTTATGCACGTTCGTGCTGCATTGAATAATGCATGCTCATACACATACATACAACACACAGTATATCATGCATGAAAAAGAAATGTTGGGTGGGAGGAGGGGAGGGCTAAATTACTTTCCTTGGTTATTCGGCAATGGGTAATATAGGAGCCACCGCGTAAATGGTCTATAGAAAATTTTCACATCTGTCTACTGCACACTTGCGTGAGGATGTGGGTTAATCTTACGTTTGGTAATAGTAGCCTAATTTATAATACGATGGTGCAGATGAAATTCTGCACTTACCGTAAGTTGTCGCGCTGTTGCGAAGTCAGCATTGTAAATGAGTTAGACACGCAAGTGTGCAGTAGTGTATGTAGTGCTAGAAGTGCTAGAAGTGTATGTAAACATCATTTACATACACTTTTAGCAATAAATGCTCTAAGCATGGCTGTAGGAGCTAAAACATACGAATGAAACACAAGAAACCAGAACGTACGTAAGAAAGCATGAACTGCGCTTCTGTTTGTGCGTCTTCGTTCTTTGTGGCTTATATGTTTTAGTTAGACATTTGTGAACCAGACGTCTCAGGAATAGCCCTCTTGAGGCCACATGAATTTCTTTTGAATCTCAGTCCGTGATGCAAACAAAATCGCTGAAAACCGTCTTTTTGAAACTGGTCAGGCCGCAATTATCTGGAAAAGTTCTGTTTGACGCTTCTCCTGAACCACGTTATCAGAGCAATATTCTCAAAACTCTAAACAAACTTTTGCACGAGACCAAACTTGACGGGATAGTCTGAAGCGTCTTACAGACATTCAAGGTTTTCTTTTATCGCCGCCGCCATCCTCATAATCACGGCCCATGGGCATCGGCAGGAGTTGGGGAAGGGGGCTGCAAAAGGGGTACTGGGCCCCTTGAAACCATACCGGCCAGCACTCGCCGACCACCAAAGTACAGTGTTCCAGAAACCGAGGTTACACCAGCGCTACTTTATTTCCGAGCTGCGATGCGTCACTGGCATGTACCCCCCCCCCCCCCCCCATTCCCCTCTTTAAGTCGAAACCTTGCTGGCGCTCACGTCACCATCTCTCTTCCCCTTTGACACCCCTTCCCCAACATGGGTGGCTATGACTGAGTGACTGGTCAAGATATTTGTGGCCAACCTTTTCGCTTCGGTACTATGACCTCCTCTATCAATACCAATAAAAAGATAATTTCAGGACAGTTTATTTCAAACTTCTCTATTTTGATCTTGAGCGTACAAGTAAAGCATGAAAAGAAAGGCAGCATATCCACGGAGTGAATGATGGAGAGTGGGGCGAAGAATTCGTCCGTCCATTCGTTCTTGCTTCCGTCCGTCAGTGTGACCGTCCATGCGTCCATCAGCCCGTCCGTGCGTGCGTCTGTTCGTGCGTCCGTCCCTGCGTTCGTCCATGCAGCCGCCCCTGCGTCCGTTCATGCGTCCATCCATGCATCTGTCTATGTGTCCGTTCGTCCATCTATTCAACACTCCAAGTACCACCATCTCGCATCTTTTCATCATATATTCCTCATATAGAAGCACCGCCACCCAGCGGACATTCCAAGGACTAAACGAGAGGTGGCACACGCACACTTTCTTACGGCTTGCGCTTCGGGTCCACTTCCCACCCTTAACCACCTCGAGTTCATGGTATATAATAGTTCACTGTATTCATGGCACTGCGGCCGAACGCTCGCTAAACCTTTCGAAAACCAAGGAGGTTACGCCCAGCGAGTATGACGTAGCAAACTTTTTCAGTCAGATAGTGCTTAATGTACATAAATGAGAGACGGAGAATTCGGCTTTTACTTTCTTACGGCTTGCGCTTCGTATCTACTTCCCATTTTTAACCACCTCGAGTTCATTCAGGGTATATACAAGTTCATTGTATTTATGACACTGCGGCTCAACGCTCGCTAAACCCTTCTAAAGCTAAGGAGGTTACACCCAGCGAGTATAACGTAGCAACCCTTTCTTGTCAGATAGTGCTTAATGTACATGCCAATGGCTGCTAATGGTGATCGCAGCCTGCGCGTTAACTAAACGCCGAATGCTCCCGTCTCTCATTCCCCATCAGCAGCCATTGACATGTACATTGAGCACTATTTTTTATTGTTCAACAACGCACAGAAGAAGTCTCTCACCGGCACCAGCTTGGAGGTCAAAATGTTATACTTGTTACAGACTACGAGGGACGAACGGGTGCCGCTATAAAAAGTTTCGCCCCTAAAAAAGTACTGGCGAAATTTGGCTGTCCCAAACGGGGCCCCAAGCTTCTAAAACGTCTAGAAGTCCACAAAGCTAGCAGTTTCTGTTCTGGAGGCCAAGTATGACACGGCGCTTCTAGGAATACACTCTAGCCTTATCTCCACACCCTTTTTCTGTATTTCATATTACATTCAAGCTTTGGCTGTGCAGGAAAGTGTCCGAGAGTGTAGCCAGAAACTTTTTCAAGGAGGGGGGGGGGGGGGGGGGGAAGGCCTTTTTGATATCGGGAAGGGCACCCCCTTGGAATGGTCATTTTTCCATCTCTATGTCATGGCGGAAAAAAATTTGTCGGTAGGGGTGGGGGACCCTTTGTACCGAACCCCCTAGCTACGCCTCTGAAAGTGTCCTGGCACGTCATGTATACGTTTCGTGGTCGGGGAGCAAACAAGGAGTTTATACCTCCTTGGGAGCAACAGAGTGGTTTTGCGCCTCTGTCAGCCGGTCGGCCTTTCTTCTCCTTCGCGTCCTGCTCTTTTAAAGGAGCATGGCACAGCGTCAAACAGATATGTCAACCATCGTCCACACTCACACTACGCATGCGCGACTCCCTTTCCCTCTCTCTAACAGCTGCGAGTTACTCTCTCCACTAATTTCCTGCTCGCGCTTTCCCCCATTGCGCATGCGCGTTTCCTTCCCTCTCTCTCATCTCCTATGCTTCTCTTCTCCTGCCTCGCAACGCGAACCTACGCTAACTCCCCCCTCTCCTCAAGACATTCTTCCCCGCGGCGTCTCGCTAAGCCTAACCAGGCAGCGTCTGCTGGCGAGTTTCACGATTGAAAAAACTGACTGCTCGCGCAGCACAACCGTTCACAGGCCACCCCGTCTATATGGGCACTGGATCTTGACCTTCGAGGCAGTGCCGGTCGGAGATTTCTCCTGTGTGTTATTGAACAATAAAAATTGGCAGTGCGCATGCTAACTAAAAATCACACCATGTGTGATGCGGAGCATCGCAGGAGTTTCCAACACAACGTTCGCGCAATGCGTGGTAACGAACCAAGTTACCGTACACCGGTAAACACCGCCGTTAAAAACACCCCTGAAACTCCACACGATACTCTTCATCGCCCCCCTCGGGGAGATGGTTAAGGTTATTAAAATTGTCGCATACAGCCCTTAATTTTCTGGATCTCGTCAAAAGCGCATCAACAAGATTCCGCTCAGACAGGGAAAACCCTTTCAATCGGCAATTCGGCAAAGAGTACAGCGAGCGCTTGGTGGGAACGGCATCATAATTCAATAGAGCGGCAGCAAAGCTTCCTACCCGAAAAAAAAAATAATAAAACGAATTCTCACTTTCGGCGCGGCGAATTGAAACAACAGCTCACAGGCCCAACAGAATAAGATGACAACGCGATCATGACGCAAGAAGCATCATCACCGCTGATGATGAACTTAGCTCTCAATAAACGCAGATTCCAGATGTCTTACTTTTGATGGCTGCTTTCTTATAGCTGCCATTTTTAACAGAGATCTCAAAGGCCACGCTCTTGCACGCGGGATGTGGCTGTCCAGTGCTACCATAGAGTTTCGTACAATTATTGTACGAAACTCTTTGAGTGCTACGTTCCAGGTGCGATCATTCATTTGGGGGGGGGGGGGGTGCAATCAAACCCTTGACCACAAATTTCCAGTGCAAGTGCTAAAGATCGAGCTGTAAGCGTGAATGGTTGAGATTCAAGCTTCCCGGTGCTGCTTGTTCACAACGTACGCCAGAGGTGGGGAGAGAGAGGGGTGGGGGGGAGTGCTTTCCCGGAATGTCGTTGAAATTTCATGTTAGCACAGAAATAACCGGGGGTACTTGCTTGCAATTTTACCTAATATAATTTTACAGTATATTGCCCACATAAAATTCCGATCGAACATAAAGCTCCACGAGAGATATAAAAAGTTCACGTAATTGAGAATAACCTTAGAAATTTACCGATTTCACTATATGTTGAAAATAGTAGTCAATGAGAGTGTTGAAAGTTTCACGTTCAGCCTGAGAGAGAAAAAAATGACGAGTTTTGTCCAGCATGCCAGCGAGCACCGAGCTCTTTGGAAAAAGAAGAAACCATCTTTAATTTCACAGCTCATGTGGTTTTTAGGATCCACATCTTCATGTGGACGCTGATAAACGTCTGTGTTCTCGAGTCCATGTCGGCTGTTCTGTTAGTCGCATATTTTACAGACATAGCAGTTCCGCTTGAAGTAAATTATGAATAAAAACGCCAGGCCTGGGCAGAAGGCGCAGCACAGTCACAGCGAAAGCTAGAAGAGCATTCTTTCAGAGCCTTTTCTAAACGTTCATTGGGTAACTGCTGCAAGCACACTAGCTGGGTAACCACTACGGAATTATTAATTTCTGAGTAGTAGACCAGCATTTGCTGTGCTATTTTTCGTAATTCTTCTGAGAAGCATGGTATTCACTAAACACTTGCAAGGAATTTTGTGCCAATTGTTCATGCAGTGACTGATGACAATGAGGAATTATGACTGAGGTGGGTATGAACCACAGTTAATAGTAGAACAAGAACAAGCTTTTGTAATGGGTTGGAGCATTGGATGACCCACTCGTTACGCTACTCGCATTGCGTGACATCTGGTTGTTCTTTCACTCTCTTAAAACGCTTTATAGGCCGTATTAACGCGATTGCTTTTCCGTCATCAAGCCTGCCTAAAGCCAGTTCGCCAATGATTCCGAAGACTGGTATAGCTCAGTGGTAGAATACTGGGCTTGCATGCAGCAGACTCGGGTTCGATAGTGGGACTAGTTTTTTTTTTTTTTTCGCAATAGTGATTACAGACACCGGCGGCAGACAACTACAGCGCCGTGCATTACCAGAGTTTTGATCTTATAACAGCCTTCACTGTAAAAAGTTTCAGAGTGGAACATGTATACCATTTGCACGTTGAAGCATTTGCGTGTCTGCTACTCTATCCATGAATTAGGTTTCTAAGATGCTGATGCACAACCTTCCATTATGAAGCAGGTGCCAAGAGCATTATTAACTACACATCATAGCCAAAGCCTGAATGCCTGTTTCTTCACAAACAAAGCTCTATGCAAATTATGCACACTTTCGACTCAAGCATACCTAGATGCACAGTGCACAGCCCAAGACGCGTTCCCATTACTAAAGATTACAATACTCCCCAATCAGAAATTTAAGCGTAGCTGTATGCACATTTTGGTTGTCGGAGTCCCCCTGTCGTCACAAGCTCGAACCTCGACAGCGCGAACGCATCTGCTTCGACCGTACAGGTTGCAAATTCTATGTACTATGGCACTATCTCATAGCATCACAAGTTACTCTGCTCCCTTTGTCACCTTTACACAGCCTTCTCTGCCCTGCGCATTTGCGTTGATCTTTCACTGTGTTTGTTCCCTCAAATAACACCGACAAAGAACATCAATGTCTATAAGCATAATTTTGGTAGTAGTGTCATTTTTAGATAATACAATACAGCAGCTCGCTATATTCTGCACCGATTCAGTTACAAAGAGCTCACTATGCAAAAACGCAATGGGCAATGCCACCGCAGCAAGGGCGAGGCATGGGTGTGACGATGACTTCACATAAGTGCACACTGCGTATTGCCACGCTCCTTTCTAAAGTTGTGTTACGCGCCATTACACCTGTAAGTGCGGCCTTCGCAACCATGCCTATAGATTCAAAAACCATCGAGATAATGATAGAACCTTGCGATGAGATTAGCCCACAATGGGAACATTACAGATTCTACTAGAATTTGCGCGGCACTAGTAATAGCGCTAGAATATTCGGCGGCGCATGTACAAATATCGACGCGAGTCATCACTTGTCAGTTGATCGACGGCCGATGCTCTTAGTTCGCCGCTATCAGTGCCATTGTGTATCGCTGTAATCTAATTTTTCGTTGACCGTCCACAAGTTCAGCAAAATAAACAGTTTAATATTCGACCTACAGTTTGCTCCCTTTGTCTATGTCATGACCACATGACAGTATTGAGAAGGAAACCTCTTTGAAAACCAAATTTTTACAGAATACGGCTTCACAACACCCTGCATGGCTCTTCAAGCACTGAATGAAAGCAGGTAGTAGCTAGATTCCAAACACACCACAGTATCATTCCCTATGAATTAAAGATTTATTTGGTGAACACTGTAAAATAGGTGAGGGTGATGTATTGACCATCGTATGAATATGTGCCACACCCTACATTTCTAGCAGGCCGGGCACTATTTGCAATCTATATACAGCAATGAAGTTCACTTGCTCTTACAACACTGTACCTTACACAGACGTCCTTAACTTGCTCTCATTATAGTGTTGAACACATTCACAATCAGAAACAGTTTTGATGCTTTTGCAGGATATCTTGGGCTTTTGCAGACTTCTGGAAAATGGCTTCGTAAAGATTAAGTATTGTTTCTCTGAACCAAAATCCTTGGAAAAGTAATGGCTTTCCGGGTAGTACAATGATGCATAGTGGAGGCATGTATTGCCTGTGCTTTACCAGAAGGCCAGAAACCAAGTTCTTCTCAGCATGAGATACAAGGTCATGAGCTGATATACACGGCCCCACTGTCTCACAGTTTTTTAATGGGCTCATCACGTATTCCTCAAGAACTCAAGGATCAAGGAAGCCCGCACAAAACTTTTATATAACGTCCTGTCTGACAGACTTGTGCATGCCATGCCGTCCGCAGCACTCCTTGGATGCCGGTACCTTCTTTGATGAACGTTCAGATGATGCTGATGACGTTGCGTGCATGTACAAACCAGCATACCGCGAGCCAGACATGGAATGCAGTATGCTGTATGCCTCCCACAGTTTCCACGTGCTACTCATGTAGCATACCAGACTGCAACTACTTCAAGCACTCGCAACTTTTGAAGGCTAACTGAGGGCCAAGGGAAGTTTGTACTTTTCGCAGTACTTCTGCACTGCACACAGCACCCCTCGTCTGAGCGGCTTGTGTTTGGAGCGGCGTTCGGGGCCGTCGTTGCATGCCAGAACCTTTCGAATGGCCATCCTGAACAGCATGGCGTTAAGCCGTTCCCGCCGTGCTGCCTTGCGGATGGCAGCGAAGAGTTCCTCGGCATGGTCCTGGCTTGTGCAGCCCGTGAAAAACTTGTCCAGCGGTGGAGGTATGGAGCTGTCGCCCTCCTCACCCAGCAGCAGCGTGGAGCACATGGCGAGCAGACTCTCAATGGTCACAAGGAAGGCGAGGTAGGGCGTTTTTCGGTTAGTGCTCGTGATCGGGCTGCCGTGAATGTCGGTCAAGTTGGAGATGTACGTCTTGCAGCTCTCCAGGAAGGGCTTCCAGCAATCTACGTTCTCCCTTTCCAAGGGGGCCTGGAATCCCTGCATGTGAAAAAGGATTTTGAGAGTGTTAAGGGAATGCAGATAGCTTGAAGCCTTTCCAGCAGGCTTTTTCCCAAAAGTTTTTTAGGAATTGACACCTCGAAGGCAGTGCGGGAGGAGATATTAGGATTAAGAATTCCAAGTTTTCAAACCTCCTATTTTTAACGCACGTCCCCACTTTCCTTCCGACATCAATGATGTACACAGAAAACGGAAGCAAGTGCATGGGTATTCTAGCACAAGCATTAGAGTTGATCTTTGAAAGCACAAATTGAGAATGTGTTTTTACATTCCCCGGTTGCGATAGGCACAGCTTGTTGGTGATGCACATGCACAGTTGCTATTTTATTGCTTCCTCGGGCGCATAATTTATAGAAGTCGATTGGACAGGTGGGCAGTCTATCAAAAGCAATTGGAGGTGAACCAGAGCAGTGGGCAGGAAATAGTTATTGACAGCAGTTTAATTGCCATCCATCGTGGGGAGAATCCTGCTTTTGGATTGTGACCTTGTTGATATGACATACTCAAGCCAATTATGACATGCTCGACGAGAAACTGTCCACATTTTATTACTTACTAAACAACACTGTTCACGTAATGCAGATCACCCGTCACATGGTGGCGCTTGGCCCACATATATTGGTGCTGTTCTTTACAATTCCCGATTACATCTGAAACTGTCTACTTCAATGAGTACAGCAAATGCATAGGAGGAGTCATCATACAATAACTACCTTTCACCATGATAACATTTTTCAAACCTTCTCATTCTCTTGACAAGTCAAGTAAATAACAGTGACAAAGCTCTTGAAGACACAAGCCTTGTGAAAGAGTGCACACTTATCGCAACCATGCTGTCAGTCAATGTAACCAGAATAGCTCGACATATTTTTTTTTCTAATTACGAGATAATGTCAGTCAAAGGTCCATTATGTAAGTGCTAGAATTTAAGTGTGTTGTCATATCAGTAAGTTTCCAAGTTGAAACTACTTTTGAATGGCTTTAAAACGCTGCTTGGTTTTGCCAGTCAAACCTTTCCCTTACGTATTTGCGATTTCGGTTCCAAAAAACGAAAATGGCTCTGTCCTTTCCACTGCAATGTGGTAAAGAGATGCAGCAGATAAATGAAATATTCATCCATCATCATCATGTGCTTCTCAAGAGCAAATCATCTCCGCCATCCAAGAATATGATGTAGCAACCATTAGTCATGGATAAGATGATGGTGGTGCAACTTAATCACTGACTTCTTGTTAAAAGCATTTTTTAAACACCGTACAAAAGCTTACATGCACTTTCCCACCAATTCTGAAAACGATACCTCAACGGAGACTGGTTCATTCATATCAAGATGACCACCCTAGACCTCTTTTATCTAATATTCTGTTTGCGGCATTGCTGCATTTACATAAACCTGCATTACTAGCAGAAGTAAACAAATTTATTAAGGCAGCTGACGATTTCCTAAGTGAACAGGGCTGTCAGGCCATGCCTGGTCGCCACCTCGTCAGCGCGTTTCATGGCCCAGAGCTGGGTGTCCAGGCTTGTGGTCATGAGGACTCTCTCCCAGGCCTCACTTGAAGGTGACTGTCCTAGAAGGTTTGGTGGGGGAGGGTCCTTGCTGCATCCCCAGATGATGTGGTTCAAGGTTGTGGTCTTACGTCTTGCGAAGAGTGCACACAGATGTGAATAAGGCTGGGTATAAGAGTCTGTGTATGTACGGGGAAGGGAACAAGTTTGTTTGAAGCAGCCGCCAAGTGATTTTGTTGAGCTTTGTTTAGTTGGGGGTGGTCTGGTTTGCCTTGATAGCTTGTAGTACTGTGTGATGTCGTGAAAGGTGGTGAGTGGTTCTGTTGCTTCGGTATCGTGGTCCGAAGTCTGGCCCACCGCTCGGCATACAAGTGCGCAGCTTCGTTACCCGGGTTTACTGCGTGTGCTGGGACCCAGATGAGTTGAATTAAACGGGGATCGCCATCATCTGTGCTGCCAGCAGCAGTGTCGTCTGAGGTGTTGTGTGCCGCTTGGGACAGAGGACGGAGGACTCGCGCCGTGGTTGGGGAAACAGTGCCACAGGCAAATCGGGTAATGACGAATTTGGAGTCACTAATGATTGTTTCAAATCTGGCTATTGCGGCGAGTACTATGGCAGCTTCTTTGGCCTCGGTTGGGTCCTGTGTACGTATGAAGGCGGCACACATAGTGGTAGGCACTTTATCGTCTGGGGTATGTTTCGACGAGACATTCATAGCATATGCCCGCTTGGGGGCTGGGTATCTTGCCGCGTTGACGTGAGCCGCCTTAGTGTTCAGACCGTAGGTACTGTGAAGGTTTCTGACGCGGGCCGATCGTCTACCGTCATGAATGCCGGTTAGCATGTTCTGTAGCGAGATCAAGTCTTGTCCGCTTGGTGACCAGAGAATGCCGATACGTTGGAGCATCCATCTTCCGGTCTTACTACCACACAATCGTTCAATTTGTGCAGTTCGGTGTGCTTGCATAAGTTTATCTATTGTATTGTGAATTCCAAGGCTGAGGAAATGCGTGGTTGATGTGTTGCGAGCGAGGCCCAAGGCGATTTTGTGGGCTGTGCGAATAAGTCTGTCAACCTTTTCTTTTTCAGCCTTGAGGAGTCGTAGGTAGGATAAGGCGTAAGTGATTATTTTGGTTACAAAGGCGTTTACCAGCTGGAGAAGTTAATTTTTTTTCATGCCATGTTTTCACGCAGAAATTCTTCCTAACAGATGGGCAGTCTGAGTGACGATGACCGCAAGCCTCTCTAGTGCGATAGTATTGCTCCTGCCGGCTTGTACGTGAAGGCCAAGAACGCGCATGTGCTGCACTATTGGTATTTCGGATCCCGCGATCATGAGAGTGATGGTTGGTAGCCGCGGGTGTTTAACCTTACGGTAGTCAGGAGGACGAAGCAGGATGAGTTCCGATTTCTCCACTGAGCACTCGAGACCCGCAGGCGCGGGTCTCGAGTGCCTCCTCGATTTGTCCGTCGGAGCTGGTAGTGGTCCATACCATCACGTCGTCCGTGTATAGGGTGTGTCAAATGTTGGGTATGCGATCTAGTAATTGTGAAAGTTGGCTCATTACAAGGTTGAAGAGGAAAGGTGAAAGAACCGCTCCTTGTGGCGTGCCTTCGGTGGATAGGGCAAATCGCTTCGTGGCGTTGCTGCCATTCAGGGAAAGTCCCACAGTGCAGCCTTGTAAGAAGGAGCACATGTAGTTGTAAATACGTTCCCCAGGGTTTGTGTAAGCCAAGTGCTGGGCTATCTCTTGATGTGTCAAGTTATCGAACGCCTTGCGTAGTCAATTGCTTGCGTACCCACATGTACAGGGTCTTGCAATAAATTGTGGTAGATTTGTACCAGGGCATCTTGAGTAGATAAGTGGGTGCGAAAACCGAGCGTAGTTGGAGGGAGAAGGTCTTGCTCTTTTGCAAGTGTTTCTAGTCGAGCCAGGACCACGTGCTCAAATAGTTTGTCATGGCATGAAGTTAACGAGATGGGGCGAAGATTCGATAAATCTGCCTTTTTTGGGGGCTTTGGTATAAACACTATTTTCGCGTGCTTACATTCTTCTGGTATACTGCCGGCATACCAGCAGTCGTTGAAATATTCAGTGAGGGCAGTTACTGACCTTGCGGATTGCTTTGTTGGAGACGCCGTCTGGATCTGGTGCCGCAATCGTGCCAAGCTTTAGAATGACTGCATACACTTCGGCTTCTGTGATGTCGGCATCAAGAGTTGGGTTTGGTTTACCTTCATAGGATGGTAGTGGTGTCGCTGGTTGTAGGGCTTGGTTGATGTATTTGTCCGCCAGGTCAATTAGTAGATCTTCCTCTGATCGGGCTTGTTGGTGGACAAGTCGCTAAAGTCTGTGCCGTGCGGCTGTTTTCGAGTCGTCGGGATCCAGTAAGTGGCATAGCAGGTGCCACGTCTTCTTGTTGCCTAGCTGTCCATTGAGTCCACTGCACAGCTGGCCCCATTGTTGGCAGGCGAGGTAAGTACTGTGTCGCTCGATTCCTACAGAGAGGGTTTGAAGGAATCGGTGACACAGTTTCTTGTTGTAGCGTTGCTTCTGCCATCTGCGCAGCAGGCTTGCGTGCGTGTCCCACATGCGGAGAAGACAAGAGTCTGTGGCAGGCGTTTCCTCTGCTGCTTTATTTTCGCGCGTTGTGCGTCGCACATGGTCGTTTAGTGAGGCTGTCTATTCCTTGTGGTTTGTTATGCGTTCCGGGGCTTCACTTTCGCGGATGTCTCTAAATTTAGGCCACTCCGTAATTTGAGCGAGTGCTTTGTGTGCTCTCTTGGTGGCAGCGGACGTCTATACCTTGATGGAAATGGTGCAGTGGCCACCCCCAGCGAGTTGACAAGTGTTCTACCATCTGGCCTGCGCAATATTCTTGCAGTATGCGAGATCAGGTGACGTGTCTTTACATACGCTGTTTCCTATGCGGGTCGGTGACTGCTGCAGGTCATTTAGTAGAGTGAGACAGAGGTCCTGACCGAGTTGTCATAGCTTATTGCTTCGTTTGTTTGCCTGCAAGTACCCCCAGTCAGGGTGCCTGGTGTTGAAATCTCCCAGTATAAGCAGTGGTGAGCCTAGAAATAGCGATGTGGTTTTCTGGAAGAGCAGGTTGAAGTTGTCGGCGTGCGCCCGGCGTGCGCAATACAGTCGCCGACCGTTTATTTGGACTCCAAAAATTCGGACTTGTTGGAACGCAAGTCGCCATTCGCGGCCCGCCCGCAGAAAATCCGAAACAGCATGCGGCAATCGCGGCCCCTGAGGTGTTGTCTGTAGCTTTCATGCATTTGAGTTTGCAGTCGGGGCAAAAGTCCCTAAACTTTTCCCCAGGGGGAGCAAATGCTATTCTAAAGCTCATAATGCGTCCGCTATACCCGCAAACGTTATTCTAAAGCTCCCTATTTAAAGACTTCGCTCGTGGGGACGATGACAATTTCGTGCGCGGAGCCTACAGACGAAGAAATTCTTCACCAGGTTGTGCCGCAGCCGGAGAGCAGTTCAGATTATGACTATGATCGCCCGCAGCTGTCAGGTAGCGGAAATCGCCATTGCGGTGACGCCTTTATCGTGGATTTATGGTGACGATGTCACCTTGGCACAAATACGGCGAACAAAACTACTTCCAAGCGTAGTATGAGGCAAGGCCGAATCATGGACTTCTTTAAGCCTGCTTGATGCAATAAAGTTCATATTTCTGGCAAAAACGAATTTTTTGGACTGTTCTATTTTTCGAACTTTTTTTCGGTCCCCGCCATGTCCAAAAAATCGGTCGGCGACTGTACACATTGAGGATAAAGACTGACCGATGCGAGCGTTTTCGCGGAAGAATTTTCACGACCGTGAGTGGAATGTCCGGAAATTATAAGTCGTGCTGTTTTGCCGTGAGGCCCTTGTGGACGAGCGTACTTGTACTTGGGGCTTCTTGGTTGTGCAGGTCGGTGAATTGTTGGAAAGCAAAGTAACCCGGGAGTGAGACAGCACCTGTTGTTTCCTGTAGTGCGATGACGTCTGGAGGCGTTTGGAAATTTGGCAGTTGTGCTTCTTGTACAAGTAGCTGCAGGTGGGCTTTCTTTTTATGGAAGCCCCTGCAGTTCCCCTGCCATATAGTCAAGTGGGTGCTGGCCATGATGCATCAGCAGGAGCAATACTTGAGGGCATCGTGGGTTCGCTGTGCTGGGTGGAAGAGTGAGAGGACACTCTGTTGCGTATGACAGCTGGTGCTCTGGTCATGCTTTGTTAAATTACTGCAAAACTGGGGTCTGTGGCAGTTCTGAGTGCTTCTAATCTGACTACGGTGTTGTTTACGGTGGCTTCCACGTTTGAGAATCGTGTCTCTATGCTCGTTAGGTGTGAGTCTACGGTTGCGAAGGCTTCTGTTACAGCGGCGCGAACAATGCCGGCGACCGTGGCATGGACTGTCGTGCGGAGGGCTTCGGCAATGAATGCGTTGGCAGTTTGAATGTTTCTCGCCGACATGTCCTCTTCGGATTGCACCATTTCTGTGGAGGTCGTTGCTTTGTGTTTGGCTGCTGCGGCTGGTTGGGGCTGTGCAGTTGAATTATGCACGAAATGGCTGGCCTTTGCCAGTCTGCTTGCTAGAGAGCGGTTCTGTGCAAGCAGCGTTTCGATCCGAGCTTGTTGCGTCGCCATTTGAGATTTTAACGCACTGATTGTTTGCGTAAGTTCTTGACGAGCGGGTCGTATGTCGAGGCGCACGATTTTGGTGGCTGAGGGGGAGATGATGGAAGCAGAGACGCTGTGCTTTGCTCCCATGCCCAACTAGGGTTGCTTGGTGATGCTTTTAATAAATCAGCATGCTGAATCTGACTTGATGGTCGGGTTCTTGATTTGGACCTTGAGTGGGAGGTTGCTTGACCCAGACGAGATCGTTACTTCGATCGGCTGTCTTGTTTTGTCGGCGTTTGTGATGTCCCGAGACTAGGGTAGTTACAATCGTCCAAGGCAGGCGGGCTATCGTCATTTGAGGTTGGCTGCGTCGCTGGTGACTCGGTTAGTAGCGTCTTTTCTGCTTATGCTGCGTTAAAAGGTTCAGGATTCTTGGTGAAGCGGTACTGGCATCTTGAGCTGTTAGTCAAGTGTCCTCCTTGACAGATGATACAGCGTGCTAGGCATGTTGGTGGCGTTCCTTGCGGCGGTGGCTCGTGGTCTTCTCCACAACGCGGGCAGCGTCGGCGCCTAGGTTGAGGGCTCACATCGGAGCGGTGCCTAGTCTTCCGGCAGCCGAAGCATGCGTCTACTTTGGGATAGAAAGGATATACTCGAATGAGACCTCCACAATGTAAAAGCAATTTAGGTAGGTGTTCTCCAAGCAGTGTTATGAGTAAATTCTTCATTTTTCCCATGCGTTTGCCACCTACCATTTGGTAGTCAGGGTTGCTTTCTTGAAGGTCTTTCAGCGTCTCATCATCAGTGGGTAACGTCTAGGCGTAGAAAGCGATGCTTTATATTGCATTGTCGGGTGGCGGGGCGTTCATGTGTAGCTCAATCTGCCGGTCTTCTCCGAGGAGGATTGACGTGATGTGTTGGTACGCGATTGCTCGGTTGGTGGTAGCCACACTAACGGTAAAAGTATTATTCCTTGGGTGTATGCGAATTTGGCCTCGCTTGGCAGAGTCCAGGTCACACAGAGATGCCGCTTTAAGCAGTGCTCTTTGCAAGTATATGGGTGATGTGCACGTGAGGTCGATGGGTGTCTTGGAACGTCCCATGATGTGGTACGTGTGCGACGGCAGTCTTGGCAAGAGATGGGATTTCAGTTCCTGCGACGGTTGGGGGGTTAGTGGAGTTTTGGGGGCTTTGCTTGCTTGTGCATCGTTCATTTGGGCTTGTTGCTTCAGGGCCTGGTGGCATTTCGCCTGGTCTCGAAAACCTTGAGGTGATGTCCAGGAATCGTCTGACCATTCCTCGAGAGAGATTTGGACGCCGTCGACCTCAATTTCCATGTCGGCTGGTGTCCCGGCGGCTGCAAGAGCGGTGTCCAGTGCAGCGTCGCTAGGCCTAGGCATCCAGTGCCCGGACTTGCCGGCGAGGCGTGAATAGATGAAAAGCTTACTTGAAAATGGTGACCAATATCTATTTGAAAGTTGTATCCTAGGGACCGTTATGACCTGCGGAAACCATTCGTACAAGAAATGTTGAGCTATGGTCACGTCTCTCTACTGAAACATCAAAAAACACCGGAGCTCGGTGGAGACGCGTCGGATGGCTTCCAGCCCTCGCCGCGTCTCCCTACATTACAGAGACTTTCAGCAAGTTTCCAAAATAAGGTAGGCAAATACGATGCTCACTGTGCTTTCGCCACTTCCCCTTCCAGTTACAGTGCAAAGGACAGGAGTCTCATTGATGATGTCTAGGCTGGCAAGCAACAATGATGCACTACAACCCGACGGTAATTTTTGAAGCTGCTGTAGTGTTGAGGTGGCTTTACCAGCAAAAGGTCGACGACCGGAAGGGGAAGCATGGCACTGTTATACGGTAGTGCATTCTCATACCGTATTTCCACAATGCGCCAAAACTCTTTACTGCGATGTCAATGTCACTGCTGCGCAGGCAAACGTAGAATGCTTAGTGTTGCACCTTACTTTAAAATTCGATGCTAGTGCAATTCACATTGAACTGGCTCATATGGACAAAGGCTTTGCAAACTCCAGCATTGCTTCTGTGGAAACGGCTTTCAGTAGATAAGTGATTCAGAAGAACATACTGTTGGGCGAGTTGATAATTCATGATGCTAAAAAGCTTGTAGCGCTTGTCCTGCAGCCTTCTTCCACCTGACTCTATGTTGTTTTGCGCTTTTTCCCACTATAAATTAGTCTGATTCTGTGTGTGCTTCCCCCGGGTTACACAAGTGTCCCATAGTGATGCAGTTACCTTTATGAAGTGTTTAAGACCTTTATTATGAAACGAAAAAGCCACACACCTGCGTCACTGCAGTCGACCTGAGCATCTGGGTAAGTTGGTGGAAGGTCTTGATAAAGCGGATGGTCGCTTCGCAACCACGAAACTGCGGCATCTCAAGCGCACGACCGCAGAATTCAATGCCGTTGGCAAAGTTCAGTCCCAGCACAGGCTCTGACAGGTTTACGCGCATGAGCAACCCATCCCAGTCGACAGTTGCAAACCTGTGCCCCGGGGGGTAGATGAACGCCTGTGCCCGGTGCAGCTCCATCACGTAGTTCCACCGGATCTCAGAGGCTGTGCTGTCACAAATGCGGTGAAGGAGTGCCAGCGACGTCTTCACTAGTGCCTGCATCTGGTGTGCGTCAAAGACGACGTATACTCTTGCGCCAGGTTGCTCTGGGTGCGGGAACCACGGACGCATGCTCTCAGGGCTCGGGTCGGCGCCCAGCTCGCGCAAGAGACCCGCACTGAATGTGGGGCCACCGAATGTAACAGCCACAACGTCTGCGCGCACATCATGAAGCTTGGAGATGCAGAGGCGCAGTAGACCAGCCATGTCTCGTTCTGAGAGGTCGTCAATGAAGAAGTAGGCGCACGGTGCCTTCCAGTCCAGCTGGAGCGAAACAACCACGAAAACGAGGACGTTGCGTGCAGCCGGCAGGCTGTCATCCTCGACAGCCATGCCGAAGTCAATGTAGCCACGCACGTTGCGACCGTCGTGAGAGATCTCTTTCCGAATCGACATGTCATCCACGATGAGGGTGCACAGCAGCCGGCCACTCGGACTCGTGGTCGCCTTCTCCCGAATGTTCTCGTACACGGCTCCCGGAAAGCCTGGCCCGCACGTCGTGTTGCTCATCCAGGCGCGTGCCACTGGCACGGGCGGTATGGCTACGTCGTACAACTTCTGAACGTCCTCGTAAGCCTCCAGCGAGAAACAGAGCAGTGTCAGGGCAAGACTGCGCAAAGCGCGTGGGTACCCAACAGTCTTGATCACCGCGGCTTTAGTTCCGGAAGCTCGATAGTCCCTCAAGATGCGGTCCATCTCTTCTTGGGATGTCGACGAGCACACCTTCTCCAGGAGATTGGTGAGCAGGGGTGTCAGCTTCCCCGACTCTCTGAGGCCATTGACGATGTCCTGCAGGGAGTCGATTGGCTTCCGCATCATGAGGCTAATCGGAGATGGTGGCCGCTTGGCATCGGGCGTGACAGGGACAGATTCGTGGGGCCGCTTCCTCTTTCTGACATACGATTGGCACGGCACTGCCTCAGGCTCATCAGGATCTGACAGCTCCTGGGACAGCTTGGGCCTGTCGAGGTAGGATCTCTGAGGAACGCCCTGGGAAAAGTAACAATGTCCGTGTGACTCAGGCTAAAGTGACGTAGTTTCAATCAATCCTTGCATCTTTGCTAAGCTCTTCTGAGGTACACTGTACACAACTGCGTACACCACTTGTTTTCGCTAGTTGTTAAATCAGTGAATAAGAAAGAAAAAGATCGTATCTTCGCTAAACTTCATTTTGCACTATACTGCTGGACATGATCATTTCACTAAAGGCACTAGTATGCCTGACGAGTTGTTCGACATGCTCTTTTCTGCAAGCCAACAAAAGAGCATAATATATATATATTTTTGAATTAAACATAACTAAGAACAGATTTACACTACGTTTCCCGCATGAGATTTCATTCTAGTTATGAAAAATAGAATGAAAATGACTTCAGGATAAATAGCAATATAGTTTAATTTATTTAAAGTTAACTACTACAGTCGATCCCGGATTTATCGAATTCGAAGGGGATCGTGAAATAGTTCGATATATCGAGAATTCTAAATACAAAATATGCATGTTTAAGGCCCAAATTGTAGAATTTCAGGCCTCTGAAATCGTTACAAGAGCTAAGATAACGATTCACTTAAAAACAAGGTTCGATCTGCAGGTTACCGCACTTTGTTTAGACAGTAAACTTGTCTTGCACGGTGTCAAGTTCCAGTCATCCTTAATATCAATGGAGCTTTTCAAATAAGCGAACTTGGCTCCTTCCACCACAACATTGGTTGACAGAGAGCACCGATGTAAGCTTTGTAGCATAGCAAAAGCTTGGATAGCGGCGGCAGTGAAGGCGTTGGCACATTCATAACCACACGGCTACATTTCCGCGGCACCGGCAACGGCGGCCCAAATCTCAGCATCGACGCAGTCAGAAACGGCAACATTGTCATCTGTACCGATGAAGTCGCTGCTGTCCGACATGGTGCCCGAAAGTGCTGATAAGTCGCAGAATTCACTGAGGCACCGTACGCCGTTGTTAGTGGTCATGACGCACCCGAAGTCGTCACCTGGCCCGTAAGGAACGTTTACAACACAAGTGTTTTACTTGACGTCGCTCCAAGTGCCAGTCATAATTTTTATTACTGCGTGCAGGTCAAAGTTCAGTTAAACTCCCAAATGAGCATTTATCAGGAACGAGGCGAGAAGTGCACAAGACCACAAGGTGCATAAGACGCACCACCAAGTTTGTCCGAGTTTTCACCGTTGACATGTTGGCGATATCGATGACACTATGGCTTTGTAGCTGGCAGCCGCTGCTTTTAGCGGCTTTGATGTGAAAAGGTTTAAAGAAAAAGGCGTAGCCTCCGAGACACGTGTTTTGAAACCTTAAACACTAAAAATACGTGACAAGGTAGCGCATCTCGAAGGCCATGCTTTTCAGGCTTGCATGTCATTGTGTGCTAACAACAAAGAAGGGAATGCGAACATTGCACAGAGATAATTGAGTCACTTCCCGTTCTCATTTCGGTGCCCTCGGCAATCGGTCTTTTGGAAAACATTATGTCCACGCACTAAGACCTGCAGATTGCGAATTAAACGTACAGATGTAGAAAATGCCGGGCATGAACCAGACCAGCGCAATGAAATAACACCCGTTTTTTTCGTCGCCTGCGCGCGAAAAAGGATCGGAACTTGTTAGAATGCAGCATAAAATTTATCAATATCTGCTAGAAAAAATGCACTTTCTGGACTTCGGCACGGCGCAAAGTTCGATATAGCGGATGTCCCGCTATGCAGGAGTTCGATATACAGGTGCACTGGTCCCATACTTTTGCATGGGAACTTCAAGAGGATTTTTCAACTGTTCGATACAGCCAATATTTTGGTATATCCGAGTTTGATATATCCGGGATCGACTGTATAAAATTCACATGAATGTATTATGGCTACTTTCATTTCAAATGAATATAGAGTTCCTTCAAATAATGTTCCATAAATCTGACGCATGTACAGGCAGTTTTTAATAAACCAAGGTCATTTGCATGGGTGCAGGCAGAATTTCTGTGTAGCACTGTGGCCCATGAAGAGGGGGGAATGCTGATGTAGCTTGAAGAGGGGCAGTTGCCCCTTTTGCACCCCCTGCCGAGTCCTTCGGTCATGCCCAAAAAAGTTAAAGAGACACTGAACAAAATTTTGTAAAAAGCTGTGGAAACACTGAAATTCCACTAGAATGATACGATGGCTCTCATTAGCAGCGTTTATTCGAGCAGTTTCGAGTTTCTAGCAGTTTCGAGCAGCTAGCCGTAGTTCTAGTGGATTGTGAGAGTGCAGCGGCTGCATGCCACTGCTGAAGCAGAATCACGAGTTAGGCAAGTTGGTGGATATTCATCATAGAATATTTTACAGAGAAATAGGTTAGATAGGAACAGCGCTGTGTCCCTTCTTTGCCCGTACCTGACCCATTGTGCTGTAGAACATTCTACGATGCCAGTGCACTTGTCAGTGGCCACAACGTCACATGCACCAACAAGAGGTTGGCAACCAGCGCCCTCTCTCCCGCCCAACTGCTATCCTTTCTTTTTAGACGGCTGGCTCATACTCAACTTCACGTGAGATTGCACAAGTTTATCTTTGAAATGCTCCCAAGGCATCTCAACCCCACAAAAGTTGACATCAGATTTTTCATATATGTTGAAGAATTGACATTCACCTGTATTCACTTACTAAAGTTCAATTTAGACAAATGTGCGACCTCTCTATTACTATACCTATAATAACTAACAACTATGTGGTTGTTCACGCTTATGTGCAAAAGGTGTTCACTGCAATTTGCAGTTCAATTTATAAAGGCCATAAAATGGCAAACTTTATGAGTAGATGTTGATTAAATGAGCTTTGTAAGGGACTGGAATACCTACATTCTACATACATCTTTGCCAGCATTACAAAGAAACTAGTATACTGGCTTGAACATGCACTGTGGTTCACATATCTTTCCGTCACAACCGAAACCTTTTTATTTGACATTGAGGGATCATGCTGCAATCTTAAGTTTTTATGTTTCTGTGCTTGTCATATTAGTGCAATGTACCAGCTACCCATAAATGCAATCCAAAATGAGAGTATCCATTGTACCTAGTATGCCTAATCAGATTACCTGTGGTTAGGCCCACACTTGAATACCTTTGAAATTCTTCAAATAGATCACTACACTGCTAAAGAAATTATGGAGAATCGATGAAAACAAAACCACAAGGCCTATTTTACTTTAGTTCTTTGCACGAAACTCCCCCCCCCCCCCTCCTCTAAAATGAAGATATCTGATGCTGATGAGCTATGTATTTACGCAGGTAGTGTCACACGTTCGTTGAAACATTGTCCCTTTTTTCTTCGTATTCGCAACCATGCTCTACGTCTTTCAAGCAGCTATGCATTAAAACTAACACAACGTATCATGTTGCTGAACATCAGATGTTCTATTCCCATCTCCACGTTTTTTATAAAGAATTGACTGTCAACTCCAACCAGCACCTCTGACATCAACGAGACATGCAAGACATGCTAAATTGCATCCTCTTGCGATATTTCTAGAACCTCTAATTCGGCACTACATTCGAACCTTGTTATAACAAAAGCATCACGAACCATACATTAATTTGTTATATTCAATATCCACTGTAACAATATCGATGAAAATCTGCTCCGAGAAATCGGCAATCAGGCTTGTGAAACATAATAATATTGTACGCTTCAAACACACTGTAAATGAGGCAACCCATATTTCGTATTACTTAAAGCATCGCAAATGACAGGACAAGTGGACACTACGAATGCTTGAACTACATCCAAGCATTCATTGTGTCCGCTTGTCCTGTCGCTTGTGCTGCTTTAAATACTATGAAAGCATACCCACTAGCGCAACCGTCCACCCTTTTATGAAATAATTATTTGTGTCATTATGCCAAATGCATTTTTTTTTTTTTGCTGAATGAACAATAGTTCCACAACTTTTCCAAATGATGGAAAAAAATTTTCTCTAAGAAATTGGCAATCAGGCTTCTGAAAAACTCTCAACATAAAAACACGTTATTCTAGGTTTCAAGTCCACTGCAAACGAGGCAGTCCTTATTTGTGTCATTATGCCATTTCATATGGTGGCACAACTAGCTCAATGCATTTTTTTTTTGCTAGATGACCAATATTTTCAAAATTTTTTTCAAATGATTAAAAGAAGACATAGATGCAAATTGTCTTTAAATAATTATTTTACTTCACAAGCTGCCGTTTTTTAAGTTTTCAGCCTCACGTGAGTGATATATTCCTTCGTTTCAGCCTCACATTTTGGTTCCATCAAAAAAAAATAAATAAGTGCTTCTGAAATGAAATTTGACTAACCGACATTTATTCAGTATTTAGTTTGCTAAAACCCATAATTCCATATTTCATTGTCGCTGCAACGAGATTTGACTGCACACATTCAGCAGTAAATCTTTCAGTAAAATTGCAAGCAACCTTCTGAGCACCACGGCTGCTGCAAAAAACTTTTTTTTTCCAACAGAATAGGAACTCTGCAGCTTAAAAGTGGGCGACATGACATGCCCGTTCGAGCGACTCCGCAAATGTCCCTGTTTCCAGTTGCACAAATGTAACAGATTAACCAGCCTTGTTCTCTGGTCCACTACTGCCGTGGCTTAAACTTTTCGCCAGTGTCAGTCCCTAAAAATGATGGTTCAACAGCTACAAGTACCTCAAAGTGCAAGTCGGGAAGCAGGTAGAGGGCTGCTGTTTTTCTACTTCCACGTGGTAGCCGCGTCGCCCGTTCTCTCGGTGTTCCATTTGCGGAAGAGTCCTGTTAAGCGGGCAAAAAAAAAAAAAGTGCAGACATTACAGAATTTTAGTTTGCCCATAAACTTCTCACCTTTGGTGGATACTGGCCTACTTGGGGCTGCTGCCACTAGTAGCCAGATGGTAGCAACAGCTTGTGCTACTTTATGAAAAAGAAAATACCCTTCCGAAAAATGTACAGTCGCGACGGTGTTCTCATGGGCGATTGGTGTTCTCATAGGCAATTGGAAATATTAATGTCACCAATGGAACTGTAATGGCAGATGCCGTCATATGAGGCACTGAATATGATGAAAATTGTATTTCATAAAGCAAAGAGGAGCAATGGGAGTCTCAAAATATAATTGGCTCAGATAGCAAATTTGATTTTAGTAAGCTTTGTAGCTACCAAGGTGTGAAATGCAGTGAAAAATGCTAACAGCAGAAAAAAACATGATCTAGTGAAGCATGCTACTCACAGCACATTTGCTTTTTATGTCTTACTCTGATATAGAAAAAAAATTGATAAACTGTCATCAGCGCAAGCACTAAATGTCAGGAAGCCAACACTAACCTTGCTGCTAAGCTAGTGCTCTTACATTTGTGGTTATGCGAATATCTTCCAACAAACAAAAACTGCACATTAAAGGAGAAATTGTAGAAAATTAAATATAAGTTGTTTTTGTGTAAAGATTTTGAGGTGTGCTGTACAATATGAAGTACAAAATGTTAGTACAAAATGAAATCAGCACCAGAACATTGCAGTCAAAAAGTGACATCGTGGAAATATCTTTGCTCTTAGAAAAAGCCCCAACGCGAATTCCGCATTTTCCGTATTCCAGCATTTTCATGCATGACACAATTGCAACAACGAATTTTCCTCAAGGGCACTGCGAGAAGTGCTGGGATAATTTTCATGCACAACAAATGAGACACTTATGATTTTTCTTGGATTGCAGCATTGACCCTCCACACAATAAAAAAGAAAACGAGTACACAGTACTTTAGTTCAATTTAAATATTTTTGTCTTCCAACATCTAACGTCTGCAAGACAGCACAACCACAGCGAACATTATCACAATACCTCACACAGTTTTCTGGGTTTGAGAAGTCTGCATCCAGCAGGAAGCCGCAATTGCTGCTGGAATCGTCAGGCAAGAAATTACTTATAGGTATTTACATGCGTGACACATAACTGACATCCTGTGAGTGACATTGATACAAGGACATGACAACCTGCTGCCCTAAGTGGCTTAGACCTGTGTTGAGTGGTATTAACACGTCACTGTGAAGCCGAAGGAAAAAACCGCAAGTGTTTCTTTAAAGATAGCTAAACAAATATGAATCGAATTGATTCCGAGAGACCGCGCTACTGTTTTCAGGGTTTTCGCCACCAGTCTTCTTTATATAAAGCCAAACTATGAAAATTTTTAAAGTTAGTGTCAGTGCTGTCGAAAAGGACAAACGGGAAACTTACTGACCTCTCCACATTCTCTCGGCCCCGGCACGTCGATGGTCGGCGTTGCCTGCCACCGGAGCACCTTCTCCCCATTCCTGTCGCTGAACCAGCGCAAGTCGAAGTGGGCATTGCAGATACGGTCCTCAATGGTCGGCGACCAGTCCTCCCGCTGAAGCTGGATGAGCCACTTCTTCAAGATCACCGGACGCGAGATGGGAAACCTGCAACATCCGACGGGAAAGCCAAAGGCCCTTAAGTGGGCAGCGTGCAAAAACCAGAGGGCGCCAGGAATCTTGGGAGGCAATTCGTTGGAGCACTGCGACAGAGAAGCAATTAAATGTGCCCTCACGTTGCCTCTAGTCTGGCCAGGATAGAGATGACTTACACGCATCGAGCCTTTCTTGCAATCTGGCCACGGCCAAACTGACACCTTGTGAAATAGTTACTGTGCATGCATGAGATTGTTTGTTTTCCACACGAACAGCCTTGACTTCGACCAACAAGTAAATATTTTTTTTTTCACTTTCAACACTTATTCCTGCCTTTCCTTTCATGGACTTACTTTGTTCTATATACAATGGAGCTAAGTAAGTCTAGCAGTAATTTATGTGAGGTTACTGTAGTGCTTGCGTACCTTCGCTGAAACGTGGAGTGATGAACGTGCTCAAACCTAGAAAAGGGATCCGGAAAGGAGAGGTTTCCCCTCGAGAGCATTCTTTCAATAAAGCCAAGCCACAGATGTTTGCAAAATGTACGCTAGAGGATGCTTAATATTCTGCAAATCGCCAGTTTTGCTTCTTCCACTCACTAGGTCTGGTGTTCTGGCGGCGCAATCACACGTGGTAAACGCGGGTGCACGGGAATGCACACCTGCCACGTGAATCTGCAATGCCTGTGCCAAAGAGTCACTCACAAGATCTAACCACTAGAAGCGAACAAGCGCAGCGCCGGATTGCGCAGTGGCAACCACGCCCAACGCGTACGAAACGGTTGATATATCAGTCAGACAGCTGCACATTCTTACTTGCGAGAGGTCAATCCTTGTAACAATAACACCAACCATCTCACAATACTTTCATTAAAATGACCTAATGCAGAATGTGCAATGCTGCCACTGTAAATGCACACCAAAAAAAAAAGAGCACTCATAACGAAATGAAACATGATCCTGGTACATGGGAGCATGAGCAATGAACATTGGTTGCAGAGGCCAGGGGCCAACAGTCTCTACAGAGAGTAATGTCCCCTTCAAACAGTCCAGTAATACTGGTCCGTTATATTTTCATCCAGTAACGAACAGACTAAAAACATTTTTTGATTACTTACATTTTTAAATATGCTCTCAAGACCTATGGTTTGCAGGCGATTACCTCCCTACACACAAAAATAAAGACTAATCCTAAGTGTGGGTTAAAAATACAGATACGTAAAAATATTTTGTCTGACATCCTTGGAAATGTATACAACCTGACCTCATGGTCATCTCGCGAAGTGTACTCACTACATATCAAAAGCACATTGATTCATTTCACTGCCATTTTATTTCCTAAGTATATCAAATTCTCAGTCCTTGCTTGCATCACTTTATGTTTCGCTTCTCTAGACACTTCATTTAAACACCAGTGAACTGGGACAGTTTTTTAACAATTATGGCTGGCAGCAGCACAATATATATTAACAAAAGAGATGTATTTATTACCATTTCTTGTCAATGGCAGTCGTTTGATGACCCAATCATTTGGTGACCAATTCTGATTCGTAGCCCTCTACACAAATTGATGCACGACATAAAATTCTTTGCGAAAAAATAGAAAAAAAAACAGGCAGAAGTTCAGCGACACGAGAAAGCTGAGAGATGAAAATTTTCTGAGCCGAGGATCTTGCTGGAATCGACATTTCGACAAGTGGACTTGTCTTCTTCAAGACAACTTTGAAGAAGAAACATCGGTTTTAGAGACACCCTTTGTTCACAAATTTTTTATCTTTTTGCGACAAACATTACACTGCTATCTCAGTGCTGCGTCTGCTGCTTCCATTTCTTCGACGTAATCGGCACAGCTCTAAACTGCAGGCATTTCACCCCGTGCTGAAGGTCATTCATTGCAAAATGGCTCGTTCCGATTTACAATTGATCAACAGTTCACAAAATTATGGATGAACCCCCTCCTGATTAGCCACAGCTGCCCTGCCAAGCGAGAGCCCTCAAACATTTGCCCCTTCTGCATTCTATTGAAATTCTGTGTGATGAGAGGACCACTGCACACAAGATTCTCGAGCAGCTTTCCAAAAAGCTTTATGCATGCCAAAGTCATTCACGCCAAAAATGCTTAAGAGCGGCAGTGGAAAGGTTCCACTGAGTTTACAAAGTAATAGTAATGTGATCCTGCAGGAGCATATTACAGGCACACTAGGATAAGCTGTACGTGAATGCCAACAGTTGATAACATTAAGTGGAGCTTAAGCAACGCACTTTCAAAAGAATGAATCTGAATGAGTGGAGTGCCATAGGTAGTTCCTTAAATAGATGTTATTTGATCCTCAAATGCTTCCAGAAACCTCAAGAAGGAAGTATATATGGGCACAGTATTACCTACAATACTGACCAGAGGAAACTCTGGCGCCAGCGTCTATGGGAGCTGCAAAGCACGCTGCTTCAGCACACATGATAATGCTGGATAGCACACGGATTTGTCTAATCTTCGTCCTTCTTGCTCCGTTCGGCTTGGCACCCTTTGGCACGAGATGACAATCAAAAAGTGTTCTGCAGTTGCACTTCGCCACCTCAACCTTTTAGGCTCACCTATTCAAATTAAGTCACGAAGTTGACAACCGTCCGTTCTTTCATTCGAAACAAAACCAAAACACAGCAATAAATAAAGCCACAAGTGTGTTTGAAGCCCACAAGCACGAAGACCAGGCAGGCTTGTGTGCTACCCATCATGTCCATGGTCACTGAACGATTGCAGCGCCCGAGTCCCATCTAGCTAATTTAGAAAACTCTATGTGTATGGAAACACTAGGACAAGCTCCCAGTGAATACCGCCGTTTGGTGGAATTTCAAGGCAACGTAACAATTAGGAACCGAAAATTTGTAGGAATTTTCCTGCATATATCAGCAATGCTATGGATTTGTGTTTTACTTCCTGAACTACTTATGGGAGAGCTTATCATTCACACATACTTATTGAAACATAGGTGCCAGGTGAAGGTAGTTTCACAACCTTGAGAATAGAGAGTTTTAGAAACAGGTCCATAACATTGCATCGACTCTGCACACAACCAATTTTTTTTCAAACATAATGTTCATGCCCAAAAGTTTAGTGCGTGATGTACGCACAGTGGAAACAAAAGCAAAGCTTCTGACATTATTCTGAAAGTGCATAATGTTTGCGCGAACTACGATGCCTACACGGGAGACTGTTCATTGCGGCCCATCGCAATTGTGGAACTATACAGACAATGCAGTTCCTACAACCACAAATTTTCCCTGTAATTTGTACACCTGCAGAATAAACCAGCACAGCATTAAAATGGTCATGTCACTTTAATTATTGAGACGCCATTTTTTTTATATCTTTGCACTCAGAGGTTGGAGCGAGGTCGGCTACAGCCGATGTCAACATAAAGAACGCTACAGCCAACACAACCCAAACCTGTGTCATTATTTCTGCAACACCATGGACCGGATGCGAATTATAATACGCGTGCTATGTAAATGCGCAAGCGGCCATTGTTCGCTGACTGATCGATGGCAATACAGCTGCTGTGTGCTAACTCGTACAACATTTTATTGATGATGCAGTCCTTGATCCAAATGTGGAGGTTACTTGGGTTTTGTTTTTAATGTATAGCTAATCAAAGTCGCAAATGAGCCTGCTGTAAAGACGCGCAGACCGTGCGCTGGAAAGTGCCGTTTTAATACGAGGTCTATTTCACATTGTACAGCAATGAAACGGCGCTAAATATTATGTAAAGGTGCGATATAGGATACGGTACACAAGCTAAGTTAGTTAAGTTATACCAATGTCTGAACCTGACTTCACCGTTTAATGTTGCGCGAATATACAAAAAAAACTGAAGGACACTTTGTAATTTCTTAATTTCCAATGTGCGTACGGCAAAAGCCGATGGCCATTCGACTGACTATGTCATGTCTTATTTTTTTGTGGGTGCATTTACAATGTTCGGTATCGCGTTTGAAGTGTTTCGTATAGCATTTGGTATTGATGGAGTCTATATTTTGGGGCTTGGAGCGCTTCTCCGAACCGCTTGTTATAGAATCACTTGCCAGCGCCTGAACCAGCGACACAATTGTGCATCTGCATCATTAGGTGGGCAATGTAACTTGACACTGACGGAGTGAGAGGGGGGACAGCCAGACTACAGCACGAGGCGTTTAGGGCTCTCGCCTTGAGCAGCCGAAATGCACGTTTCCGTGTTAAAACTGCTGCTTGGGCAAGTACCGTATCGCGCAATTGGGAAGCTAAACTTTTCATACTCTCTGGCGCGTCAAGTGCCGTTCGCAACGATCGCTCACCTGTGGAACACGATGCCGCAGCCTTCTACGTCTACGTTGTCGCATGTCGGCACGCTGCACTTGACGCCTTCCTGCTTTGTCATTCTCGTCCCGAAAAAGAAGGTGTCGCGCGCCTGGTTCGTGCAAACTTATCGCGCATCGCCCGCAACAACCACTCCCAAACTGACAGGCGCCATGTTTGATCAAGTACGACACGCTTCAAAGCCGAGCAGCTGTTTCAAGTTAAGTCAAGTCTTTTGAAGATAAGGCTTTTTGAGAAACAGGACGAATGTGATAGATCAATCGTAGAGAATTTAAGAGAAACATACTATATAAAGAGTGGCCAGTCTTTCCGCGGCCCAGCAAGATCCCTCTAACCAACCGCTAGATGGCGCACCCACGCCCGCTTCTAATCGAACTTTTAAGCAGGAAATTGCCAAGAAAAAGATCTATGATAATACTCGGGGTAGTTCTCTAATGTTTGAGGCCAGGACGGGAGTACTGCGAACTAAGACATATCGGGCCAAATACGAAGGGGTAGACACAGTATGCAGTGCGTGTGGAGAGGAAGAAGAAACTGCCGAACACTTGATAATGCTCTGTAAAGGGCTTCACCCTATAGTTCAGGATGATGGCGCAGAGTTTTTCAAAGCACTGGGGTTGAGGGACCGGGAGGGCAAATTAGACTTTAAGCGGGTAGGCTTAACTAGAAAGAGGTTATGTGATTGGTGGCTAAAGTCAAGGCACGAGTGAAAATTAAACTCTTCACTGCAAAGTAAGAATTCTCAAACTCCCTTTTTAAGGAAAAAAATATAATTTTTGGTTCATTAGGTATTACGGCTTGGTGGCGCTAGCCACCGCCCAATCTAAAAGGTACAGCCATATCCATCTATTCATCCATCCTAATCTGTATGACGATAGTTTCTAGCGCGAAAACAAAACGACGACACAGAGACAAGAAAGACACGAAAGACACGTCCTTCTTGTCTCTGTGTCGTCGTTTTGTTCTCGCGCTATAACTATCTTCATACCATACCACAGAACACCTATTAGTTGACCATACCAACTAGCCTAAGCTGCCACACTTGTAGGTGTTCTGGTAGGTGTTCTGTGCCTCTACTCCTCCGTGCTTCTACTCTTCAGTTGCGACATAGCCGTCTCAGGAGGTCAATGGAAACCTCAATTTGGCATCAAATTTTACCAAGAAGAAACGTTATTGATTTGTGCAATTTTGGAAATCCGCTCTACAACGTGTCCCGCTGAGGGCTTTTAATGCTTTACCGCAAAAATCAATGAAGTCTGACTAGCAAGTGTTGTTTTTCTGCATTTATTTTGCTCAAAAGGTACACATTCATGTGGTTTAGATGTGCTGCACATGTAGTCCTTCCGTGGAAGCATGGGCGTGTAGCCTAGTAGTAAAGACACTCGCTTTAGGGGCATGAGGGTACGGGCAAGAGACATTATTGCGTCTGACCAGCCACTTGTGGCGCTGAAAGCAGGGCAGTAGTAAAGTCCCTCTATCTATATATATAGGGACCTTAGGCAGTAGTTCGGCCGCAGGGCCATTTAGGAGTGTCCGCTCTTTATGTAAATATGTTTCTCTATGATTGAATAGTGAATAAACTCTTGGTGTAATGCAATGAAGCGGCGCTATTGAGTTAAAAATTAACTTTAAAAAGTAATAAAATTTACCGGAGAATTATTTAAACACTTAAAGCTCTTCGATCATTTGACGAACTTTTGCAATGTGTCAGCAATCTTCCCATCGTACTCTCGGCGCCTGTTCACAACCACAAAATGTTTGCACCTTGCGCAAATGTGCAAGTTAGCCAATCACAATCGAGAATATAGAACGACATGGAGCGAAGGAGTGCCTGATCCACCAGCGGCCCCATCATGGCGCCGGCCATAAATGGGTAGTGCAAAGAGAGCCGTCCGCAAGCGAACGTGCCCAGGCCCTCTTCCGTTGGTCCTGAGGCGCAGCTTCCTGAAAAGCGAGGGCTTGGCAAACTTCTTTCAATCCAAGCTCACTTCAGAAAAGTAGGAAGCTCCTGAAAGTACAATACAAAGGATGTTTCAGTTATTTAAATGTGCAGCTGCAACTGCAAATTTAAGTGCAAGTGAGCATCACATAATACATAAGAAAAGGGATGACAAGGACTTGCTGAATTACACTCCGATCAGCTTGCTCTCCATTGTATACAAGGTGTGAGTATCATGATTAAACCTCAATATTCCGGCAGGACTTTCTGTGTGAAAGTAACTTTAATTTTCATAAAAAGTAAATTTGAGTTTAAGGGATACTGCACAACAGTGACCGCAGGGGCGCCTGCGCAAGTAGGCGTTTGGGACCGCAGGGGCGCCTGCGCAAGTAGGCGTTTGGTGTGTAGCGACACCACGAACCCGAGCTAACGGGGGAGTTTCGACTCCCTCCCACGCCTAGCCGTGCGTGGCTTTGCCGTGTCCGAGGAAAAGGGGATCCTGGGGGTTGAGCCGACGCTGGGTGATTGGACCGTTAAGGCCTCCCGGCAGAGGCAACACACCCCTTTGGCCCCGGCTTCACGTAGACGGCACCCCTGAGCTGACCCACCCAGGGGAATCGGCAGTCGCCTTTTCCTATCTCTCTCTCCCTACATCTTCGTCTTTATCTCTTACTATTTATCTGTCCTGTCTTCTACTCTCTTCCGTTTACTTCCAAACTTCCTGGCGGCTAGGGTTAACCCTGTGCAAACAGCCTACCTTGGTCTAGGCGCATTGGGTTATAGTGGCGTTGTACGGCTGGCGTCTGCAGGTTTCAGCATTTGTAACCTTGTAGCGTCCCCTCGTTGGGCTCCGTGGTGGGTGGCCGCCAACGCTGCTGAACAACAATAAGGAAGACATGCATGGAGCATTCCCACTACTGTCTGATCGTACCGGCTTAAAGCCGGTACGCACCGATGATCTCACCAGAGAAGGATTGGCCACCCTGGTGCAGTATCTGGCCACCCCCTCCCGTAGGCATTCGTCAATTAACTCACGGCCCTCAGTCCCCACCAGCTGCGGAGCAACTGACCACGGCGGCGGTCAGATCTGCAAAGCAGCAGAGGGTGCTAGGAATCTCTGGATACGGACAGGCCACCATTGGAACTTGAACTTAGCAACGTTTAACGTTATCTAGTGAGGGAAGTCTAGCTGTATTATTCGAGGAGCTAGAAGGCATTAAATGGGATATAATAGGGCTGAGTGAGGTTAGGAGGACAGATGAGGCCTATACTATGCTACAGAATGGGCACGTCATTTGCTATCGGGGCTTGGCAGACAGAAGAGAACTGGGAGTAGGGTTCCTAATTCACAGAAACATAGCTGGCAATATAGAGGATTACTATAGCATTAATGAAAGGGTGGCAGGCATTGTAATTAAACTGAATAAAAGATACAAAATGAAGGTAGTACAGGCTTACGCGCCTACATCCAGCCATGATGACGCTTCAGTTGAAAGCTTCTATGAAGACGTGGAATCGGCAATGAGTAAGGTGAAAACACAGTATACTATAGTAATGGGCGACTTTAATGCAAAGGTAGGGAAGAAGCAGGCTGGAGACCAGGCAGTAGGAGATTATGGCATCGGCACTAGAAACGCCAGAGGAGAGCTACTAGTAGAATTCGCAGAACGCAATAATCTGCGTATGTTGAATACCTTCTACCGAAAACGAGAAAACCGCAAGTGGACATGGAGGAGCCCTAATGGCGTAAATAAGAACGAAATAGACTTTATAATGACTGCACACCCAGGAGTCGTGCAGGATGTGGAAGTGGTTGGCAAGGTAAGATGCAGTGACCATAGAATGGTACGGGCTCGAATCCGCCTAGACTTGAAGAAGGAACGACAGAAACTGATACGCAAGAAGCAAATCAATGAGCTAGCACTGAGAGGGAAAGTACAGGAATTCAGAGTGTCACTTCAGAACAGATACTCTGCTATTAGCGAGGAAACCAACCTTAGCGTAGATACAATGAATGATAATCTGACGAGTATCATCACGGAGTGTGCAGTGGAAGTTGGAGGCAGGGTAGCTAGACAGGACGCCGGCAAGCTTTCCCAGGAAACGAAGAACCTAATTAAGAAGCGTCAAATCATGAAAGTGTCAAGTACAACAGACAAAATAGAACTGGCAGAGCTTTCGAAGCTGATTAATAGACGTAAAGTATGCGATGTAAGAAAGTATAACATGGAGAGAATTGAGCACGCTCTGAAAAACGGAGGAAGCGTCAAAGCAGTGAAGAGGAAACTTGGGATAGGCAAAAGGCGGATGTATGCACTAAGGGACAAAGAAGGCAAATTAACTACCAATATGGATAGGATAGTTAAAATAGCGGAGGAGTTTTACAGAGATCTGTACAGTAGCCGAGACAACCACGACCTTAATACTATAAGAACTAGCAGTAACCCAGACGACACCCCACCGGTAATGATAGAAGAAGTCAGAAAAGCTTTGGAGAGCATGCACAGAGGCAAAGCTGCTGGTGAGGATCAAGTAACATCAGATCTGCTGAAAGATGGAGGACAGATTGTGTTAGAAAAACTAGCCACTCTATTTACGAGGTGCCTCCTGACAGGAAAAGTACCAGAGTCTTGGAAGAACGCTAACATCATCCTAATACATAAGAAAGGAGATGACAAGGACTTGAAGAATTACAGGCCGATCAGCTTGCTCTCTGTAGTATACAAGCTATTTACAAAGGTAATTGCTAGCAGAGTAAAGAAAACATTAGAATTCAATCAACCAAAGGAACAAGCAGGATTTAGAACAGGCTACTCAACAATTGACCACATTCATACTATCAATCAGGTAATAGAGAAATGCTCAGAGTATAACCAACCACTATACATAGCCTTCATAGATTACGAGAAGGCGTTTGATTCAGTAGAAATATCAGCCGTCATGCAGACACTGCGGAATCAGGGCGTAGATGAAATATATATAAACATTCTGGAAGAAATCTACAGGGGATCAACTGCTACCATAGTGCTTCATAAAAAAAGCAACAGAATACCAATAAAGAAGGGTGTAAGGCAGGGGGACACAATCTCCCCAATGCTATTCACTGCGTGCTTACAGGACGTTTTCAGAAGCCTAGAATGAGAACAGTTAGGGATAAGAGTTAACGGAGAGTACCTCAGTAACCTGCGCTTCGCCGATGACATTGCATTGCTGAGTAACTCAGGGGACGAATTGCAACTCATGATTACGGAGTTAGACAAGGAGAGCAGAAAGGTGGGTCTTAAAATTAATCTGCAGAAAACGAAAGTAATGTACAACAACCTCGGGAAGGAGCAGCGCTTTGCAATAGGTAATAGTGCACTTGAAGTTGTAAAAGACTATGTCTACTTAGGGCAGGTAATAACCGCAGAGCCTAACCACGAGATTGAAGTAACTAGAAGAATAAGAATGGGGTGGAGCACATTCGGCAGGCACTCTCAAATTATGACAAGTAGATTGCCACTGTCCCTCAAGAGGAAGGTATATAACAGCTGTATCTTGCCGGTACTTAGCTACGGAGCAGAAACCTGGAGACTCACAAAGAGGGTTCAACTTAAATTGAGGACGACGCAGCGAGCAATGGAAAGAAAAATGGTAGGTGTAACCTTAAGAGACAAGAAGAGAGCAGAGTGGATTAGGGGACAAACGGGAGTTAAGGATATCATAGCTGCAATAAAGAAGAGGAAATGGACATGGGCCGGGCATGTAGCACGTAGACAGGATAACCGCTGGTCATTAAGGGTCACCAACTGGATTCCCAGAGAAGGGAAGCGGGGTAGGGGGAGACAGAAGGTTAGGTGGGCAGATGAGATTAAGAAGTTTGCGGGTATAAATTGGCAACAGCAAGCACAGGACCGGGTTAACTGGCGGAACATGGGAGAGGCCTTTGTCCTGCAGTGGACGTAGACGGGCTGATGATGATGATGATGATGTATACAAGCTATTTACAATGGTAATCCCTAACACAATTAAGACAACATTAGTATTCAATCAACCAAAGGAACAATCAGATAGGATTTCGAACAAACTACTCAACAATCGAACACATTCATACTATCAATCAGGTAATAGAAAAAATGCTCAGAATACAACCAACCACTACGCATAGCCTTCACAGATTACGAGAAGGCGTTTGCTTCAGTAGAGATATCAGCAGTCATGCAGACACTGCGGAATGAGGGCGTTGACGATGAGTATATAAACATCCTGGCAGAAATCTACAGGGGATCAACTGCTACATAGTGCTCCATAAGAAAAGCAAGAAAATGCCGATCAAGATGGGTGTAAGGCATGGGGATACAATCTCGCCAATGCTATTTACCGCGTGCTTACCGGAGGTTTTCAGGGGCCTAAAATGGGAAGAGTTAGGATTAAGAGTTAATAGAGAGTACCTTAGTAACCTGCGCTTCACCAATGACATTACATTGCTGAGTAACTCAGGGGACGAACTGCGACTCATGGTTACGGAGTTAGACAAGGAGAGCAGAAAGATAGGTCGTAAACTTAATCTGCAGAAAACAAAAGTAATGTACAACAACCTCGCAATAGAACAGCGCTTCGAGATAGGTAATACTGCACTTGAAGTTGTGAAAGACTACCTCTACTTAAGACAGGTAATAACTGCGGAGCCGCACCAAGGGTCTCTCAAATAAGAATGGGGTAAATCGCATTTAGCAAGCATTACCAATCGCCGCAATTGGATCAAAGCGCCCCGATCCAGCGGCCTTGCTCAAACCATGACTGGCAGAGATCCACTATCCCTCAATTGGAAGGTGTAAAACAGTTGCCTCTTGCCGGTACTTAGCTATAGAGCAGAAACATGGAGACTTACCAAGAGGGTTCAGCTTTGATTGAGGATGCGCAGCAAGCGATGGAAAGTAAAATGATAGGTGTAACATATTATTAAGAGAGCAGAGTGGATCAGGGAACAAATCGGGGTTATGGATATCATAGTTGAAATTAAGAAGAGGAAATGGACATGGGCCGGGCATGTAGTGCGTAGGCAGGATAACCCCCGGTCATTATAAGGGTAACTGACGGCATTCGTAGAGAAGGCAAGGGGGCTATATGGGGGGGGGGGGGGGGGGCTAGATATGAGATGGGCTGATGAGACGCTTGCGGGTATAAAGTGGTTGCAGGAAGCACAGGACCGAGTTGACTGACAGAACACGGGAGAGGCCTTTGTGCTCTAGTGGACGTAGTCAGGCTGATGATGATGAGCACCACACGACATATCGAGTTCGAGGCAAGCATTCCGGCGTGAATTCTGTAATGCCTAATTGCGTTAAACTTGGGCATATACATGATATGCCAAAGCGATGAAGTGCATACAGTGCAATCTATCTTGCGATCCACTGATCGTAATTCGCTTCATCCGGCACGAATAGCCAATGGCGATTTTTGCCTTTGCAGAATTGCATTCTCCATCGATTTCTTTCTCCTGCGCGTTAAGCCCCACCGTGGTGGTCTAGTGGCTAAGGTACTCGGATGCTGACCCGCAGGTCGTGGGTTCATATCCCTGCTGCGACGGCTGCATTTCCGATGAAAGCGGAAATGTTGTAGGCCCATGTGCTCACATTTGGGTGCACGTTAAAGAACCCCAGGTGGTCGAAATTTCCGGAGCCCTCCACTACGGCGTCTCTCATAATCATATGGTGGTTTTGGGGCGTTCAACCCCACATATCAATCGATCCTGTGCGTTGAACTGTTTTAGTATGCATGCTAGAACGTTTTGTTGACGGTAGTCTTTCGAAAATGGGGACATGCGTGTCCCCTTTCTTGGTGTACAACGAAAGCCGAAACCGAAGCCTTCGAGATAGCTCTGGCAATCGCGGAGACCAACGGCAAGAAAAACCTCCTTGAGGTCGTGATCATTTAGCGATTTACCTGTATGACGTACGTGTTTGTATTTCGTGGTTAAAGTCGGAACTTACAGTCTCCAAAGCCCTGCGTGCGTAATGTAGTGTGGTGGCGACAACCTTAGATTATAGTTGGTCGGGGCGTGTGCGAAGTTAATCGCACGCGTCACCTGCCTACTGTTGCATGGCGCGCACCACGGCCAGAGTTTCTGTTAAGCTTCATAATCAATGATATCACAGTTGTCCGTCAAGGCAACTCATATCAATAACAGGAGAGCTACATTATCACACTTTCTCATGCGAACGGCTGTAGAGAATGCTACCAGAACGCTTACCAAATCGCAACGGCCCGTATCCAGCGCTCTCGCCGTTCTGATCCACGAAAGCTGCGGAAATCAGTAAAATTGAAGCCCTTTACGTCCGTGGCACTTCGCAAAGCAACAGTAGCGTCTTAATGCGAATGCATTCTTCAGCCGGGCTATGCCAGGCATCCGGCGTTGCCCACGGTGGTGTCCGTGCGCCGGTAGGTGTTGGATGGATGGATGGATGGATGGAATGGCTGTACCCTTTAGATTGGGTGGTGGCTAGCACCACCAAGCTGTAATACCTAATGAACCGGTCTATACTCTCTCACTCCCTCTTCAATAGCATCAGTTGTGGGTACGCGCGCTTATCCTCACCCCTAGCAAACGGAGCATGTCGTGGAAAGAGTGTAGGTGCAGTGCGATCGCCACTCATTCTCTCGCAGTTCGCTCTCTCTCATTCCTGCACCCCACTCTCCCGTCCGCTCGCGCCTCCACTCTCAAGGCACTGCGCCGTGCTCCCAACCGGGCTGCAGAAATCAGGTGCCTTTCTCCTCTTCTAACCACTACCCCCCACCCCCCCCCCCCCCCCCCCCCCCACTCTTGACCGTTTGCTGGCTGGGCGCCTGTCAAGAACATCCGGTAATGAGTGCTCGAGACGCCGCTGTGAAACACCGAGCCGAGTACGCCGGCGCCCCACTCTTTTATCCACTCGCTCCGCACCCTCGACCATTCGCTGGCTGGGCGCCTCTCAAGGCAGTGACAGAAGTCGGTCTGACAGCAATACGGTACCCCCTCTCGGGGCAAGAAATGTGTACACATTTCCCCGCGATTCCCTTCAGAAAGGTCCGGGCACTTTTTTTTTTTTTGTAGAGCGCGGACTTGTTGCCTCTGCTCTTGTTCTCGCCGTAGTCCCGGCAAGTGAACCAGCAAGCACTTCTTGGCAGTTCAGTGACGCGTCCGGCTAGCGGGAATAAATTCGTAGCTTTTATCCCCGAGTATCGAATGTGGTAACACACATCTGATATTTTGCTCAATTGTTGTTTCACATGCACTAGTTGCACCTGGTCGTGCAGCAAACTATGCAAACTATGCTTAGTTCATTATGCACCTTTTTGCGCTTCAGCTGCAAAAAAAAAAAAGACAGATCCCACGTACAGTGGCAATTGACGATATGCGAAGCATGGATGAGAAATGTTGATATGTCACTTTAAAATCAGCACATCGTTACGAGGTGGAGGTAAATGATGCCATACTTGACTTCCGTGACATGATTATCATGTTTAGATGTGTCGTTTACCTTCGTCATCTATTCACATCACGTGATACCAAATTTAGTACATGTGAAGCTAGCGAAACGGCCGCGAGCACGATATGACCGTGGTATGTTGTCATGTTCTTACATGACACGCGTGTCATGATTATCACGTTTGCACCAGTCATATATTTCGTCATCCATTGAGTCACGTAACACCAAATTTGGTATTTGTGGACCTAACAAAACGGCCGCGAGCGCATCATAAAGGACCCAATATACTCCCATGTAGTGTTGACGCACGCGCACGCTGGGCACAGCAACGCTACGTTATCAAAACGCGAGAGCTCTATTGTCTCACGCCAGGTGCGACCAGCGTCCATCTGCGTGGCCTGATGGTAACCGGAGCGAAATAAGACATGCTACATTTCGCGCCGATGCGTTACCCAGACAGCACTGCGTCAGCCTCTTTTCGTGACGGAGGGACGCCGGACGCGCTGAAACGCACACGCGTGAAAGCAACGCAGCGCGGCGCGCGCCTGCGAGTATATGGCGGGACTGGTGCCTGGCGTGGCCACGCTGGCGTGACGCGACGAAAAGAATGCCCGCCGATGACATGATTATCATGTTAGGGTCTGTCGCTTGTGTTCGCCATGATTGATGATTGATTGATTTGTGGGGTTTAACGTCCCAAAACCACCTTTGATTATGAGAGACGCCGTAGTGGAGGGCTCCGGAAATTTTGACCACCTGGGGTTCTTTAACGTGCACCCAAATCTGAGTACACGGGCCTACAACATTTCCGCCTCCATCGGAAATGCAGCCGCCGCAGCCGGGAATCGAGCCCGCGACCTGCGGGTCAGCAGCCGAGTACCTTAGCCACTAGACCACCGCGGCGGGGCCTTGTGTTCGCCATGCAATCATGTCATACCATACTAGTTTTGCAACATGCCATGTGAACGAAACCACCGCAAGAGCTGCAGGACCATAACATGTTGATATGCGGGGTTTGAAGTCCCGAAACCACCATATGATTATGAGAGACGCCGTAGTGGAGGGCTCCGGAAATTTAGACCACCTGGGGTTCTTTAACGTGCACCCAAATCTGAGCACATGGGCCTACAGCATTTCCGCTTCCATCGGATATGCAGGCGCCGCACCCGGGATTCGATCCCGCGACCTGCGGATCAGCAGCCGAGTACCTTAGCCACTAGACCGTCGCGGCGGGGCCAGGACCATGACATGTAAATCATGACATATATGTCATGATTTTCATGTCGCGACTAGTCAAATATGTTCTTTATACAATCATGTTATACCATACCAACTTTCGTATCGATACCGTTATCGAAATGGCCAGGAGAGCTAAAAGTCGTAGGCGGCTTGATAGATACGCTCAAAGTCACCGAAGTTCACTAAGAAATGCTTCGCATTTTAAAACCTAGATTACCAACTAGCCCACTGCCCCACCTTCCTTCAGTATGCAAGGGAAACGTCGCAAAACTCCAGTCTATCACCAGAATCGCCATGTCACTCAATGTCAACATAGGCGCGCGCGCGGAGCGAGTGATGAGAGAGAGAGGGGTGGTGCAAAGCAAACTCCATAAATTGACCTAACAGGGAAGGGGGGCACAAGTCAGCCCCATACATTGACATAAGCAGGGAAGCTGCTGTGACACCCCCCCCCCCCCCTCGCACAGTAACCTTGCACAAGCTTATGGGTACGAACCATCCTCTACGCTGTTACCAATCCTCCGGAACAAAAGGATCATTGCTCGACTCACGCTGCCTGATGCTGATGAGGCAGTTTCTACCACATTGATGGTTTCTACTGAATATTTTATAGCTACCTTTGCTGTCATCTCTTGCCCATCAGGATTGAAAGTATGGCCACTCATTTTCAGGATAGAGCTTGTGCTCTTCACTGTTCTTCCTGCAGACGTTTTGGCCAAATGTAGGGGGCTACGAATGAAATTCATGCTGACGAGCTAGTGACAACGATAATCCCTGGTAAATACCCTGCCGAAATAGAAGATTGCAGCCTTTCAATAAGTGTATCCCACAACAAAGTTACCTCACTTTCAAAATTTTGTGTCAGTATTCTTTTAAAGGCGAAGTAGGTCTCAAAGTCAGGGTTGGCCTGCCCCATTGCGAACATTGTCGATCAAAAAGCAAGTGTTACGCATATTTGAGGTGTGGCATCAATACATATTAGGTGATGTGTTCTTTTACTAGGAAATACATAGATGCGTCATTTCCTAGTTTTTTTACTCTGCACTGAAAATGCAACACTATACTAAAAAAATCCCTCTACCGACATTATGGTGCTGCCACCTGGCAGTGGCTGTGGGTTTAGCACAAGCTCATGTTTTGAGACGCCACTGCCAGATGGCGTCCATCTCACGCAGCACCACATCTCACCCAGATGAGGCCAGGACTCGAGTAGCAAGACCGACAGAAGACGTAGTCGTTCAACAAAATTTGCAGTGAAGTACACAGATACAGGGTAAATTTTTGCTTTCCTACGACTCTGGGCAACCGGAGCGCATCATGGGGCTGCTGGCTGCACTGCTGCTCTGTGCAACGGAGGGGTTCAGTGGCATGGTGCAGCGACGTAACCACAGTGATGTGTCTAATCCCCCATAAAACTAGACTCACCTGGAGCTCTGCGTCTGCGTTAGCTTGAGTTTTCAATGCTGTGCTTGCATCAAACACGTGCCTCTTGATTATGTGTCCATACAGCAAAGGGCAGCCTGGATATCCGATTCGCAAACACTCTACCAGATGGGTTCATTCAAGGGTCCATGCACTATTCTAATTGACAAGGATATAGCAAGACTGCCATTGGCTACAGAAAACCATGTGATTAACTGCACAGTTTTTTGATCACTTCTTGAATGAAGCATTCAAACAAAAACACAAGCCACAAATACGAGTAAGATAAACATTTATTTTACTAGTTATGCAGACACATATAGTTCATTTATGAGTAAACACACAGGACATGGCTATACTAATAATTACACCTAAAAACTTATGCAAAAGTGCCAACATATATATGGAGAACTGTACAGGTGTGGTCTATCTTGCCACAATGCACACAAATATAAATAAAAAGAAATGGCAATGTTGCCCGTACCAATGCGATGGTAGTATCGATAAAGTTTTCTACAGTGAAAAAGGACAACATGACTGTCACATGTGTAGCGTAGCGTCTTTTTCGCGTCCAACACGACGTTCGCGCTATGCAAGCAGCGTCCAACTTGATGCAATGGCGTCCCTCTTGCACGAACACCACGTTAGATATAACCACCTTTGTCCTTCATCAAATTATAAATGTCCTTGCACCAGCAGTCTTTTTACATCAACATTATGTACAGGAATAAAAAAAAACAGCAACAAAGAAATGAAATCAACAAACGAGACAAGCAATATAGCTATAAATATGTGTCTCTGTCCTCCCCGCCCAAACATTTCTGAGCGATCTGGCGCGAGTCACCGAGAATTATTGGACCGGCAACAAATTAGGTGTTTGCTGATCCCAGCACAAGAAACATAGTGCCAGACACTGATATTTGCCCCAAGTCACCTGCTTCTCCAATGGCCACGAGACAATATTCGGGAGAGCTGACATTCCTAGCTACGTGAGCAAGCAGACGCACACACACTGACAAAAGCTTGACCTCTTGACCCCTTAAGATGTTTGAATGCACTTTATCCTTAACACATTGTAAAGACACCAAAGGGCTTGACAGAGTTTCAAGACTCTCGTCATTGATTAGCTTCATTGAAGTGGACCTGCTGACGCTGGTGCCAACGAACAGAGTAGCTTGAACGCTTCATCAAAGAATTTCACGTGAAGAAATAATTTAACACAATGTCATCCGTGTAACAAACTGGATAAAACAAAATTGTCACAGCTACGACAGACGCAAGCATCTTGCATAATAATTGAAGTTACAGTTTCTAAACAAACAATAAAAGCAAAAAAGGGGGAACCTGATGACAGTCCACACAACGATGACCAAGAATAAATGTACAGAGAGAGAAGTCACTATAGGGTGAGATGGTGTTTAAAAGGCGTAAAAAATTTATAAAAAAAAAAGGTTCGCTAAAAACTTATAGCCCCTTATCAGCTATGCTAGATCATCTCAAACGCCATGCAATTATTGCCTTTTTTTTATGCTATGAGCACTTGTGGCTCACCACGACTTGATCCTATAACGAAGACACCAGTAAAGGCCTGATTCACTTGGTCCCGCTACCGCAGGATTTGGGGAGCGAGTGATGGCATAGTAATGTTATTCACGCAGTGGAGTGAAAGGAACACTGCTTAGGCTAGTGGTGCCCTGAAAACATGTATGTGACATTGCTGTCTGTAGGAACACCGACCTCTCATGAATGGAACGATGCAAAAGGGCACAGATGAAATAAGAAAAGAAGCCTTTGGGGGATACCAAGTAGGTTACTTCAGAGTACAGCAGGCTAGAGAGTCACGAGTTGATCGTTGGCACAGCATAATGTCTTGTTACATTCTCCGCAGCTGGTCTGTTGGTGCAATGAAACGAACTTGACTGAAACGCAAAAATGCTAAAAGGTTCAAACGAAGTTCGTAGACAAAAAATTCTTGCTGCAATTGTAACAGACGTTTAATATGCCACGACAGCTGATGAATCAAAGTTGCATGGTTTTGTCCTGAGAACATCGGACAAAAAGTACGCGATGGGCACAAACTACGTAGCAGATGGCGGGCCGCTCAACCCCCTGAAACGCCTGCTAAATACAACGCAGCACGATAAATGTGGCACAAAAATGCACGAATAATTTAAATGAGAAACCCACTGTGCAACTGGGCACCGCTTAACCACTTAAGATCACCAACGACAATCCACTGCACCATGCTGATCCCTGAAAGTAGTCCGCCTGTGCTGACAGACTAGCGGAGAGCCTAACTTCACAATAGTGAAGACGCGACGAGTCTCTTGATACTGACCATGTAAACATCCCTTTTGGATTTCCCAAGAAATGACAATTCCTCTGTTTAGATTGCAATGAGCCTCTGTAAACACTGAAAATTCAAGAACAGAGCAACAACTGGATGTGTCGGCAAATTACATAATAACCTGCATCATATAAATGCGATCAGTGCTGCAAAAGAATGATTGCGTGGCAATCAACTGGAAGATGAATAAATACTTCATGCCACCTGGAGACAAACATTTTCCATGACATAGTTAGCTTGAGAAGTTTAGTGTATGGCAGTAAAATGCTTCCTTTCTTCAGTAATAGCATGTAAATCAAGTTTGAGTAAGAATGCACTGGAGCTCTGCCCGGCTTCAGTTGTTGAAAACATGAACATACATTACAGTCCACTTACGGAGCACATCGAAGTGGTCACAAAAGCTGAGGACATTGCATCGACAGACACTTGATGTGTGAACTGTGCATACGTTGGTGCATTATCTCAATTACAGACAACGATGATATAGTAAGATGCCCTCTTAAATGAAAAAATACCTGTAACACAGTGCAACATCAAATCCAAAGATTCACGCGAGTCTGCAGAAATGGAGATCACGATTTGGCTAGTCTTGAGAAGTTCTGACACCCGCACGGTACAGACAGAACAGATGGGCATATCGATCAATAATGCCTGAACGTGGTTACAAACCAAGTTCGCGCAGGTGCAGGAATAAGCGCATGAACACAAGATTGAAACGCGAAAGCCGCGTTGACGGAACTGAAAAAAAAAAAAAAAGAGACTCCCGAGATTATGAACACCGTGATTTCCAAGCATGTCTTTTGATGAAACATTTCGTGCACTGAAAAATTGAAAGGATCTTCTATTAAGGATCAAAACAGATAAGACATCTGCATGAAAACATAGTGACCACAATTTAAGCATAATTTTAGGAAAAGCATTTTCTCGGTCTAGATACCAGAATATAAATCACACAAAAAACAGAAACATTGCAGATTAGAAGCACGCAAGTATTCAGAATACTGTAAATATGAATAAGATACTAACCAATTTGATTGGCTCTAAATCATAGTCTCTATCAGTAAACATAAATAAGGACCCATAGCTGATTCTATTGGCTTCTGACAATATTCAATTCCCATGTGACAGCTTATAAGAATTCTCTATTTGTACAGCCTCATAGTCAGATACAACATTCAAAGGCAGTGCCGGTCATTCTGCGAAAGTGAATGAAATGAGCTGGCCACCTGGTGACCTTACAGTTACGCACGTTGTAGTTGCACTGTAGTTGCACTAAATCTGTAGTTGCACTAAAAAAATCTGTAGTTGCACTAAAGCTGCGTCACCCCTTCCTTATCAAGTTGCATCTGATTACAAATGTACTCAGATATTGATAAGTATAAATGCGGGCACTGGGCATGCTATTGACACTTCGCCAAGCTCTGCCATCCTGTGATGGCATTGCGCCATGGAGCTTCTTTCAGGAAAAAAATAAATAAAAAAAGTTACGTCTGGAGCGTCATTTTCAACATGACACCAGGCACTTCATGACGGCCACACTTTCACAGAAAGAAACGAAAACGGTTGTGGCATGAGCGGAGTATCATGTGACGCAATTCCAACACCACGTTACGCGTGCAATGTTGCCGCGGCAGTTCTCTGGAACTCGAAAACTCAACAATGCAGTGAGTGAGTGCGAATTGTGGTCATTGTAGAAACTTGCAAATCTTTACAATTGTGCCGTCAGCAGGCATGGCGGTGTTTTGACAAAATACGACGTTAGTGACCGTCTCCACGAATGAACCGGTCGTGACCTGCACATACAGGTCTGTATTGCAGCATTACTTTCTGCTTTTACGTACCATGCAAGGAGGTGCAACTCTGCAAGACCACCGAGCCAAAACAAGCTGACACGCAGCTCGAGAATCTTTCGCAAGCTTGCCAACATGTTTCTGCAAAAGGCTACCTGACATGCAGACGTTGCCAATCATTCTTGGTCCCGAACGACTCCCAATTAACACATTCCTTGGCAGCCTTCACAGAGTAGCTCTTGCTTCACTTGTATTGAGGTCACTTCCTGCTAATCGCTCTTGTGCAATTACCAGTACCTCATGAATGTGCCTGTCTCGAGGCTCATACAGAAACGTGGCACCATTTTGCATGGTATGCTTATAACCATGCGTGCAGCAGCACAAACCAACAAAGTGCAATTCACACTTAATGCATGCAAATAGCTGAAATGGAGCCCTTGATTCTCATAGAATATGAATGGGACCATTGTAGCACCAATTAGCCAGTCAAATCTCATAATAACAAGATTTCAAGAGGGGGAAAAAAATGTCTCCATAAATTCGCTTACACGAGCATCTTGAGCATGTTTGCTAAGCACTAACATTGGCGATAAGATTATGAGGAATAATTCGTAACATCAGTGCTGTGGTTGAGATACGACAGCGTTCTCATTATGGCAGATAAGAAGGAGCCTCTACATTAGACTCTCAAGGTGAGATAATATTATCCGTACATTGTCTCGAAACACGAAGAGCACACTTTACAAGCAAGAAAATGCGGCTCCCTTTCAACTGGTGGTGACCCTTATCTGAAAAACTAGACGACCAAAAATTTCGGATCCTTATTACTCCTGTAAGTTTCCAACTCTGCAGCTGATACGGGCGCAGGCGGGGAACATTGGACGTTGCGACTACCAGGCAATGCAGATACCAGAATTCACAACCCATCCGCAGGAGCACTTGAAGAAAAAACAAAAAAATTGGGACAACTTGAAACAGCTTGCTGATGCGGTGAGATATGCAACGGCTGTCATGAGACGCATGAGCAAGTGGACGAGTGGGGAGAGGGTTTTCTTGACAATAGCTGATGACCATTTAAAGCAGGTGCGTGGTCAGTCGTCCCTCGCCACAATGTGGCTGACAACGAATTTAGGTACGAGCCCTGCCGGGTCTTGTCTCTCTTCACTGGGTGAAAGTCGCTTGTGACGAATGCGAAGGACAATGCGCAATAGCAACGGGAGAGACGACAGTTGCCGAGGCGTGGTGTTATGATGAGCACGGCAACTCAATGGGCCGCGGTGAGCTGGGTGGTGACGATGAGCAGGCCGGTTGAGCGACGGTGACCATGGCGATACTCGACAGCACAGGCGCACCTGCGAGACAGCGCATGCACATCAGGAACACTTCCTGGCCTCAGCCTGCCTTGAGCCAAACGGTGATACGGTAAGGGCTCGTTTGCACCAGCTACCAGCAGCGGTCACGCGACCAGTTTGCGACTGGCATCCGAAATGTGACCGATGTTTGCACTTGCGTAGCAACTGCAGTTGCGTGGCTGAAAAATTCAGCAACGAGCGAATGAGCTAAAGTAATTGCATTGTAACCAAAGTGACGATTGGTGACTAACTGGGTCACACGACTAATGCCAGTCGCAGATGTGAAAAAGCCGTGAAACTCATAACAATCGAGTCGCATTCGACTCAAAGGTTCTTAGGATTCTTTAAGTTATTCATTCATACATTCAAACCCCTGTTGCGACGTACTCGAATAGCCAACTGTAAGACAGCCTAACCCCCACCCATCCCATTTTACTAACAATTATCAGGGGCATTGCAAACACTTTCTAAGAGCACATTGGATTAAAAAAAAAAAGCAGAACAGTAATCAGCCTGACAAGACGACAATAAAAACATTTAACTCACATGATTCCTTTTTCTTGGCACGCTTGCGCCGCCGGTCTATGACGGCTACTTCGGCTTTCAGCTGCAAGTAGACCTTGCGGAGCTCGGTCATCCGGTCCTGAAGGACTGTTATCCGCTTTTCGGCGTCCATGTTGTCATCTGCCATTAAAGAACATTTTTTTTTCACTCGTCAGCTCAATCGAAGCCTAGATGAACAAGCGCTGTGCTTAAAGGGATGTTTCAGTTGAGCACAACTTGGTGCAGATAAATACGTATGAGTATTCTTATTGTCATTACTTTAACAGTCAGAGGCTCATCTCAGAAGAGAAAGCAAAGGTAAATATTCCCCCTCTTTTAATTTCATGCTGAAACTCTAATACTGGTTCCTGTGCAACATTGTGGATTTTGTAACTTTTCATCTCCTGGCCACATTCCTGAACCCAGTTTAATGTGACATGTTTGCTTACAGCCCAATGTAAACAATTTTAGCCAATACAGAAAAGCATGCAGGCAGACATAGTCAAAATCTATGAACTTAAGTTGTGCTGGTGAGGGAACTTCCAATGCAGCGCTGCCATCGAACTTGGCCTTTTACATCTCTTGTGTCGTTTTCCCCCCCAAGAGTTGTGCTTTTAGTATACAGTCGAGCCCGCTTATAACGAATCTGAGCCTGACACCGCATTCGTTAGCTGTATACCGAAGTTCGTAGTAAATGAAACGCAGTTTATAAAAAAGTTGCGAGTGAAAACACAAACTTTTTTTTGCCCAAAAGAGTCCGTGATTCATGTGTTTCGAAAAGCAGAAACGATAAGGGCAGTCTCGAGTTCATTTAAAATGGCAGAGTGCTCGTTCGCCGAGGCCCGTGGCATAAGCTGCACGAGGCACTGGCTCCAAAGTTTCGTTTTTCTTGCTTGCGATCCGATTCCTCCAAATCGCTCTCGCCACAAACTTCATTCACAATTCCCTAATCCGTGCACGGTTCCGCAGTATCCGCATCATCATCAGCCGTAATTAAACCATTGCAACAGATGTCCCACATCTCAAGGTCGGAGTAAATGATGTGCTGCCACCAATTGCTGCTGGAGTTTCTTGTTCGGAAGCTCCAGGCTCGGCATCCGGCCCGAGGTCGACGAAGTCGGCCCCGCGAAAACAGTTTCGTGCGCATGTAGCCGTCATCGCCGCCCACGAAATTTTCACCCCCTCCACAGCTGAATACCGGGGCCCTCTAAGCTGCAAGTTGGCTGCCAGGTGATCAATAGCTATGAGCAAGTGCTCCGCAACGCGACACCTAACGCACGGATTATGCTCAAGCCAAGCGGTCACACTTTCGACGTTTTGTTGAGCGGCAGAAAAAAGCGTGCAAGTACTCCTGTCTGCCATCCTGACCACACATGCACACCAAGAACGAGCAAGACGCGCCCATGTGACATACATGCCAGAAAGCGTGGAACAGCTATGGGGCTGTTTCTAGTCAGAAAATGAAACTACACTCGAGCCAGCGTGGCTGGCGTCGCGGAGCAGTGGAAATGGGCGAAGGGGTTGTGATCAAGAGAGGAGAGCAGATTTGCGGGAGAAGAAGGGCAAGGAATTGTGATAGAGTGAAAAGAGGGGAGGATACGGCGGGAGGGCGACTTTGAAAACCAAAACACGCTGGAAAGAGACAGGTTGGGTACCTTGCTTGAAAGGTTTGCCAAACGCGCAACTCGCATGTAGAAAAACTTGAACGAGAGCCTGCCCGCGAAGAAGTCAAAGGACGGCCGCCTGGATCAGTAGTGTGCGGGACGGTGTTCATAGAATCAGCGGCCGTGGTCGAAACATCGTTTCGTTACGCCAGCGGGTTTGCGTGGCCTCACCAACTTTGATATTTCGCAATTCGTTTCGCGCAAATTAACAGCCATTTTCGCGCTTCCGCACGCGTGCAGAGGACATGCTGAGCCGAGTGCAAAGTGAGCGAGAACAGGTCCCAAACACAAAACGAACTGCAAATTATCAGTGTCGGTGGGGTAGTGTATGCGCGTCCACTAGACGCAGACGATTGGATACAGTCGGTGGCTGACGTTGGCAAATGGTCTGGTCACTACAGGCTGGCGACCCCGACGACAGTACCAGCGATCAAAAACAGGGTAGATGGCCGACCGGTCTTTGAAAAATCAGTGGCAGTGTGAAAACACAGGCCTCGCCTGGCGATGCGGGGTGCTCAGAGTAGTGGGGAGACAAAGGACGGAGGAGTGCATAACAATGAATGGTCAGGGAGCGCGGCAACTAGTGGGGTAGGGTCGACGTTTAACAATAGGAACGTATGGGCCCCTCGTCGATGCCTGATCGGTGGTCGAAAGTGGTTTTTCCGAGAAGTTGGCAGAGCGCCGACTCCGTTCATTGTAACTGTTCGGCGCTCGGAGAGGTTTACTGTAAGTGCGGTTTTGTGTCATTGAACCAATGTATGTTTTCACGGTCACGCAGATATCGTTTGTTTTAAGCGGGAGTTCGTTTTAACTGGGGCTGTTACATATGGGCTCGACTGTAGTGCAAAGTAATCTTTAGGCCAGTGTAAATATGTGAGCACTTTAAACATTCAAACACAGTGGAGCTTCGATTATACATCCTCTTGTTTCGCGACGGCTCGCATTTCACGACGAATCGGTTTGGTCCCGGCAAAATCCCCGTAGAAAATAATGTATTAAAAAACCTCGATCATACGAGGCAGTTTTACACAAGACCCCGCATTCTACGACTTTTAAAACCCATCATAAAGAAAAACAGAGCACCTTCACTCAAGTCAAACGTCGACCAAATATTCACGAATGGTAAATATGAACTTGTGTTCCCCTAGGTTGACGATTGGAAAAATAAAGAGTAAGACAGAATGCCTTCTTAGAATGGAAAATTTATTCTGCTAGAAGTTCACGTGCACCTACATAGGCCTCAATCACGTGCGTATGTATCTGCGGTTGTTACCTAGTCAAGCTCTATTCCCTCAGGGTAGCTTCAGTAGGCCTAAAAGTGAATATTTTTATGTTTCCGGTCTGTGGAAACTTTTCCTGGTCAACATACAGCTGATTTGCCTTCGTCGCAATCACACTCACATGCTTGCGCATACAAAAGGGCTCGATGCAGCTGTTTGCACCATGCAAGATTACTTTCACTTGAAGTGAACATTCATAATAAGAGCGGGACAACACCAGTTTTACTTCACAAGGCAAGGAATTGCAATGCGCACAGATCAGTCACGCACGAAGGCATTTTCAACAAACTTGTGGTCCGTCACCAATATGTGATTGATAGCAATAACACCATGCCAGACTCTTCTTAAGGGAGGCTGTTGACAACGTGGTTTGAGTTTTATTTTCTCATGCAGGCAATTTTCGGACTATTTATTGGTAGAAAAATGCGCATTGGATCCGATTTTTTTTCAAGGTTGAGAATAAAGATTCATTCACACGTCCTTCAACTAATGCTGCCATTAGCTGCAATGGGCAAAAATATTTTAATTCACCTTCTTGGTAGAGGCACAGGGTTATGCCGTGGGCGTATTTAGGCAGTCTGTACCTGTTTTTAGGGCAAGGTTGAGTGTCACTGCCAATAATCATAGTTTTTCGATTATATGACGCACGGATTATACGACAGTATTTCATGGTCTCCAGAAAGTTGTATTATCGGAATTCCACTGTATTACAGTATTCGAATTCACTTCAACACGAATCTAAAGGTCCGGGAACTTTGATATATTCGACAGGAACAAAGAGTAGGAGTGCTCAAATATTCAAAGTTCTTAGCACAAATCAAAAAAAAAAAAAAAAGCCTTTGAATGTGGAACATGTGCATATCTCTAAGACATCACAAAACAATGTAACAGGAGCTTGCCTTACGCTTTTAAAACAAATGAATGACCTGCATGACACTATGCTGCAGCACACTGAAGATGCCTTTTGTAATGCAGCAATTAAGCATCACACGCATCCAACGAACTGCATGATCACAAGGTGGGCAATTTTGGTGTGCTTTGGCAACATGCCTGACACCGAGATAGATTATGTCTATTAGGAAATGCAATGCTCACACATTGCATTTTCTTTTTTAAAGCACTTGTTTAGGGCATGTTCTTGAGTGTTGTATTCTACCAGTTATCAGAACACGAAACTATATTTATATGCTGTATAAATGAACTGCAAAAAAAAAAGCTTGGTGAAAAAAGTGCTCTCATTGCCTGAGTGTGCGAGGCATTAGGCGGAAAGGGAACATGAGAAAGTCATACACGGATTAGGCATATTTATTGGAGATTATATAAAGCATGGCAAATCACTAGGAAAACAGCGTAACTATGCACCGATCGATAGTGGGCAGTTATCGTGACATATGTGATCTAACGTGTATGCGTTGGCAATGCTCTAACTTCAACTCCAAACTTTCACTCATGTGACTATATTAACTTGTCTAAATATTTGCCTCCTCAACCATATAAGAATAAAAATAATATAGAGAATAAAATAAGTGCCTTTGAATCAAATATGCTCTGAATAAACGAACAATTTCATTCGCATAAAAAAAAATTTGGATATTTGCACACTTATCTCTAATGTAACGACTAGGCTTGTGTGAACAGTGAACTTTAGGTATGAATCGAATTCGAAGCGAATAAAGATTTTGGTAATAATTTCAAAGTGAATTCGTGTAGAATATATGACGTATAAAAAAAGGCATATTAATCATGACCTTAGTTGCAAATTTTTTTTTTGGAAACGAGGCTCTTATGCAAGAGCTTTCTTTGTTTTTCCATTCAAAGAAAGTCGAAACAACTTTGAGAAGTAGCAGGATTCGGTAGGATACAAGTAATAATCTGTAAAATACGTAATATTATTGATTGCAGTTGGAGTGTATAAGCCGGCAAAACAAGCTTTCAAGCCTAGGAAATCATCAATTGATTTGAGGGTAATACGTTTATTTAAAGAGACCCTGCAACCGTTTTTCGAGTAGCCATGGAATAGATTCACTGAAAAAGCTTATTGCCTTGTGAATCAACTGCCACAAAAATTATTTAGAATATGTCTAGTATGAGAGCAGTCGATTTGCCACATGCTGCAATTGTATTCTCTCTTCTCGTCCCGATGCAAGCGCTTGAAGCAAAGCTGGGAGAGACGGCATAGGGAAAGAAAATATGTCACATAGGTGTTGTGACGTTGAGCACTCTTGCTGTCTCTTTTATTTCTTTGAATACGAGGCTTTTCAGTGCGATTGCGCATGTACGTGTAGACATGTCTCGGCCATCCACAACGGCCCCAGTAACGACCCAGCGCACCATGCTCAAATCAACCAATGGCTGGTGCAATGGCTGTGACGAGCGATTTTTGACGTTGTGGCGACATTTGCTGAGGGAAGAAAGCAATTTTTATTTGACATTCAGAATTTATTCTGAATTATAGGTCGCATGCTGCGCTACAATATTTAGCTCACGTGTTCTCGATAGCCTCGACTACCGATCAGCAGCATTTGCTGACCATGCACAAAAAAATATTGCAGGGCCCCTTTAAATACGAAGTAGAATTTCGCCGCAGAGCAGATTTCCCTTGAATAGGTGCTTTCACGGCTTAGCACTTTATATTGCAGTGAAGCCACCTACACAGGTGGTTACATGTGATATAGTATACATTTATCCGTACCATGTCGAATACTTTGAAATATTCAATAATTTAAATTCGAATCAAAGCGAATTCGAATACTCTACTATTTGCTCAAATATTCGCACAAGCCTAGTAACAACATAATTTAAAGGTCGCCCAACTGACAGTGCAAGGTGATTTCACAGCTAAGAATGGCAACTACACCCCGACACTGTCTATAAAGAGAAAAATGCGCAGCCACAAACCACACTGGAAGGATAAGTGCGCATACTACCTGCATAACGCCCAATATATATTTTTTTAATGTTGAAAAGAGTGTTATGTGCAAGAGTATGTGCATTACGTGTCACATTTCAACTTGTGAGTGCTGAAATAAGAATTGTCAGCAAAACGAAGAAGCCTCACAATAATACTGATTGTTAGGGGCCTTAAATAAAAAAAAAAGACTATAAGGAATGCCATTGTGGAGGGCTCAGAAAATTTTGTACCGATCTGGTGCTCTCTAATGTGCACCGACATTGCGCCGTACACAGGTCCATACAGTTTCACCTCCACCGAAATGGGACCACTGGGACCGCGATTAAACCCACGAACTTCAGGTCGGCAGCCAAGCATTATAGCTACCTTACCCCCGCGGTTGATTAAAGGCCCTCTTTCGAGAGAAGCACTCACCCAGAGGCAGGTCAAAGTTGAACTTGGACGGTCGGTGGAGACTGCCCATGTTGGTACTGCCGGGCGTGGTCGCTGTGCAAGTGGTAGCCACGGACGTTGGTGTACACGAGCCGCTGTCACACGTGGACGACATTGGCAATGAGGAGTCTGAAAAAGCAAGTAAGACGAGCGCCTCGTCAAGCTCCCATTTTGCGTCAGTTTTCCTTTCCTTCAGGACAGTTGCTGTCTTTTTAAATGCCATCTTGTCTCGCAACAATCTTTGTTTGTCTTGTTTGTACGACATTTCTTAGGGAAGGGGGGGGGGGGAAAGACGTGCTTTCCAAAACGAACTTTCTTGTTTCTTGTTGGATGTTGATGAAAATTGGCACAGACACCGAAAATAGCCTCACAGTGCTTCCACAAAAATTTTCGAAGCGATAACGCAAAAATCTAATGAGATACTAATCATGTTTTCATTGAACCTCAGAGAGGGGCTGGCGGATTTTTTTTAACTTTTTTTATCTACAAAGAACAAGTATGAATTCCCAACTGAGTTCCCTGTATGAAGGAGTGCTGTGATAGTAGGCATGACAGAATAGATTGCAATTGAATAAGGCCATATACTGAAATGATTAAACACTTGTTTTGTGTTCAAGCTGTCATTAGCATAATTTGGTACTTCTTGATTACAAATAATAGCTGAAGGTTTTTTTATAGAGAGAAGTTTATTGCATAAGAAAAATGGCTCATACCACGACAGCCTATGCCTTCTTTCAAATGACTAAAAGTTTTGGGCAGAAAGCTGGTGGCACAGAAACTTTTTAGCAGTTTATTTAAGAGGAGATGCTACTCGAAGACACTTTTTCTTTAATATTCACCCTAGAGCAATGAAACTTGAGCTGTTTGTGGAACTTTTTATGCTGATTTCAAATATATAATCAGTTTTCTTGCAAGTTACACACTTTTAGCTCTGTAACATCCCAAAGTGAAAACCTTAACCCTTTTGCCCCCCCCCCCCCTTTCATCCCTGAAATTCTGTAATTTTTTGCCATTCATTATTTAAAATGCTTCAAATAAAGTGTAGAGTGCAAATAAATAATTAGAAAGCACATACAAAATATGTAATACGTGTGAAAAATAATAGACGTAAAAAGTCCATATTTCACCTACCCTAGTAAAGGTATACATACAATTTTTTTATTATACAATAAAATATTGAAATTTAAACCAGATAATTGCATTCATCATACTTTTTAAAAAATTTGGGCAAAATTTCATGCAGATCCCAGTACTAGAAGCGCCCGAAAAAGGAGGAGCACATTGGAAAAAATGGCAAAATTTGTGTTTTGAGAAAAACGAGTTTTAAAGTTAAAATTGAGTTTTTATTTATGAAAGATATTATTAAATCAGATGAAATTTGCACACCAAAAATAACAATCCTTCTTGTAGTGGCCACTGCGACTAAAATACGCCAGCACCGTGAGTTTGTCCCTCTCGGCGTTTTCGAGCCGACTCCTCACAGACATTTTGCTCACAGACAGGACCATGAAACGCTTGCCAAACTTCCGCTCCATCTCGCAGAGCCTTGTGCCAACTGCAAGCTAGGAAGAAGCTCGACAGGACTGCGAAATCCAAACTAATTTCAGTGTCATGCCATTTTGCACCCATGTTTGTGCCACATATCGTCGTACATAATGGCAATGTCGTCCGTGCTAAGTTCTCTCACTGTGAGCTCTTTCGACCTCTCAAGATTGGCGCTGGTGTCATCCATTGCCGTATCATGAACTTTCCGGCTGACGGGTGTGAACGACTTTGATGCATTGGCTTTTGCAAGCCAACAACTGCCGCAAATTGGACCAGCGGCTCGTAGCCTATTCCTACAGAGCTCGCCGCACAACGGCTTTCACTTGCGAGCAATGCCTTTTTTCATTCATAACGGAGATAATTACACGAGAAAAGCATTGTTCAGCTGCGCTGCTCGACATGACATGGACCCTGCAAATAGGTTTCACAGCACATACAGGCGCGCAGCGGCCAATGGCGGTCCCCGATTCGTACCATGTGATAAGCCAGTCGCGGCACTCGAAAAACGCACAGAACAGTGATTCTTTTTATTATTTCTTGCGCTGCATCAGCGAGAGAAACTGTTGTTATGAGAAGAGTGAAGCTCGACTCTTCGACTCATGCGATCAACAATGGCTAGCGGCGGCGCATTATCGGCGGCAAGGTGCTCGAAGACTGCACACTTTCGACCTTTTAACAGGCACCTTGTGCTCTTTAGATGAAGTTTTAAAGCATTTCCAGTTAAGTCTCGACCTGTAATATTTTTTTTCATAACAGTAGAGGTACTAATACTATCAAAACAGGCGAAAATAAAAAATCGGTAATTTTGAAAAAAAGTCGAGTTTTTCGACCTGCATCTCCCCTTAATGACGAGAATCAGGCATATAAAAACTCGGCCCCTGTTTCATAGATGCTCTTTTGCCACTTTAGAGCTGAAACGCATCATCATACGGCTGGTCACGAAAACGCTAATCTACGAGGCTTTCATTGTCTCAGAACGCTCATAGACGCACGCGGCGATACGAAGCAGGGCTCCAAGAACGTCTACGCCTAAATTGCATCACAAAAGCTTATTGACAGTCCTCCATAAAACTGTGCAGTACCCCGTAGACAGCACAGCCGGCGCGTCATGCACTTGACAGCGGCGTTCGGTGACGATGTGCGAAATGTGTACCTACGATGACAAAAATTGACGCGCTCTGCGCTTGGTATCGCATTTTCGAATGCCGAAGCGCGAAACTGCTAGCCGCTGTTCCGAGCAATCCTTGGCAGAGGAGGAGGGGGGGGGGGGGGTGTTGGTTGATGAGCTTGACAGTGGGGTCTGTTGTCGATGTGTAAAATGCCCGTCCGCAGATCCAAGGAGCTAGAGAGTGATGTGCTTCATTGCTTGCGAAGAAGCACTTTGCCAAGAGTGCTCTAGCGCAGCGTTCTTGCCAGCAAAGTTCGTCTAGCCGTCAGCGAAGTTAGGCCTAAAGACAGCTCCGATGACGCATTGTGCTCAAAGACCACGCGCCCGCTCGTAATAATCCGATCGTGAATCTGCTTACAGCTCGTTGCTTGCGAACAAGCATGTTGTTAAGAGTGTGCTAGCGCGTCGCTTTCACCTGCAGTCTCGCCATCAGCAGAGTTTTGGCCTAAAGATGACTTTGATGATGCGCAGTGCTTGTAGACCGCGCGCCTGCTCCTAGTAATCGAATCGTGCATCCACTTACAGCTCTTAACTAAGCGTAATTATATCCCAAGTGATCATCGAGCCGTAAAAATGTCACAAAACAGCGATTTTTGACAGCCATGTCCTCGAAACACACAAGCAGCAGACGACGATCGCCCTACGTGAGCTTCAGGCCAATGGCGAGGCGAGCTGGGGCAATATAGCGGCCACCGCCAATCCGACGCCTCAAAACAACCTTCAAATATTTGCTTTTTGTGTGCTTGTTTTCAAAGAACGAAGCCATCTGAGGCGGGAAATTTGAATACAGAAAAACGCTCTTTTTAATGGGTCCAAGAAGGCTGCTCTGGGCTGTGCCCTCGCGAAGCTATATTTTTTGAAAAGTAATATTTTCTCGCCATTTCCAGAAATACCTTTGATATGTATGAGGGTGAAATGAATTTTTTTGAAGCACTTAAAAAAAAATTGAAGTTTTCAGAGTAGATATTTTGGAATCAGAAAAAAAAAAGGGTTACAGAAACTGAAAAAATTGATTTTTGGAAAATCAATTTTTTTAGCATTTTTTGCAATACCAAATCCGCTTCCCCCCTTAAAGGGACTGACAACGAAGCCTTCGGGACATCCTTCAGATGCCAGCATAATTGACATCTGTCTTGCATACTTTTTCCTTGATTTATGGAAGAGTTGTTGTCAAGCTGGGATTTCCTTCATGAATGTTCAACAACCTTTGTTCAAATGAATGTAAACGTCAATTTTGTTGTACAGCATCCAGTTTCGATACAGATTAATGTGATATGCCAATTAACTTTGCAACTGTCAACTTCGAAAAAGTCCTAGCTCCCTCCCGAAAAGGCACATGATATATATCTTTCATATTTCAAAAGCTACGTACTGTACAAAAAGATAAGTTGATATTAGAAGTAAGATACACAACTCTGCAAATTTGCTTAATATAAACCAAGAAAAAAATAAAATAAATATTAAGGGCATTTAAATAAAAAGGTACCTTTAAATAAATAGATAAATAAGTAAATTGGAAAGCTGCCAGAAACACTGTGGAAACGCGTGCAACACTTGCCTCGTGAATTCCGTGAAGCACGATGCGTCTTCCCTTTGAAGTCCCCACGCACAGCCGAGAGAAGTGCCTTGTGTGCCGCTTTTCTTGCTCTTTTCCCGTGCCTGAGGAGGTTCTCTTCGTCCCGCGAAGCCGGCCGCTTTGTACCCGCCAGCCCTTTGTGCCGATCCGCCGAAGAAGCGCTGTCCGTTGTTCTCGACGAGGACGAGTCATCTTCGCCGCCTGCCTTGAAGCCCTCTGCTCCGTCCGCAGAACCCCGGCTGTTCTCAGAGTCTGCCGACATGGTGCTCTCTCCGTCAATGCCGTGGAAGTTATCCCCTTCCCGCCGCGGTGAGCCCGCGAGCGACGAAGAGGGCGAGTCGTTCTCGGCGCCGCCGCTGTCCTCTGGAGTCGTCGGGGGCGTGTTGTCCAGAACGGCCGCCGACGGATCTGCGCCGGACGGCCCGGCCAGCGCCGCTTCGGCGACCGAAGTGAAGATGTCCATTTTAGAAGGGCCCTGCTGCGGCGGCTGCTGCTGTTGCAAATGCGATGGTTGCTGCGCCTGCTGCAGCTGAGGTTGGTGATGCGAGGGATGCGGATGGTGCATGTGCTGGTGATGCACGTGGTGATGGTGGTGGTGATGATGGTGGTGTTGACTCTGAGCGTGGTGATGCTGGGCTTGCAACACCACGTCGTCGCCCTCCCGCGTGGGACTCGCCGGAACCTTCTCTTCGCAGAGTAAGAAGAGAGAGTCGGCTGACTCGGCCTGCGACTCGGTCGCAGACGCTGCCGTCGCCTTCATCTCTACTTCCTGGCCACACACCTCCGCCAGGGTCGAGAGATAGTCGTGGTGGAACGGAGGAGAAGGGCGCGTGGGGGCAGCCTTGCGCTTCTCACGTTTTATCTTGCCCGCAAATGTCCGCTCGACGTCGCCCACCTCGTCGGAGTCTTCGTATGATGCGCAACTCGCCAGTTTCTTCCGCTTGCCCTTCTTGCCGCCTTCCGGATGATCTTTGTTGGCCTTGCGCATCTTACGCTTCGCCTTCTTCACGCTAGGGTCTGTCAGGTCATCACCGCCGTCTATGTTCTTCAATTTCTTTCTCTTTTTGACCACTCTCTGCTCTCCATCCCCAACCTTCCGGCACTTCTTTAAGCGCGGTGCCTTGGCAGGCGTGCCGTCCAGCAACAACTGACCTTTCATCTTTTTGCGACCCTTGAGCTTAGCCTCTGCTCCGAACTTGGTCTTGGTGCCTTTGAACTTCTTGCGCTTGATCGTCCGCTTCGTGGAGGGCTCGGCGTTGTCAGTAGGGCCCACCTCGACTTCCGCAGCTGATACGACTGTCTCTCCGCAGACAGGCGGAAACTCCACGGGTTCGTCGATGTTCTTTGCACCTTCTTCTTCGATGCGGAGCATGTTGGAGTTGCTGCCGTCATCGCTGAGAGCGAGAGCCACTTTGTAAAAGTCCTGCGTGGACGCAGATTCCGACTCTTCCTTGACAAATTCAATGCGCTCCATAGAACTCGCCAGCGGATCCCTTTCCGCAATCCCTACGGGGCTGCTTGGCTTGGCGTTGTCATCATCCTCATCTTCTTCCTCCTTGGGGAGCTCTTCCTCGTCTTCCTCCTCCGCATCCTTGCAGACATCAAACTCTGAGGCAGGGAGCGAGTGCTCGGCCGCGAGCAAGGCGTCCCTCTCTGGACCCTCCTTGGCGACTAGCGAAGGGGGTAGAAGAAGCACGTCACTGATGCTTTCTGCCGCGAGCTCTTCCTCCTCCTCGAGGTTGTCTTCATTCTCAATGGGCGTCGGGGAAGACGGAATTTCAGCCTCCGGTTCAACCTCTGCCTCCTCCGGTACTTCGTCTTCTTTCTCCTCATGGCTGTCTGGCTTGTTCGGCACTTCATCATATTTCAACCAATCAATGTGCTTTAGCACCTCTGGCTCAGGCACTGGTGGGAAGATGGTGATCACACGTGTGCCAGCAATGGTAGGAGGCTTGCTTATCTCGACAGCGGGAACGACCTCAGGCTGTTCAACTTCCTTTGGCTCTACCACAGCAACCTCTTTTGTTTCTTCAGCAACGATGCCGTCATCCTCTGGTTTCAACGAAATGGCGGCAGCCGCGGCAACTTCGGGCTCGGTAGGCAGAGGTTGTTCTTCATCCTCCGCAGCATCCTCTAGTTTCTCATCCTCAAAAATGACTAGGCTGCCTTCTTCCAGCAAGCTGTCCTCATCTTCGGCGATGGTAGTGTTGAGAACTTCCTCCACCTCTGTGACCTTTGCAGTTTCCTCTTCGACGTGCAATGTGGTGTCAGCCTCACTCTCCTCCTCCTCCTCGCCTCCTTCTTCTTCGGCGACATTCTTTGTAATGCTTCCTCCTTGTTCTGAGCTCTTGCAGTTGCGACGAAGGCAGCCAGACTCGTGGTCGAACTTTCATCGATGTCGGTGTCCTCATCGTCGCACTCCATCTTCTCCTCCACTTCCTCTGGAGGCTCCTCTTTCACCAGGGGCTCATTATCCAAGGCGTCCGACTTTGGCTCAGGACTCGACGGCATCGGAGCATCTTCGCTGGAGTCAGTCGTTATGGCTGACGTAGTCTTTTCCAAGTCCTCCATGGGCTCACAGGGCTCAATTTTGATTGAGACGTGGCTTTTGAGAGAGATGTCGTCATCCTCGTCACCCGAGCCTTCCTCGTCGTCATCCGGACACGGCGGCGAGTGCGTTCCCGACTTCCGCCGGCTACGGCGTCGCGGTTCTGAGCCGCTGCCGGACAGCTGGTCGGAGGCCAGGGCCCGTTCTGACCGCGAGGCACGCGTGGACATTGAGTTTGGCGAGGGCTTGCCAGGGGGTGGAGTCACGGACAGGGCCCTGCTGCGATTAGACGAAACGCTGGGTGGACGACCTCTACGCACTCCTTTCTTGCTGGAAGTCGGGGACTCGGATGAGCTGGGTGTGTTGCTTGGAGTGGAAGACTGCTGGCTGCCGTTTGGTCCGGACTGCCCCTTTTGGTGAGGCTGGAAGAATGGGGTATTGAGTATCAATGTACGTAGTTTTTTTTTTTCTGTTAAGAATGCCACTTGACATACAGTCGGATCTTATTAATTCAAACTCGAAGGAACCTCTGCATTTTGTTTGATTATTAAGAAGTTTGAATTATCAGAAGTTCTCAGATATATGGCTGTGGGTGAGGTGATGCCATACATTATTTATCAGATCTTATCAGATTTAAACATTTCTGAAGCGTTTTTAACCCCTGACTCCACGCAATGAACGGAAAACAGAGGTGTAAGGGCCACAAGTTTATCGGCCATTTACTGCTGACCAGACCTTTTAAGGAAATCGCAAATTGCCAACTAATTCTTTGCTACAGGTATGTGCCTTGAGCACAAAGCTATTTATACCAGTTGAGATGCATCACGGCTCACCATGCGTGTGCTTCGTTTCAAACATTTATTTTCACTAGCAAAGCCTTTTTCCTTGAAGGCCTAAGGTGCTTATTTTTTAATTTTTAGGCTGTTATAGGATTATATAAGCATGCAACTTTCTAAATAGCAGTGAGAAAGCAGCAGATATTTTATGGTATGAAACAGCAAAAAGTATGATTTAAAGGAGCACTGACACCAAGTTTCAAGATCGAGAAGTGCCCATCATTCGATCGCTTGGTATGCATAGGCCTTCTTGGCCAAATTTGAATGGCATTCCTCGTGTGGAAGTTATTTTAATTTGATGTCAAACAGCATAGAAAAGCTAAAGAGAAAAAAATAAAAATAGACTGCCCTGCAACATCGACACTAGTGCTACGTGTTTTAGTGACACGTATCCCGAAGGATTACAGCCACTAGCGCGGGGTCGGTCTTAGTGAGCCGCAGGGCATGCGCTAACCGTCGCCATGGTGAGAACACAGTTCTGTTCAAGGTCGCAACACTTTATTGACTGCGGCAACACCAAAAACGCAGTACAGAGCCCGTTTCAACGGCGCGGCGGGAAAGCAAATGGGCTTATCTACGCTACGGGCGAGAAGCCCTACACAGGGTGCCGCGAGCACGTCTCCGTGGTAAAAGTGATTCACGGAGACACCGGGATCAAGGCCCGGTTGCTCGAGCGAGGGCAAAGGCGCTCATGTTGGCTTCAAAGAGATACTGGTCAGCGCAGCCTGGCCACGCACTAGCACACCGAACCGCCGCTCGACCTAGTATTAAGAAGGGGGGGCGACATGACGTAAGTGTTCGCCACGGGCGCAAGGCGCTGTTGGCGAAGTCCGAAAGAGCCCCAAAGGGAGCTGACGGACAGAATAGAAAAGTGTGCTTACCCACGTGTCGTCCCCGGAAAAGTCTCTCTCGCTCCCTGACTCGCGCTCGCGAAACCTCTCAGGAGACATTACGCGCGGTGCCACAGTCGACATCCGCTACCGGGTGAGAGGGGTTAAGCGTCACTCCTCACTCTCCCAGCACAGAAGAAAGGACAGTCATGTCAGGACATGAAAACGCAGAACGAGGCGGCAAAGCTCGCACAAAGGCGGCGGGCTAGCCTCGATTCCCACAGTGTTGGGTGTGATACATTTCACAAATACCATCCTGAGTGACGATACGCTAGTAACAATGACGTCGACGATCTGAGTGTGCTTGGAGCTGACTGCCGGCCATGCCCTCAGTAATAATGGCTCTTCTTGCTGTGTTGAAGCGTGTGTGTGATTCATCGTGTTGCATCGACCGATTTGACATGCGCTTCACAGTGTGAGTACGATCATTCAGAGTGACAACACGTGCGAGAATGTAGGGGAACTGCTGCGCAGTGGGAACCCGCACGTCGAGGCGCGGAAAAAGCAGAATTTGCGTGGAGTTCCATGCCTTTCCAAGCCACGAACCTCAACACAGCCAGTGGGTTGACTTCGTACGTGCCGATGGACAGAGGAACTGACGCCTAAGAAGAATAACCGCATTTGCTCTCTTTACTTTGCGCCGAGGTGCTACAGGTTAAATCCTGTGTTGGCGAACGAGTTGGGTTTCACTGGCAGTACAATGCCCCTTCTCGAGGCTGGGGCTAAAGGGAGAGGGGAAAAACGAGTTGGCGCTACTTAACCTAGCCAGCGGAAAACGCATGGAGGGGCGTTAGTCTACATCATCAGAGACACAGCTGGACTGACTGCATGTGCGCTCCTAGCGGAGGAAATGCCAGTGTGCGTGATGTCACCATTGTCTGTGAAAGCAGCGTCAGCTGTGCAGCGGCCTCGACGTCGCCTCGAGGTAGCACCGACAGCATTACAGTTTGGCGGGCTTTCGACCCATTTTGAACCACGTTCGATAACGGATATATTAATCAATAATACAGATATTCATTCGTACCTCAGATGCGTTTGGGTTGCGAATCACTACTTGGGGGCCGATAGCTACTCAGCGCAAAAATGTTGACATGAGTAAATTTGATGTCAGTGCTCCTTTAACCAAATGATGGAGTTTGAATTGAGAGAAATGAAAATTGAGAAATACATTGAAAGAATTTAGGGCCAACCAAAAAATTGAATTTTGTTTGAATTAACCAAAAGTATTAATTATTAGAGTGAATTAATGAGAGTCTACTGTATTTTGTATAGAAAACCTTCTAAACCTCTGTAGGAGCATACTTAAGATATCAAAAAATGTAAAGCAAATAGAGCAAAAAGCTGCCCAATACTGCTACCCTGATTTCAACACCACTTCTCTTGCCTTTACAAGGCTTGTCATAAGCATTTGGCATACACCAACGAAGCCAAGTTTAAGAATCTGTTATCCTATAGAGCTCAGCAAGTCTAAACTGGCTTGCAAACAACTTTTGCTTTGCCAAGCAATAACTGCTATCAAAGCTTGGTGCAAACGTCTAGTACTTTATTGTTTACTCATGGCATTCTACGCTAGACCAGCTCAGCAACCTGCATGAATGATGCAGCGATTAAAAACGAAGACATCACATAGACTGCAAGAAACGAGCATCGCCAACTGCTTCAACCGACTAACCGAGAAATCGTCGGGGTATTTTTACTTATCTGGAGTGCGAGGTATTCACTTGACAGAGCAAACAAAACATTCACACCCCGATTGTAATTCGTGTTCACTTGCAGCACGCATCGTTACATCATGCATCAGAGGACCAGTTTTGATAGGTGCCTAAGTTAGCTAACAAGCAACCATACTTACACCATGAAGCTGAATTCCCGTCCACAGCTCAAAAACCAACACAATAAAATCGCATTTCTCTAAGCGAACAGCCACTTAATTAGACAATGTGAGATGAACTTACCGATGCATCTGCTTGCTGCTTTTCCTGAAAGCAACAGAAAATTTTACACTATAGCATAACTATCCAGACTGTCCCAATAGTGCATTCAAATCCAGAAGATAATGTACATATATAACCATTCTATTGCATTGCCCCGTTTACTAAATATCACCAGGGGCCTGCAAGGCACTTTTAAATAAATAAAAAAATACACAATGTTCAAACATGCACTTCAACAATCATTTAATCACAAGTCTATGGGCCTGCACTCACAAGCTGATCTCATATGCATGCATGCCGCACCCTACTGTTCACCACAGGACTAGGCCAAAAATATGATTAATAATATCTGAGATTTTACATCTCAAATCCACCACATGATTATGAGAGACGCCTTAGTGGCGTCTCTCATAATCTCAAATTTTGACCGTCTGCCGTTGTTTAATGTGCGCTGACATCGCAAGATACACAAGCCTCTCACCATTTCACCTCCATCAAAATGGAACTGTCGCAGCTGGGAACAAAACTGCGACCTTCAAGTCAGCAGCCAAGCACCCTAGCCACTACACCACCGGAAATAGAGCTTGCTATTCACTCACATATAATTTTTCTACTGCCACGCAGCATGCTGCGAGTTTATTATTTTCATACAAAGCACTTATCTGCAGTAAGGCCTTGATATCAAAAAGTAACTTGATACCAAAGTAACAGCAGCCACTGTATGCCTAGAGGGCTGTTTTGTTGATACACTTTGAAGCACACTCGTGCAGGCAGAAGACAGAGCACTGATTAGTTAATCAAATTCAGATGGCAGTGTCAATTATTCAGACAAAATGCCCTAAATAGCAATGCAGACACAACAAGCTTCCACAAAACTAAAACCAGAAATTAAAAAAAATTGCTGCAATCAAGCGTACCAAGCTCACCTTCTGGAGGCGTTTCCTTCTAGATGTCTTGTCTGTGACATTCTCAACAATGCGGTTCTTCCTGACCCACTCGTCATACCTAAAATGAACAAATGTGGGTATGTTGCGTTTCAGTAACCATTCCGTCTAACTATAGTTTATCAGTCTAAACTTAATTATATCGCTTTGACCACGCCTTTGAATCAAATGCTTAAATGCATAGTCAGGAATGCGCCACTACGGCAACCGCAGAAAAGAAACAAGCGCCTTTTCACGGACGTGAGGCCGACCTTACCGCATGTTCCAGCCCGTGTAGTGGACATAAAACTTCTTCTCGCTGCACTCCTCCTCGATGCGCAGCACCTTAGCCTCGTAGATCTTGAGCTGCCGGCCACGCCCGTACTTGACCTTGACCCGGTCGCCCACGTCAATGCTCATGTCCAGGGAGCACCGGCGCGTCGGCTCCCCACTCTCCGGCCGGGGAAGAGGCTCCGGCTTGGGTTCCGGCTCAGCGGCATGCAGCTTTGCGTGTCTGAGAATCGACGCATGTGATGTTCGATGCTTACAACCACTTAAATTTTTGCATGTTCAAAAATTTAATGGCCAAAGAGCTGTGTTGCAATGAATTGAACACAAAAAGCTATAAAGCATTGTCAAAGAAATTCCCTGACTAACTGTCATACCACCTCTATTATGCCCATCACACAGAAACTATATTGAGTCACATCCAAAATATCCTGCGCAGGACAGTACCGATCGTTTGATTTCGATTATTAGAAAAGCTCGATAATGACACCGCTTTTCCTGACAGGACATCTGAAGTGGCCGGAGCTGCGCTAGTACACTGCAGCTGCGTCTGCACCAGTGCACAGGCTTATTCATTGCCGAGCAACCGCCCTCCTCTCTTACTCGGTGAGCGCGCACAGCATGCGAGTCTTTTTTCCCCCGTTTCTTTTTCTTTCCCCGCCCTTTGTTCATTGACTCTGCGTCCCCTCCTCCTCCGTAACGACTTCGATGCTCGCTCCCCAGCGGCATACCAAGCCAACCCAGCAGATCTCCTTTCAGACATGCACTTCTGCCGCGTTTGTCACAAAGATTTTCCAGCAACCACGCTACAGCCCGCCTTTCACCTTGGGGCACTGCACAGTGAGCAGAGGATGGACGAGAGTCAGGGAAAAAAAAAAAAAAAAAAAAACACGCATTGCAACCCCTGCTGTACTGTAAGCACTTATGTTAAAAGTGGTCTGCGCTGTAATAGGTTCAACTATAGATCAAATCACACGCTGGACCGGTATCTGCCAGCTTGAATGTGAACACACAGGCTCTTTGTAGCCGCACGACGTTGCCCACGGTAAAAATGCGGAAGTTCAAAGCGACTCACTTCTCGTCAGCCTTTTCCTTCTCGGGAGGTTCTTCTGTCTTGTTCTTTTTTGGCTGTGGAGAAAAAAATTAGAGAGCTGCTACAGTTGCGACAACACATATACAGCAAAAGCGCATTGATTCGAGTTTCACGGTACCAGAAAAACGATGTCTAATTGGCTGAATTCATAAGCATCAAAAAACAAAGATGTCTTTTATGTCAAAACACTTTAATTTGCATGATGAATGTGGAAATCCTGTACACATAAACCACAATATAATGAAACCTATAATAAAATTTGGGTTATAACAAAGTGAACGAAAAATAGTCTTGTATTACAGTGTTCGGAATATACTTTTATAGCGAGTTTTTGGATATAACAAACTTGTTTTCGTCTAATATGCAACTTTATTATAATGAGGTTTGAGTACTTATTCTGCATAAGAGGAGTGTAAAAGCGACAATTTTTGCCGCTCGCGACTATTTGCAATGTGACTGCAGCTCAAGACTTCCCTCTAGTAACTAGACCAAAATTAACCCTACAAATGGTCACCGACGTTACCGTATATTTCCCGCTGATGGTGATGGTCATATAGATTGTACTGCCTCGTTTCTATGAGAATGCCGGGGAATTCGGTTTTCGCTTTTTGCCTGACAGGTTTGCAGCACTTGGAGCTGAGGAAGTTTTCCAAAAGCGTCCAAATCAACCAGGATGTGGCTAAATATGACCAAATTTAACAAAAGTTTCATGCCACTGAACAATAAAAAGGCTTGCTGGGACCAGAGAACATGTCAAAATCATGTGATTTTCCGTATTACCAAGTGTCGGATTAACAAGCTCTAACTGCGACACTGTTGCAGCGAGAAGAGTGCTGCTGCACTCAAACCTCTATATAACTAACCCGGATATAACAAAATATTGGTTATAACGAAGTAAACGAAAAACTGTCTTGAAATCGACATAGTGTAGATCTTTAAAACAAATTTTCGGATACACCAACTAGTTTTCGTCTATTAATAAACTTTGTCATAAAGATGTGTGAGTGCACAACCAATACAATCTGTACTTAATTGTCAGAAAATCATGATTGACAATAAGATCCGAGTTATATGCAAGTTTGGTGCACAAGTAGACTTGATGACACCCCTTTACAGCAATCAGTGGGGATATTCTTTAAGACAGCTTTTATTTTTCTGCTGTTTGTAGCTTGGCACGGCCCTGTAACGTGCAAGAAAATAAAGGAGGTTGCAGATTTCTGAAGTAGCAACATTAAACAAACCACTGGTTACAAATAAATAATTAAATAAAACACTTCTTAGAAAATGAAAGAGACAGGTCTGACAAGTAAACAGAAAGTTGAAAGCGAAAAGCACGCACCTGTCGCTTCGGCGTTGTTGGGGTCGTCTCGGCGTCTTTCGACTTTGAGGTCCGCGACTTTTCCGCCGGTACCGGTGTTGACGGGGTAGCCGGAGCCGCTGCCGGCGGCTCCTTCGCAGAGTCCGCATCTGCGCTGTCAACGTTCTCGCTCTTGCGCAGCGATGGCAGCGGAGGAGGAGGCACTGACGACGACGACTTGGCCTCTCGCTTCTCAGGACTGTCGTGCTTCTCGCGGCGGGCATCTTCCCTTGTTCGGACCTGATACCAGGGGAGATGTGGCACAATACATCATCAATCAAAAGGAGGGGCTTCGTCGTTTGGAAGATCCTATAAATATCTGTGTGCAAACACTCAAATACAAACGAAATACAGGTGAACCCGTTCATAACAAGCTCGAAAGTGCAGCGACAAGTTGTCGTTACATTAGTAGATTCTTGTATATAGACTTGCGCATATAAACGCAAACTTTAATTGAAAGTTCTAACAATGCTTCCGCTGACAGGTTAGGCCTTTCCACGTGTTAAGCGATGCCCATTTGTTTACGACCGAGTTAAACCATGTTCGCAATGAACTCACACCGTTCCACTGAAGCTTGATACTGCCACTTCCAACCACTCACACCTGGCTAGTTGCGTGCAGCGCATCATTTACTCGGCGCACTCGCCATCACATGCCAGGTTGTTTGAAGTCCAATGCATACGTGCGTATGTGCGTTCTTCAAGCATGCTTCACTCAGGATCGTGCTCAAGTGCGGCGAGTAGCCTGTTTGTCTAACACAACAACGATGAACTTTGTGAGCAACGCGCGCAAATGGCCACGCATGATGCGGCATGAGAACTCGCGAATAGCGGCATGCCGCTTGTACCGCCGTCCCCACGCCACAAATGGCTTTAAGGGGAAGTGCAGGTCAAAAAACATGAGTTTTTTTTCAAAATTACCAATTTTTTTATTTTCGCCTGTTTTGATAAGATTAGTATATCTACTGTTCTGAAAAAAAAAAAAAAAAACATGACGTGACTTAACTGCAAATGCTTCAAAATTGCGTCTAACGAGAACAAGGTGCCTGTTAAAAGGCCCAAAGTATGCAGTCTTCGAGCACCTTGCGCCGATAATGCGCCTCTGCTTGCCATTGTCGATCACATAGGGCGAAGAGTCAAGCCTCACTCTTTAAGCGGCGCAAGAAATAATAAAAAGAAGCACGTTTTCATGCATTATTCAAGCGCCGCGACTGGCTTGTCACGTTGTACAGATCAAGGACCCTCATTGAGCGCTGCGCGCCTGTATGTGCTTTGAAGCCTACTTGCAAGGTCCATGTCTTGTCGAGCAGCACAGCTGAACAATGCTTTTCTCTGGCATTTATTTCCCTTATGAATGAAAAAAGCCATAGCTCCCTCGTTAAAGCCGTTGTGGCGTCGCGCTCTGTAAGAATAGGCTACGAGCAGCTGGTCTAATTTGCCACAGTTGTCGGCTTGCAAAAATCACTGCATCAAAGTCATTCACAGCCATCAGCCAGGAAGTTTGTGATGCGGCAATGGATGACGTCAGCGCCAATCTTGTGAGGTCGAAGGTGCTCACAGTGAAGAAACTTAGTTGGGAATACATTGCCATTATGTACGACATTATGTGGCACAAACGTGGCCACAAAATGGCAACGGCACTGTTTTATCTCACGACACTGGACCTAGTTTGGATTTCGCGGTCCTGTCGAACTTCTTCCTAGCTTGCAGTTGGCAAGGCTCTGCCAGATGAAGTGAAAGAAGTTCGGCAAGCGTTTCATGGCTCTGTCTGTGAGCGAAATGTCTCTGAGGAGTCAGCTCGAAAAAGCCGAGAAGGACAAACTCATGGTGCTGGCGTATTTTAGTGGCAGTGGCCACTATAAGAAGGATTGTTATTTTTGGTGTGAAAATTCTATTGCATTGAAAGACATCTTTCATAAATAAAAACTCAACTTCAACTTTAAAACTTGTTTTCCTCAAAACACAAATTTTGCCTTTTTTTCAATGTGCCCCCCCTTTTTCGGGCACTTCCAGTGCTCAAATCTGCATAAAATTTTTCCAAAATGTTTTCGAAAGTATGACAAATACAATTATCCAGTTTAAATTTCAACACTTTATTATATAATAAAAAATTGTCTGCAAACCTTCACTATCGTAGGTGAAATAGGGCTTTTTTGCGTCTGTTATTTTTCACAACTATTACATATTTTGTATGTGCTTCCTAGTTAGTTATTTGTATTCTACACTTTATTTGAAACATTATGAACTACAAATGGTAAAAAATTACGGAACTTTACAGATGAAAAGAGGGGGGGCAATAGGGTTAAGGCTTTCACATTGTAATGTCGCAGAGCTAAATGTATGCAACTTGCAAGAAAACTGATTATATATTTGAAATCAGCATAAAAAGTTCCACAAACAGCTCAAGTTTCATTGCTCTAGGGTGAATATTAAAGAAAAAGTGTCTTCGAGTAGCATCTCCTCTTAAAGGCAGAAGTGAAGAAATAAGCGCTGCATTGTAACCGTCTCTCACTTCGGTGGTCTATTAGCTAAAAAATGAACAAACAAACAAAAAACTCCTAGATTTCTCTTCTTTCATTGCTCACGAAAGGCAGGTGTCAGTACTCTTGAAAACTGCATATTTGAAATTTTCTCATAGATGTACATAAGCTCGGCAAGTTTACTCAAGATCGACCAGGAACTTCGAAAAACTTTACCACCCAGCTTCCTTTTTTTAACATGAGATAGAACCTCGGACTTTTCTGAGCACGCACACCCACCTTGGTGTCGTCCTGGCTCGCAGAAACTGTTGCTGCTGCCGCAACCAAAGTGGCGGTCGGTTTGGCAGCCGGAGATACAGCTGAAGCCGCGCCGCCGCCACCAGCGCCGCCGTCATTCTCTTCTTCCTGCTTGACCCGGGATGTGCGTGATGGTCTCGGCTTCTCCGGAGGCGGCTCCTCTTTGACCACAACAGGGGGAGTTGCGGCCGCTGTCGCTGACTTCTCTTTGGCCTTCTTGTCGTCGTCCTTGTCTTCCTCTTTGGCTTTCTCTTCCTTTTTCTTCTGCTGCAGGCGAAAAGGAAGGGCCGGGACGGGCGAAACATATAGGTTTGTTAACTTAGCACGCCCCAAAACTCCAAAAGAACACACTCGAATGCGCTCAAGTTCGACTCTTTTGGAGCTTAGCTTAACGGAGATTTTCGTCAACTGCTTTCGGAGCATGCAATCGTTACATTGCATGGTCACATCGCGAACATTACGTTTCTTTTGCATTAGAAATTAGTGGGGAAGGAAAACACACTTCATCGAAGCAGAGAGTCGGAAACATGTCACTCTTCCTGATGCCGTACCAGAGGTGAGCTCTCGTGCAGGCCTTCGTGCACAGCCTCAGGGTTAAAGCATGTTGTGCGCACTCTGTAATCACGCACCGGAAGTCACTTTTTAACGGTTATGTATACAAGAGTTCACTTCACTAGCTAGAGCCCTCTCGAGTTCCTTGACTTAACGCACCCAATGTGTTGCAGGAGTCGTACCTACAGCAGAGTTGCTGGTAACACTATTATCAGCACCATGAGAGAGAACACATGAGGGCGTGAAAAACTGCCTCGAACCCGACGTTGGGTGATTAGCGGCGGCGACCAATGGAAAGTGTGGGAGGGGCACAAATTCTGCGAGGCATTTGCACTCCCACCCTTTTAGTCCTGATACAAATTGGCAGCTCACTGCTTGTCACGGGTCGCTCGTGCTGCTAAGGTGGGAAGAAAAAGAGTTCTTTTTATTTGCGCTCAGGCATAGCCATTCACAGTATCCAAAATACACATGCTTATCTGCTCGGTTTTTAGTGTGCGCGGACGCGCACCACAACACAAGAACTTCAACTTGAAGCTGTAATCTGTATCATATGTTCTACACATCATAGAAGCAGATGAGTGTGGGGAGTGACAACAGCGTATGAAAAAAGCACTGTCCTTTCCGCCTTATTTATAACAGCACCACCCAAGTGTTGATCAAATGGGGGTTTGAACCTATTTGTCACGTACTTGTGTGTTCCTCCTGATCATGCTCATGACAATACAGTGAAAGCTCGTTAATTCGACACCCGTTAATTTGGAAATTCGGATAATTCGGACGGCTCAATTGGTCCCGGCCAAAGTGCATGTTAATCTATGGGACCAAACCTTCGTTATTTCGTCGGAATTCGGCTCCGCACCACTTAACTCGGACAAATGCTCACGGCTGCTGCTACACAAAAGTGTGATAAAGCAGCGCTGGCACCACTGGAGTGAAACCGAAACCTGAGTGGCATCGCCATCATCATCAACTAGTGGGGGCGATCGCAGCGTCACCGAACGTCGGTGTCTTCTTTCTTCTCCACTCAGCGCCTCCGACGCCATTTTCCCTTGTGTTGTCGTGTCGGAACCATCTCTTCTTGCGGAGTTCCCTTTTCCTTCCATTGTGACTGTATTGGCATGCCACCACCATCGTGCGCTACAGTGATGGCAACGCCGAAAAAGCGGCAGAGTTCACCGATCGAGTCCACCGACGATGACTGCCCGACTTTCGATGCTGTCCTTCCCACAGATGTGACCTTTCAGGACTACATCGCGATTGATCATGGTGTCGCCACGAGTGGTCTCCTGACCAATCAAGAGATTATTAATGATGTCACAAGCGCCCATGAAGACCACGATTCCGACGAAGAATCATCCGAGGAGATACAGCCGCGACCTCATCACACCTCGCGGGAAGTCTCGGAGGCGCTGTTAATATTAGAGGACGCTTGCCTGAACACTCCCGACAGCTTGCGTGCTGTTGGCCATTTGGAACAGTTAAAAAAAATTGTGATGTCAGCCGGAATCTGCGCGAAACGCAGACGACAATGACAAAATACTTCAACAAATAAAGGTATGCTTCTGCAGTTCGATTTTAAATGTTGTTTTCCCTGTTCATTCCTTAATTCGGCATTCGGTTAATTCGGACAGTTTTTCCGATCCCGTGAAATCCGAATTAACGAGCTTTTACTGTACATTCAATACCTGTATTCTCTTTGAATGCGTAAACGTTAGCAACTGCTACGAGCTGCTCGATAGATGACAAAATCTGTTGCAAAACTCATGGACAGAAAATCTTGGTAAACGGTAACTGCTTCAAGAAAAGCGCCGCTTATACGAATGAATGCCGATGATTTGGTTGGTCTTGCATTTGGGAGAACACTTTTTTTTTCTTTTTTCATTTTCTCAGCAAACGGAACTTTCAGTAAATGCAGGAAAGCTGGCTTTATGGCAGTACGCAAGGCAAACTTTTCGAAAACTTTCCACAAATCATTGAGAATGCGGGTTGCACACGAGAAAACATGGCACGCGATGGCAGACGCCTACGAAACAAGAAAAAAAAAAAACGACAATACAGACTCCATCTAAGAACTGTTTGCGCTGGCTGTCATGAGTATTTTGCAACTCCACCAATTTGCAACCCCAGTTCGACACCTTAGAAATATAGAAAAGCTTTTTTTTTTTCACGAAATTTTACTGCACTTGAGCAAACCTTGCAGTCACCTCAGTCAATTCACCTAAAATCTGCAGAATCCAGCTGAGCACTCATGAAAAACTGAACATACTTGCACATCCGAACTTTGCTCACTAGAAAAGCTAAACTTGTGCGCAACAGAAAAAAAAAAAGCTGTGCATCTGCGTACTTCACAGCAAATGTCGAAAGACTAGAGACTTCTGCCGGCCGTCTTCTTAGTGCATAGAGTTACATTTTCAGCGCAACATAAGAAACACTAGGGTCTTTAGAATTATGTATCGATGCATTTTCTAGTAAAGGTTCATTGATTGATATGTAGGGTTTAACGTCCTAAAACCACCCTATGATTATGAGAGACACCGTAGTGGAGGGCTCCGGAAATTCGGACCACCTGGGGTTGTTTAATGTGCACCCAAACCTGAGCACACGGGCCTACATTTCCAACTCCATCGGAAATGCAGCCGCCACAGCCGGGATTCGATCCCGCGACCTGCGGGTCAGCAGCCGGGTACCTTAACCACTGCACCACCGCGGCGGGCCGTTTCCTAGTACCAAATACTTACGTATTCATGTCGCGCCTCTGATATGCCTAACATTTGCTCTCTGATCGACATTGTTCACAAGTATGAACGCAGCCTTGAGTTCGAGATAGCTGGGTGTTCAGCAAGTGCTCAAACTTTGGACGAGTGGCTGAATCGTGTGACAGACAGCCAGACGAAAATTTCTGCATTCAAGTACCCCAAGAAGGACTCTCATCCTTTAAAGAAGAAGTGTGGCAGTTTGGGCTGCTTGGTATGACATGACAATAGTTACAGTGCGAGAACAGAACGACGAAAAACAGACAAGAAAGACACGAACGCTAACGTTCAACTGAGTTTCCTTGCGCAGAGCTCGAAGACATATAGAGGAGACAGTAAACCATGTGACAAAACCCCCAAAGCCCCCCCAAAAAAGGCAAGAAAAAGTCTATGAGGAAACGAAACAAAAAAGTAAAAGTAATATAACTACTTGCGCGCACCGAAACCTTCAAGGAACCTTAGTTCCTACTCAGACAGAGACACGGAGGGCTTGCTGATGCACGACACCTGTTAGCACCTCAACTGCGCGGCCTCGCAATAACTCGGGTGCACTCATCCATGTGCTTATACAGCGTCACTGTGACCTTGAAAAGGGGCACACAGTTGCACTCAATGCAGTGCTGAGCAAGCAAACCATCTTTCCCTTTTATAACATTATTAGCGTGTTCTCTCAGTCAACCATTATGACACCTTCCGGTTGTTCCGACATAACAAGCACTTAAAAGAAGGTTTTGCTTACTTCTTTGTCCTTGCGTGCAAACAGGGCCAGTCCCCGGTCCTGGTTGCGGGTCATGATGCGGTCCGACCGGTGCCGCACCCTCCCTGATCGAGGGTTCGACACCATCGTGCAACCCAGCTTGCGGTAAAAGTCTTCAAAGCTTTGCAGATACCTCATTCCCAGACCATGAAAAAAAGAAAAAAAAAGAAAAAAGAAGCCAATCCTGTAGCAGGGTGTCAACAAGGGCTACACTGGTTCCCTTACGAGCATGCCGTCGCGAGATTTTATCGAAAGGTAAAAGTTTGTTAGTTCTACACCCGTCGACTAAAAAAATTGGATGATTCGGACGCGTATTAAATGTTCAGTGGCACCAAGCGCAGGTTAATTCAGCCATATGTGGCTGCAATCCTGTTGATTTAAAGGATCCTTAGAGCGTGAAGTCCGTCCAATTTGCGATGCAAAGGAACGAAAACTGTGTTTCGAAAAAGCGAAAATATCCACGGGCTTACAGAAAGGAGTGGCCAACGTCCGCATTCTTGTTATGTAATAAGGCAGGGGTTCAGTGCAGGCTTTTGATTAAAAAAATGGGGTTCCTGAGTAGCATTTACATAGCGAACGACGTCACGGATAACCAGAATTGTGGCCTTCGCACTGCTCTTATGTAAAATAATTACGGTAACTTATGCATTCTTTACAAAAATGACAGTGCACTGATGCAAGAATTTTTGTTGTCTTAATAATTTCTATAACTTGGCATTCAATTATTTCTGACAGATTTCTGGGTCCCACAAAATCGACCAAACAAGCTTTACTGTGCACTTAGACCTTATTACAACCAAGTCACAACTGGCACAAAAATACCCTGTTACATCCGCAAATTCGTTATAAACGATCATTCGTAACACTGTGTATGACAAAGCTATTCTTCACTAACTTTGTTATAACTGAATTAACTACATAGAGGTTTTGGTGTATTACTCCAACAATTTTTCATTCTATCCTAATGAAATTCCCAGCGGCACGCAACACTAAAAAAAGTACACAAGACGAGCGAGTGCTCACTTCTTGTAGGCCGTTCGAAGGAGGTGGGCGTTGGTCTGGTTGGCGGGCGATGGCAGCCCAAGCCGGGCGTACACGGTCTTCCACTGGTTGTGGTTGGTGACGCGGTTGCATCCGCCCAGCTTGCTCACCACCCGGAACAGCCGGTACAGGTTCAGGTCGCGGCCAGCCATGGAGGGGCCCTTGTTGATGGGCGTCCCTGCGCGAGGAGCAGCCGTGCAACCTGTTCTAATATGTGCGAGCTTGTGCCAAAGGCTATAAAACGGACACTTGCCATTGAAAACGTGTGATTGGACATGTCTCTGGTAGACTACTCTGGGTTCATTTCTCTCCAACCTCATTCAGAGAGAACCATTAGAGATGTTCAGCTTGTATGCATACTTCTTATATGTTTACATGTTACCGGATATCGGTTTGCGATTACCATCTTACCGGAATGCATGTCTTTCAAAATTTGAGCTCCTCATAAGTAAACTTTTACGTACGTTTGTAAATGCGTATACCTTTACGTTTTCGCAAACCATGAATGGTGATGCTAGCTGCATTCAAACTGAATTTAACTTCCATAGGATTGAATCATCGTTGTGGCAAAATCATGAGACCTTTGTTTTCGTGTACAGTATTCTCGTATGAGCAAAAAGGGTGAAAAATGCAAGGTTACCGCAACAATGGTGTTGACATCTTGTGACACTTCGCAGAACCATAGTTATGAACCCGCTGGCTTACTCGTAATCTTCTCGAGGTGGAAATGATTAAAAAGGCAACTCATTTGTAATAACGTCGGTTCATGGTTTTTGCACAGACGTACAATGCCCAATGTTTTTGCAATAACAATTTTGTGTTTACAGTCGCCGACCGATTTTTCGGACCTGGCGGGGACCGAAAAAAAGTACGAAAAATCGAACAGTCCGAAAAATTCGTTTTCGCCGAAAATCTGAAGTTTATTGCATCAGGCAGGTTTAAAAAAGTCCTTGATGCTGCCTTGCCTCAAACTACGCTTGGAGGCAATTTGGTTTGCCCGTATTTGCGCCAAGGGGACATCGTCGCCGTAAACGCTCGACAAAATTGTCACCGCGTTGGCGATCTCCGCCGCCGACGGTGCGGGCGGTCGTTGTTGTCGTCATCCTGTTGTCGTCGGATGACGACAACGACGACCGCCATCCGGCGTCGACCGTCATCTGGCGACATCTAGCTGCGAACTTCCACTCTCTATTAGCTTGATTATGGCAGCTTTCTTCTCCATCGTCAGGGTCGTATACTTATCACGCTTCTTCACACCACCTGGCTTTCGCGATGGCACAGATGGCGGAGCCATGGCACCGAGAACACAAAATTCGTTGCCGCAGATAGCCGCTGCGAAGCACACAACGTCTCGACGCTACGCGACACAACACGTGCAGAATGGTGGTGGTGGTAGTGGTTAGAATGAAGAGGAAAAAGGCACCTAATTTCTGTCTGCCTTCAGGCGACACGACGCAGTGCCTTGTAGGGGTGGGGGGAAGGAGGGATAAAAAGAATAGAAGGAAAATAGACGGAGAAGAAGACAGCCAAGCGAGAGAAAAAAGAAAGAGATAGGAAAGTGGCGATCCGGTCGAAGCAGTCCAAGGGCGGGGCGCCACAATGCGAGAGCTGCACGGCGTGAGGAGACCGCGGAGGGCGAACCAGTCGGCGGGAGCTACGCTGATGTCGGAGATCGCGAGGGCACAACCGTCCAGCTAGAAATCGTGCGAGCGAATCCTGCAGAATGGCGACTGAAAAAAAGCTGCAACGACAACAAAAGAATCCTTCTTTCGCCTCCTCCCCATGCGATGTGATGACAATAGTACTGACCGAAGACGAAAAAACAGCATCCATCACCGCGTCTTTTAAAAAGCAAACACGGCCTCCGAAACTTAAAATATGGCGTGCGCATTCCAATCTCGAAGGCAGGAAAGGCACCTGAAGACCAAGCTTAGCCAAGCCGACGGAAAATCCAACATGGCGGCGTTTACAATGGCTGGGGGCGTGGCACAAAACGAGCGATTTTGTCCGAAAAATCGAACTTTCAGGGGCAAATTCGCCCGAAAAATTGGTCGAAACAATGCATTAGCTCTATGGGATCCCTGACGGTGCATTTATGAAGTCCGGAATATCCAACAAGTCCGAATTTTTGGAGTCCGGAAAATCGGTCGGCGACTGTACCTGGTTCACTATAGCCCCGCTAGATGGTGCCACCTACCTCGTACGTTTACAATGTCCATAACCTAGGTCATTCTAGCTTTGGTAATCTGGCTGAAACAATGTTCTCCCTATTGATGCTCGCACTTCGGCTTATTTCAACTCGACGGCTAGCCCCCGCAATGCGGATACCATGCGTTCCTATGAACGACGGTGGATTTGCAAGATAGGGCGGGAAACGTAAAGGTTTACAGTCTGTAAAGACCTGCACATGCATAGATTCTATCTGGTAACATAAAGAAGTATATGTACGAGCTAAGAGCCCCTATTACCACAATGTGAAATTCCGTCATACGGTGTCACACACATAGTTAAACCATCACTTCCACTCTAAACGAATGAGCCTTGAAACATCATCAAACAAAATCTAGGAAGCACTGACCACGTTCGTCCATGAACTTGTACAGCTGTGCCACAAACCGGTCTTTCTCCTCACTAGGCTCATCGTCCGACACCTGCACGAGACAGTTATGACCTCGTCAGCACCTTGCAACACACACAACTCAAAGCGGGCGTTGGAGCATGCATATCAAAAGTGCCGTCGATGGTGTCTGGCCATTGGTGGGCATCTCATCGCAAATATTTTCTGCCACGACACTGCCGCAGGTGCACCGAATAGCCGCAGAAGTCGGAACTCTGAGTGCCACCTCTGCGGCAAACACTGAAGCCATTCTCATCAATGTCATAAATTCAAACATTTTGTCAATTGAACACTTCCACATGATGCTCAGCAGTCAGTTCGACACAGCCGCTGTGTTAGCCGCAGCTCAGTCTTGAGCAAATTTGGCATTACAGGGCCACAGAAAAAGTTGATCGTTTTGTCAATTAGGCAGAATGACAACTCTGATCACTGTCGATATAAACTACACTGGTAACGCTATCAGATATTGGCCCAGTATCACAATTGCCTTTGCTTTATTGAATTCCATTTTTATTGTCAACACATCATGACAGTACAAATGTTGCAATAGCGCACCAAAGTACTGTACTCAGAAACATGCACTGATGGAATAAAATTATGCTTGTGCAAACAGTGCTTTTAGTAAAATAATTTTGAATTGAATTCAAATAGCATATATCGCATATTAAAAAAATATATAAAGTTTGTTGTAAACGAACTAACCTGCAGTCTTTTTAAAAAAATTGAAACAAGGCCTGAGCAAGTGCGATTCTTTCTGTTGGAGAGGAAGCGGATACTTTGATTAATGCATGTTATACAGTGTAGAACGTTACGTTTTAAAATTTGCTCTACTTAGAGCATATCAGCCGGGAGAACAAGCTTTCAAACTTAAAAATGATTAATCGATATGAAGGTAATAAGTTCACTTGACCTTAAAGTGAGACTTCGCCGCAGTGCAGATTTTCCCTCAGCAGGTGCATTCATGGCTTAGCACCCCTCCACTGCACTGAAACCACCTTTATGAGAGGCTACATGCAGACCAAAATGCATCTAGCCGTTCTTATCCAATACTTCTTGGACAATTTAAAATCAAATGGAAAAGAATTCTAATACAGTAACAGTCATTCGAATATTTACACCAGCCTACATAGAATCAATATGTTATTCCAGCATCACAGGCTTTTCGTATTCCAAAAAACTGCAGCTCATTCCACAAAAGGTCAGGTACTTCTGGCCAAGAAAAGACACAAAGCAGCACTCACGTCCGACTGCGAGTCGTGGCCGTCGTCCTCGGCCGCCGTGGCCGAGCTGCCACCCTCGCTGCCAGCGTCGTTGGCGGAAGAAGCAGGGGCCGCAGACGCTGCAGTGGGCCGCAAGGGAGTAGGCGGTCTCGCCGGGATGGCCGGCCCGCTTGAAAGGAGCAGGGCGCTTCCCTGCCAACCAGTGGGGAGCTCGCCTCGGTCGAGAAACGTGAGCGCCCGCTCGACGGCGAGGCGCAGAGGGTTGGTTTCGGCCCGCGCAGTGGCGTCCTCTCGCGAGAACTCGCGCAGCTCTCGCCTGTTTACCTGCGAACTGCGCATGCGAATGAAAGTGTTAGCTTTTGACATCTGAGAGTGTATTTAGGCATGCTCCCTTGCTATTTGTGAATGACCAGAAGTGGTGTCCCGCATTATCATACTAGCATACAGCACAAACTCATTCTTTTACATTCAAGCACAAACTCCTTATCACTAATTAATGCTGGTTTAGCTCATAGCGTATCATGACCAGTTTAAGCTAAACGATTGCGAATGTTTTCTAATCTAGGTTATCCGTTAGTAAAACAGCCACATTGTTTGCACTCAATCTTCGTTTAACAATGATGAGCCCCAGGTTTTTAGACATCAAGAGTTTTCAGATACAGTCGAACCCCTTTATAAGAGACATCAGTATGCATACAGTAAAATATGGTGGATAGGAAAATGCATACGAGGTACCCCGCTTATAAGATACATCTTGTATAATAGACAAGAATTGCTGCCTGGGGCATGCCTTTTATAAAGGTGTTTAACTGTAGAACAAAACAACAGCCTAGTAGTTCAGGCAGTGTATCTCAGTACGCATCGGCACACACCTAATGAAAGAAGTAGTCACTTACAACTTGGCGTCCCTGAACGACCGGACGACCACCTCGTCCCGAGGCACGGGGTTGCTGATGCCCGGACCAGTCGCGCCTGTCGGGTTCACTACGAGCACGGGTGCCCACGAGTCGCGCTTGCGCTTGTCACCAGTGTCCAAGATGGCCACCCGGCCGATGCGCCACTCCGAGGACGATGGCGTCGTGGCTCTAGAACCCCCTCCCGCGGAGTTTCCCCTCGATCCTGACGTGGGCGTGGTCCGGCGCGGAGGTGTCGGAGCTGGAGTTGGGGACGACTCTTCGTCGCTGCTGTCCTCTTCCCTGTACACCAGATTACGACTACTGCTCAGTGCAGTACTGTACCAACCTAGCTCTGCCTGCGGTATGAGAGTGGCCAAACAAACTGACACTTACATCGTAGCGATGGACAGCATGGATCGACGCTTGCGCTTGAGCTTCGAGCCCATGACCGGTGTACCGAAGTGCTCGGGATTCGTGAGGGGCAGTTGATCCAAAGTCTGCAAAACAATGCATGAAAAACATGTGCTCACATCAAAGACCTTTTGACCTCACATCATTTTTTTTTTTGTTGCTGAAAAACCGGTGCCATCAACTAGAATGAGAACGGCAGGAGAAAAAGGTAGTGCTGATTTTTGCTCGCTAAAACGCTGCAGAAAAAAATCTCTGCAGCCACACAACAAGAATAACTGTAAAATGCTGAAATTATTCTTGTTGGCTGTATACGGGCCCTCTTCTTTCTTTAGCACTGCTGGAGAGAATAGCGTCCATTTTCTTTCAAATAGGTGGTCTGGCCTTCAATAACATATTCCTTAAAAAACATCTCCTGTACTTCTAGGTTTGGTGCTGAAACCTCGCACAAGAAACTTTCTGGGGTCTTGTGTGCGAGAGCCATGATAAAAATATGAGACACACCATAATTAAGATCTTCAAATGAATATTAAACTTTAAACTAACTTGGATTCCTAAATGTGTACCTAAGTCTACGCGTGCGGGTGTTCTTTTATTTTTCATGATTAAAGTGCGCCTGGCATGGCCAGAAATACAATATGTAAACTCAGGTGCAGTGGCACAACGTGCGCACTCAAAGCTTCCAGAGCAGATTACTTACGACAGAAAACAAGCCTACAGGTACGTCAGAACCCTCGAGTTAGCAGATTGTGTCACTACAGTAACTGCTCAATAAAATAGGCAAACTACATACGCAGCTGCCAGAGTAAAACTGCAGTTTGGACGAATTGGCAACAGACTTCATTTTGAACAAGGAGCAACACTGAAAATTGAATGACTAGCCCTGCCACCATGCACAAGCGGCAATGCAACTGTGGAATATGTCACGATGAAGTGTGAAACAAATGTGCGCACCTCGCTTTCTGCAAAGTGTCGCCCGCTCTTGAGGCACAGTGACGTTCGTCGCAGCGTTGTCTCGTCTCCATCGTCGAACACTGGATAAACAAGAAAAAAAAAAAAATGCTCGCTCATAGCTCGGTTTAGGGAACATAAATATAACGAATCATCGATTGTAACGAAGTAAATGAACAGTGTTGTCATAGATACAATGTTTTAAAACTTTTGGATATAACAAAGTTACTTTTGGGGCAGGTGTGGCATTGCTATATTATGCTGTATATAAATAAATGGCACTGGCCCCACTTAAATTAATATAAAACGCCCGACACTTTCTGAAAAGGAGGGCAAGTTCCAAACATGCCTACACATTACAAAAAAGCACAAGAAACTGTAAGCACAGGCAATGTCCTACCATAACCCCATCCAGCCTAAACTAAATTAGAGAAAGACTTCAATAATCGTTCACTACGCACAGAGCTGCTATTTCTAGTACACAATAATCAGATGAAATAAGCATTTATTTTTATGAAATAAACATTTATCACAATAATCAGATGAAAAAAAAAAACCCAGTTTCTCATTTATTTTATTTTATTTTTTTTATTCACATACTGCAACCCATTAAGGGCTATAGCAGGAGTGGGTGAAAAAAAAAAGACAGAGCAGTGAATTACAAAAGTACCACTTCCGGGAACACAGTACAATATAACACACGAACAAAATACAATATACATGGCAATTCCATTCAGTACAAAAAATAAACATCCAATGAATGGGCACAGCGGGGCGTACATATTAACAGAACAAAGCAAGGAACTATTGGTTAGATACGATTTCCAAGAGAAGGCAGGAATTGATTTATCGATGCACTCCTAATCTCACCCGGCAGTAAATTCCACTGTTCTATCGTTCTGGGAAAAAAGCTAAATTTGAATAGATTGGTGTGTGCGTGAAAAGGGGCAAGGTTTAGGGCATGATTATTTCGAGTAACGGTTGGCATAGCATACGTAAGATAGCTGTTATCGGAGAGACGGTTAACTGAGTGAACGATGCCATGCAAGAATTTGAGCGACTCGATATCGCGTCGAGTAGAGAGTGAGGTTAGATTTAAAGTAGTGATGGCGGATGTAGGCGAAAAATGGTGGTCATAGCGTCGACAAATGAAACGGATTGCTTTTTTTTTGCACAGATTCAATTTGTTTTATTTCTCTTTTTTTGTACGGACACCAAACGATAGAGGCATAATCAAGAACTAGACGAATTAGTGTTTTGTACATTAGTAATTTAGTTTCATGTGGGGAAGTTCTGAGGGTGCGTCTTAGGTAGCCTAGTTTTTTTAAGAGATTTGGTGCAGACTGAATTGATATGTTTAGACCTGGAGAGGTTAGTGGTGAAAATCACGCCGAGGTATTTAAAATCTGAAACCCTTTGGAGCGTTATGTCATTGAAAGAGTAGTTGAAAATGGAAGTCTGCGTTTTGGTAGTGAACGATATCCGAGACAGTTTTACGGAAATTGATATTCATTTGCCATGTGTCACACCAAGAGCAAAAGGCACTAAACGAATCATTGAGAAGATAGTGATCTTGAACGGAGTTAATGGTGTTATATAGAACGCAGTCATCGGCGTAGAGACGTAATTTACAGGTAATAGATTGTGGTAAGTCATTAATAAAAACCAAAAATAATAAAGGACCAAGAACGGACCCTTGTGGTACCCCTGATGTAACTTTGATTTGAGATGATTTGGCAGAGTTAAAGCTAACGTATTGGGAGCGATTAAACAGAAAATTGGCAATTAGGTCTACTAGACTGGAATTCTTTAGGATGGCACCGAGTTTTTTGAGCAACTTAGAATGCGAAACAGTGTCGAAAGCTTTTGCGAAATAAATGAACATTACGTCGACCTGGTGGCCGCAGTAAAGACTTGCAGAAATGTCATGGGTAAATTCTGTCAATTGGGTTAAAGTGCTGAATCCCCTACGAAAGCCATGCTGTAGATAAGATAAGACGTTGTTAGTCTCAAGAAAGTCGATTATACGTTTATAAATGATGTGCTCCAACAGCTTGCCAGAATGTGGTGTCAGCGAGATGGGACGATAGTTTGGCAAAAGCTGCTTATCACCAGACTTATAAATCGGCCGAACCTTGGCCAGTTTCCAGGCACTAGGAAAAACACCCGAGGATAAACACTTCTGAAATATGATGGTAAGGTAACGAGATGTCCATAACGCATACCGAACTAAAAAAAGAGTTTGGAATACCATCGGGACCGTCTCCCTTTTTTGCGTCTAGATTCAGAATAAGATTCAACACACCAGCATGACTGATAGTTACATCAGTAATTGAGCCTATATCGGAAGGGGAGTTAAAGGCAGGGGCAACATGATTATCGACGGAAAATACAGAGTGGAAGTAAGTATTAAACGCATGGGAGATTTTCTGGTCATCAGTAATAGTTTCACCATTAATCAAGAATGAGGAGGAAGAGCAGCTACTAGGCAGAACTGATGTCCAGAATTTGCGAGGATTATTTTTGAGTAAAGAGTGTAATTGTGTGCCAAAGAAAAAATCCTTAGCAGAAGCCATCATTGCGGCAAGCTGTTTTTAAGCTTTCAGGAACTCATTCGTGCTATTAGGTATATCAAGGTTCATTCTACGCCTTAGCCTGCGTACACGACGAGATAGGTGAAGAATATCTCAATTACAAGGTTACCAACATAAACTACCAATTTCTGCCTGCACCTTGAAATGCTTCGCTATGTCGTCAGGAATAATGAACTCTACCCAACCCAAACTAAGTTAGAGAAAGACTTCAATGATCATTCATTACGCAGAGAGCTGCTATTATTAGTACACAACAGTCAGATGAAGAAAAAGCCCAGTTCTTGATTACAAGGTTACAAATGTAAACTGCCAATTTCTGCCTGCAACTTGAAATGCTTCGCAATGTCATCAGGAATAATATTCTGAATACATGCTAAAGTTTACACTAGTGGTACTCTACTTTCATTCATGAATATATAATGCTCCCCATGGAGACAATCAGTTTGATACGATTATATATATGGTTATTATACAATGACTTGTTCTTATAAGTCATCAAAAATCATTCTATAAGAATATTGATCAATAAGTCTTGCCATGTTGCATACAGCTACAGCAACACAGCGTTTTGGGTGTGTTGGTACAATGCCAATGTAGCCGTTTTTGCACGAAATAGTGAGAATATGGAGACAGGAACAGTGCGCACAAACGCTTGGCACGTTTCTCTGCGTCTACGTCCTTCCCTACACTGAAAGGTACGTCCACATAACAAATAATTTGGTTTATCTTAGTTTGTAATAATCATGTTCCCAGTGCAGTTTCAGGTTACGATTAACTATTCACAGTCCCACTATTCAAAGAGAAAATTCCAACTTGCTTTAGGATTTCTTCCTTCCAATCGGTCTAGTTAATGCAGCATTTAGCACTTCACCAGATCCCACACTTACCGACAGTGTACTGACTGTAGTCGAGCAGTTTTCCGATAACAGCCTCAAAGTACTGGTTCCTATCCGGGTGCTTGGCCTCCACATGGGCACCGACCTGCTCGATGGAAAAGAAGTTTGCAGAACATGTTTGAGCACACCTTTCTTGCGTTGGTAATTTTATTCCATGCGCTAATATGGCTTCGCCGGTTAAGTTACGGTGATGCACAAACACAACAAAAAGACCGTGTTGAGTGCTAGCATTAATATGCTGTGTGAGAGCAATGTCAATGAGTCTTTGTCACTCTCTGGAAACCTCAACTTACTTCGCTTTTTGATACACCTCATCATTTGTTTGTAAGCATGTGCGGCCTCAAAAAAGAGTGTTTCCATAAAAATGTGGACAACAGTGGACAACACACTGTTGTTTTGTCAAACGCAGCTACTAGGTTCGCCATGTCAATTTGATCGTAGCAATCTCTTCATGCTATGTAAATGACACAGCAGCATTATTTCATTGAGTTGCCAACACAAGCACACTCGTATTTCACAAGCACACTCGTATTTCATGCAACCGAACTAAATGCAGCAACTCGCGTCACATGAACATCGACAGAAAAGAACTCGCAGCTAGTACTTTCACAAAAAACTATACATACTTTACTGTGAAACACAGAAACATGCAGCAATAACTTACATGTGAACAGTCTTCTTTGCCTGATGTGATTAAAGCAAAGAGTATTTTAGCATCATGAGAAAAACAAACATCAAATATTGCTTGCACAAAAGTGAACCTCATTGAGTAATTTACATTTAATTTCCAAGAGTGGGAATGCTGTGAATTGAATTTGTCTACAAGTGATTACTTGGGAAAAAAAAAGAGAGAGCACCAGCACATGTTTTCAAAGGCTACAAAAACTGGTATAAGATAATCACATACAAACAGGATGAGATATAAGTGTGAAGATGTATAGACACGTGCAAACTTAAATTTAAAACTAATATGAGTCTCATTGATTGATTGACATGTGGGGTTTAACGTCCCAAAACCACCACATGATTATGAGAGACGCCTTAGAGAAGGGTTTAGAAAATTTCGACCACCTGGGGTTCTTTAACGTGCTAATACGAGTCTCATCAAAAACCCTGTTGTCAAAACTGTTGTGATGTCACGACACAGTTCAAATTCTCAATGTTGTGCCAAAATAAGGCTAAATATGAAGACATAAGAAGGCACATAAGGCTTATGAGGGCACTTGACTGGGCATATGAAGGCACATAACTTGAGCTGCACTTCCATGAAGACTGTCAAAAACTTGCACACGATTGCTGTGGCAATTGCGAGAAACTTGCACATAACTGACACGCCAAACGTCAGAACTTCTAAAAGTGTTTTGAGAATGAAGCAGGGACAGTGTATCGCGACGCAGCTTTATTGGGACAACATAAATAAGAACTGGTTTGCAATACGAGTATGTATTACAGCAAATTACATCAGGCACTCTGACACTCTCCAGATTTATTTATTTCAGGCACTTGTTTTAAGAAATTCAGATGCTGAAAATCAAATTTTGGAAACAATGTGTCCGTATTTCATTTAACTAGCACGCAAGTCCAAGTATCCACGCGCTTCTGCATTCTACACATAATAGAGCGAGGCCACCATTAATTGGCAAATCAAATCTACGACATTTGTTTCGCGCCTGACCAGCTTTGGCTGAGCAAAAGTCATCGATACTTGTCGAGCTCGGTCTTCGGTTCCCTTGGGCACACATGATGTAGTCCACATATATCGATAAACAATTAACGAAACATGAACACTTACCACCTTAAGTCCTTGAAGCCAGCGCAGGAGCCTCCAATGTTACAATGACCATAACCGCAAGAAGCTCGTTAGAGCAGTTGAACTCGTAACAGTCGCAAATATAAATAAAGAAACGAGTCATAGTGGAAACGAAACCCACCCGTAATGTGTTTCCCTTGATGTGCTCATCGGGGATGACGTGAGTACCAAGGCTGTTCTTGAAAGTAACCTGAATAAGAAAAGAAAGAGAGAGAGAGAGAGAGAGCGTACTTAGAAACAGCCCAGCACAACGCTTGATGTCTTCGGCGTTTAGGAGGATGCTCGAGGAAAACACTAAGTTAGACTGGAATGCGGATCATCTCCTAGGAGTGTTTGAAAAAAAAACCTATGATGCGATACACAGCTAGGAAGTTGCCATAGTGTCCAAATAAGTCACCATGTTTTATGCGGTCTCCTGGCGTGCTTATAATAGCTCAGTTCTTGACGTGTGGCTAACCGCATTTTAGCACGTACAAGCAACACATGAAGATTAAAGGGATACTGAACAAAAATGGAAAAAAAGTGACAAAACTTCGAAATTACGCTCTGAAGATGCCACTATTTTGATAAACGGAGTTTATTTCCCGTATGTTTGAACAGTTGGTTCTATTTTGGAGGGATTCTGAAGGTGCCGCGGCCGCTCACGAGCGCGAGCAGTGACGTTCAACTCACCGAAGCGCATGCAGGATGCCCCGTGTTTTTGTCCCCCCGTTTCCTTTCCTCCAACTGTCCTTTCACTCCACTCTTTTCTTTCCACAAAAGCGCTGGCGCTTTGCCCCAGCCGGAAGCATTGTTTGCTGCTGTTGCTCTTCATACCGGTTCTGGGAACGCTAACGGAAGTTGAGCGAGGCGAGAGACGCGGGGGATGGCTGGCCAGTTTCCGGTGAGTTTGGCATCACTCAACGCCACATCATCTAGTTCATGGCGCTGCCACTAGATGCGACAGTTGGTAAAAAATGCATTAAATTCATTATTTTACCATAGTTTCTGCTTAGAATAAAGGTTGTCTCTATCAATTTCAGGATCCAATCTATTGAATTGGCTGAAAATATTGGCGGCAAGAATGTTGTTCAGTATTCCTTCATTGTGTGAGGAAAGATATGTGGTGAAAATGACCCTAGAACACACACTGTACTTTCACGAAGCCACATTGAAGGGTTAATCATGAATTTACACCGCACAGCTCCAAGTATTACACTTGTTCCGCCAAACAATAAAGTGAATGCGAAAGTAAGAGCATTTTAATATTGCATAACCATCTCACCACTATGGATACCAGTTGCTACAAATGCGTAGAGTGCTATGGCGCCCTATGGCAAGAAGCCAAAGCCTTTCCGAGACTCATTCAGACACTGTCTTAGGCCTGATAGCTTGAAAACTAACAACTGATCTCGGTAATGCCGAGTTCTTAAAGTAATTTCACGATGTCACAACAGAAAGCAATTAATGAGAGTCAATTGTGATACAAGCAGGCATAATGGCCCCCGTCCCTAAAATATTGAGAGCCCACTTGACATCCCACACATCTAGCTGCGGCAGCAGCTAGCTATTAATCACTGTGGGATGGCAACAATATCTTAATAAAACATTCTACAAGTCACATAGCATGTAATATGTTCAACATTCAGGTTTTCGATATTAAGGATAAAGAGACTGCTACTGCTTCGTTAAAAGTAGTAAACAAAAAAAGTGAGACTGCATGACAGCTATTTGATGTGAAGACTGAAGGGAACAGGCTGATATTCGATTGAATATACAGTATTTGTGGATATTCAAACACACCAAGCGAAACCAGCATATGAAGCAATTAAACCTTTTTGGTCCTAGCTGACATTCTGAAAGCGTTTTGAAAATCGCAAGGTTTCCTTCGAATCACGGATCGCGCATTAGAAATTTAAGTGTGAGCCTCGCAGAGTTGCCCATGAATTCGTGCAAGAATATCTGCATACATTTCCATTGGGAGATTTGTGCTCAGTTTATCATAATCTACACACACAATTACCAAAGTGTGGCACTAAAGAATTTTTTTTTTCATGTTTTGAAAAGGAACAAGATCTTTCTTTGGCAAGAAATCAAAGTTTTTGATGTATAGAGGCCATTCAATGTTTAAAAACAAAATCCGACATCTGACAGAGCTGCAGCATTCAGCCCGATTCTGAGCAAGCTTTTGAGCTTTTGAAGTTTTGAACTTTTAAAGACCAAAGCTCATATTGTGGCACCCAAGGTGATGCATTTGCCAAGTGCACCTGACAGCTCAATACTCCAACATTATGGTCTACGTGAGTATGCTTTTAGAAGAATTTATTTAGTTATTATTGATAAAGCTGATGTAACGCTTAGTTTTGGTGAACACCTATAATTTTTGCCAAAATTGCAGCCCACAAGAAATCAGTTCCCAAAGAGATTCTGTAATGCAACAACAGACATGGTAACTTATTCTTACATCTACATTGTTTAAAGTGGCACTTGTAGAAAAATGAGTATTTTTTCTTTCGCACTTAGACCATTCTTTTCATCATGAAGCAGAATTTGACCACTTTACTGGAAGCAGCACAAGATACATTCTTGTACCCTGTCCTGCTAAAATACATGCTAAAACAACACAACTAAACACATACTAAATACATCCTATACATGCTAAAATGCAGCACTTGCCAACATAGCAACAAAATCGAGTCGTCTAACATCCAGCCTAACTGTGTGTTTTTCCCAGCACCCTCCTTTGCGCCGACGCACGGATCACTGATAGTTCTGACGCTCTCCGCGCTACAGAGATGTTCCAACGGCGTTTTCAAGACCTGAAGTCACCCGGCCGAGAGAAGATCAGCGTGAGTGTAGCTCCATTCCGGGACGAGCGGTGTCCGCATAGTGCACAGTGGTTCGGAAGGAGCTGGCGGTGGCCAGGATCAGGGTGGCAGGGGAGAGCCGAACGACAAGGGTGGTGGCGTAGCGCGGTCATGCACGTGGCGGCGTTCAGAATCCGTTCCGCGTGAGGCCCCGTCCAGTGGTCTTGCCACTGTGTGGTGGCGCTGTGCTGGCCTGTGCAGTCCTGCCGCTCTAGAGGCAGTCTGCAAGTTTGACAGTGCCAAGCGTTTGTCTTCGCCCCGTTCCGTATGCAGTATGGTGTGCACGCGATTCTCATGTGAAGTGCACGCAGGAAAGAAGAAAGCTGATGTACAACATGTAATTACGAAAGGAGAGTGCAATGCACAAATAATTGTTCTCCTTCCAATCGATTATATCTGCAAGGTGAAATTGGGTCACTCAACTCATTGCAATACCTCAATTTTTTCAAACTTAACATGTTTCTTCATTGCATGCATTCCGAGGAAATAAAAATGCAGCAAAGTTTTTATGGCTGATTGCATCACTGTCATAATTTCAACTCAACATTTAGTACCAATCATTTTTCTTCAGACATGCACTGCCTAGGTTCAAAGGACGAAAGGCTGATTACCACTCCCTGACTAAGATCTATAGCTACCAACCAAATTACTGCCATAATTTCAACTCAGCATTTAATTTTGATCATTCTTCTTCAGACATCCACTAAATTGAGTCACTCAACTCATTGCAATAACTCAATTTTTTCAAACTTAACATGTTTCTTCATTGCATGCAGCCCGAGGAAATAAAAATGCAGCAAAGTTATTCTGGATTGCATCGCTGTCATAATTTCAACTCAACATTTAGTTCCAATCCTTTTTCTTTAGACATGCACTGCCTAGGTTCAAAGGACGAAAGGCTGATTACCACTCCCTGACTAAGATCCTTTAGCTACCAACCAAATTACTGTCATAATTTCAACTCAACATTTAATTTTTATTATTTTTCTCCAGACATCCACTGCCTAGGTTTAAAAGACTACAGGCAGATTAACACTCCCTGACTAAGATCCCTCCAGCCATAAAGTGCTGGTGATTAACACTGCTAGTCATGGCACTACAGTCAACAGTTTCCAAAAGCTAATGGAAACAAATTACTACAAGTTCTTGTACAAGTAAATTTCAGATTGTCTTCAATGTATTTTGCTTCTTTTTCAGTGTGCAACAATCTACAACAAACGTATTATGTCTCTTCAGAGTAAAGCCGAGACAGTCTACAGAGCAACAGCAAAGCAAGAAAAAAGCAATAAGCAAAACGCATACACTGCCGAGAGAATCACTGCACAATGTAGGCAGAGCATGCTATAGGAAGATTAAGGATATTTCATTTTTGTCATAACGATGGACTCCTAAAGCAAATCTGGCAGTGATATTTTTTTATATCAGGTCATTAAAAGTAAAAGCTTTGGATTTCTTTACACACTTAATAGCAATCGTCTCAATCTTCATGGAAATATGCGCACCTAAATAAAAGTACACTAGCCTCCTTCCTGCCGTTATCAAAAATACTGCTGCCGTTGCCGTGGTTCAATCCCGCGATCTTCGAGTCAGCAATCGAGCACCACAACCACAAAACTAGTGGCGGATGAATCGTCATGAAAACAAAATCATTTGTTACTACAGTCAAGCCAAAGGCAGTATCTTTTTTACATGACTCTACGTTCACGCTCGGTCATGTAAGCACTAAAGCAGGAATACTTATTGATGATGGCGTCAACCAGACGCCCAAAGCATCTTCCATCAAGCCAACATTTTTGTGCATAGAAAATCTTTAAAGGCATAGTGTGGTATAGTTATAGGTCAGCCATATTCAGATCCCACCAGAATCTATACAGCAGTACCGCAGTTATAGAGAGTAACTTAGACCAACAAAATCTACAGCTTGGCACATTTTGTTTGAGAACATCACCACAAGGTGTCACCTTGTACTGCTGCTTCTACATGAACAAGTTCTGCTACAAGGCTATCTCTTGAATCGCTATGCCCAGTATTACTATGGCTATGTAATGACACAGTAATACTAGGCAGATCATGTGTGTGTGCATTTTATGAGACGCTTGCATGCTTCCTTGCTCTACGAGTCTGTGCTGTTAAACCTCCTGAATTCAGATTTCATGCGACTGGAAAAATAGTTCGAATTAAGCGAATTCCCAATCATCAAATGTTTTACAGAACGATAAGCAAGTATCTATTACATCAATGAATTTTGACTTTCTTGATAAACGCACAAATTCAGTACTTACTCTGTGTGACGTAGGTGCAAGAGCGGCAATTTGCACCATTTACAACTTTCTTTGCAATGTTACCACGAATCAGGACTCCCTTGTCTTAGGCCGAAACATGCTCTGTACCCATCCGTTATTGCACACCACCACTATCGACACCAGCATGCACACGTGACAGCGATATGAAACACTGCACGGTTCGCCGCTCCTCAGGTTTCACGATGAACACTCTTCCCTACATGCATTGGTCCTGCCCAGTTTTTAACACCCGAAAAGAATTTGGCGTTGATGAGTACAAAAATCATTCATTTATCGACATCTCCTAACGAAATACAAAAAGCACAGCATGGTAAAATCTGCAGGCACAGGAGGCACTGAGCAATGTGAACCACAGAAAAATGTCGGTCGCTCCGTACAACAACATTTCACTTGTGCTGACAGTAAATGAAGAACTCGCGAACCAATGCCAACCTAATCATTTTGGAACAAATTTCGATATCGCAAAGCACAGCGAACTGCAGCCCCTAGGCAGCGTTACGTTTTTCTACGAAAAGTACTGCAAATTTAAAATGTGTAACCAAGCTTCTGCAGTTAAGCGACGCCATACCAACAATGAAACTAGGCAAAGCACAGGGCGGAATAAACGTGCAGTCTCCTCACAATGGCTTTCTGCAGTTGCAATTAGCAAAAAATTGCAGAAGCCTGCAGAAATGACAGAATAGATGATGGAATACACTGCGCAGTAAGTCTTTAGACTTGTTCATGCATTGTTGGTTGGAAGAAAAATTTCCTGCTGAGAGCGAGCCATCTCACTTCAAGAGGAGAGGAAAAAAAAAGGCAATGCATTTATATGAAAGTTGCACATCCTGGAGGTGCAAAGAAAAGGCTCCTTTTTCTCTGCCTCCTCTTGCCTAGACAGGCTTGACCACAGACCACCAGTAGAACAAGCCTCAGGTTTCTTAGCATCAATTTTGAACTGCTTTTGCTAAGTTTAAACTTGGCCTACCCCAGTAGTGATGGACCTTATGCTACCCCTGACAAAAATGAAAAATCGGCAACATCAAGTAAACATTACAAGAAGCTGAATGCTACAAGGAGACAGGTAAAGGTGAAACAGATGCTAGTATAAGAGAACGGAACATGCAGGAAACTATGTCAACAAGTTATTTTTTTTTTTCGTCAACTGTGATGGGTCTTGCTCATCGATTCCTCAACGACCACCTCGCCAGTTTTGGTCAGCAACAAGTACATTAGCAGCTTGTCACTGCTGTCACACCACCCCAACGTGCTGCAGCTCTTATGTCTTGGTTTAAGATTCCAACAACAATATTCAGTGACTCTGCCACTGGAGAAAGCTGGCAAGGCAAGAAAGCCACTCCTCAGCTCCTACTGGGTCAGCACAAAGCCTGTTTTCACCAGAGCGAGATGTGCTCCACAAAACAACGTTGGGACTATAAGCAGAAAAGGAAAGATTAATTTGGGAACAAAGCTGCAACGAAAAAATCAACACGTTAAAAACACAAGGATAAACTTCGGTGCTAAATAGCACGCACTGAAGTCGGGGTGTGGATGTCAGTGAGTGCTCTCCGCAGATGGTACAAGAGTTCACGGCAACCGCAGCATTAGCCAAGAGGCTGGATTCTGTGATGTAGATTCTAGGCAAATCCAGTATATTGAATTCAGATCCTCGTGGCACGATAAGAATACGTTCACCTATGCAATTTTCTTGCCAAGAACTGTGCGATTCCAGTGCCGGACACTGGCAAAAATCTGAATCACAGGAACCAATCAACAAGAGCAATTGCTGTTAGAGTTAATCCTTTTGTTCCCTTTGAGAATCTTGCTGTACCTGAAATGATTAGAATGGAGGTAATCATCTCATTTGCATTGTTTTAGGGAATAACACGGTGTTTACATATATGAAACCAGTGACAACTGCTACTGAAATTTGAATCTTGGGCATCACTGGCAAGGGTTTCAAGAAGTTCTGTATATGTACACACAGCAGAAGGATCTGTAAACAGACCAAAATTATTTGAAAATATAGCTTTGTCATCAACCAGAACTTTTCGTTTAGTACATTTCATTCCCGACCCCGCACGGACTTGTATCATACTTTCAGTGGCATCTTCGGAATACGTAAAGCACCAAAGAAAAAAAAATAAATAAAAGAAGCGAGATAACCCTGCTGTCATGCACTGCCAGTGACAGTTTTTGTCATTTCATTCGCTATGAATTAGACGTAGATACAAAGTGAACGCAAAGCAGCTTACTCAAGCTGGCACATTATTTAAAAGAGTATCGACACGAAATTTCAATAGTTGTTGGCTGCTTGCTATGAAACACATCCGATGTCAAGAACCCTAAATACAATGCCGTAGTGCTCGGGAGCCCTTTGAATGTACTTTAATAGTGCTACCTTAAAAATGCAATATTGGTATCGGTATTGAGGGGGTGGCTTCGCAGCAACGTGTCAACACGAGCCTCGACGCCACAGAGAGCCAGCAACTCGTGAAATACTAAACTCGGGGACAATTTTCCGTGGCAATGAAGGGAAGGCTACGCAGTCAAAGTGAGCGTGTGCCACCGCTGTAGAATATAGCGTCACAAATGTGTCCGCATTTCCCGGGTACGAAGGAACAACACAATTTCCTTGTAGATACCGTTTACAAAGGGATGCTGTGGGCACCCAGAAGATATTTATATTTGTTGTTGCTTTCGGAAGAGTCATTTGGCATTATTGTGCATCTGAAAACGTCACACGTTCTATGTGCACTTCGCAGTCAATGGCGTCCTTTTTCGTGTTTAGGTGAGCGCGCTCATTGCCCTCCAGCTCTTCCGACGACTCATCAAAGGAGCTTGCGTCGAATGCCACTTACAAATGTCTGTGTACGCAGACGTATCAAATTGTGTGCAGTGGGATTACCTGAACACGGCCGTCGTTCGAAACGTGAGCCGAACCAGACCACTTCATGAAGGAGTACAGGAGCAGCAGCTCCAGCCCCGTAGATTTCCCTTCATTGCTACAAAAAGTTGTCCATGAGTGTAGCAGCAGCTACTCATTTGTTGTCAGTTGGACGAGGTTCGTATAAAGAACGATGAGTGAATTGTAGTCCAGTAACTGCAACGGCGATTTCTGCAGTGTAGCCTGCATGTAGGCCGCAATGTTTGAAATCAAAGTAAAATTTCTTATACATGTTGCCTGGCTCCTGTGTATGATGAAGGTTGACAGTGCATATCATGGAAACAAAAAGTTGTCCTTTCTTAGTCCGCAAGGAACATTTAAGAAAGACGACAGGACAGAGCGCACACTTTCTGAAACGTTTCCTGCGCACTAAGAAAGTATACATCATTCAAAAATAGAATACCAACCAGCCAAAGTAGCCACTCTTTTGCAAAAAATGTCCCTCAAGGGGTACCTCGAAAACCGTGTACATACTCCTTTTAAGCGGTGCATTGGTATATCTTGCCAAAATACTGCAGTGCAAAAAAACAGAGGACTGCTGTCGTATTGTTTCGTCCTTGTCCGTTTCGAGTGCTGAGGTGTTTCGGCAGTTTTTAGATGCGGAAGCATCTTATACTCGCGCCTTGTAGTGCGCCGTCCGCGCTGTCCGCACCGCTTCTCAAACATTCGACAGCTGACGCGCGCGCATGCGCCGTCGCCCACCATCTGTGCCGCGCGCGCTTCTTCTTCGAGAACATTCGACAGCTGATAGCGCATGCGCCGTCGCGCCGTCGCCATCTGTGCCGCGCGCGCGCTTCTCCTTCGAGAACATTCGACAGCTGACAGCGCATGCGCCGTCGCGCTGTATATATACTCAAGGTCGGCGCTCGCTCGCTCAGTTGCCGCTCGTCCGTTGGTTTGTACGGCGCGTCGACGTCCGAAGTCGCCGTGAAATGAATGCCAACGAATCCACAAACAGAATGATCGACGTCCCTTCGACCAGCGCCGGCCAAACTGTTTAGATGCGGAGCATCTAATACTCGAGGCTTGTAGTGCGGCGCCGTCCGCAACCTTCCTCCTCCTTCTTCCACCATCTGTGCATCCCTTCCTCCTCTACACACCGCGCGCGCTTCACTCCTCCACCATCTGTGCACCCTTCCTCCTCTACACACCGCGTTCGACATCTACAATTCTCCTGATTCTCCAGTGGACGCGCATGCGCCGTCGCGCTTCGAGAACATTCAACAGCTGACAGTGCATGCGCCGTCGCGCTGTATATATACTCAAGGTCGGCGCTCGCTCGCTCAGTTGCCGCTCGTCGGTTGGTTTGTATGGCGCGTCGACGTCCAAGGTCGCGGTGAAATGAATTCCAACGAATCCACAAACACAATGATCGACGTCCCTTCGACCAGCGCTGCCCTTTCGCATACGTGTGTACGTGTTCACTCATTTAACACCCCCTCCTACAACCACGTTAACCAATTTAGCCATCGACCCAAGTAAGTCGCAATTTAACACCCCATTTCACAACCACGTTAACCAATTTAGCCATCGACCCAAGTAAGTCGCACTTTAACACCCCGTTAACCAATTATATGCTCCGCATCCTTCTCAGTGTTCCCCCGAGGGAAGCTGCGGGCAATTTTTTTTTACAGGATTTGTTATGGTTGATTACCGAAATTCTCCACAGCTGGCAAACATGCTTTTCCTGCATGTACAAGATGTCTGAATAGTCCTCTAGACGCAAAAAAATACAATTAGTCTGAAGTGGACGATTTTTCAAAGCTTGAAAAAAGAGAGCTTATTATCAGAACGTACAAGACGTACATGTCGTGCACGAGGTCAGTGAAAAAAGGTCCCATGCTACTTCATGAAATCTGCACTTGTGAAACCAAGATACGGTGCGAGGCCAGATATGAGAAACACAAACGTCAAAGAAACATCGCACACTTACCCGGCATTTAACCATGCGGTTGACCTTCTTGATCTTCGCCTCGCAAAAGGCACCGCGGTACTTTGCACTCACATCTGTCCCCACTGTCAGGTATAAAGGCTCATCCGACGAAGCCTGAAATTAAAAAAAAAAAAAAATGGAAAAGAAGTGTCGGCAATCTTTCACATCCTTTAAAAGCTAGTACGTACAGTAGAAATAATGTAAAGTATATGCACTGCAGCCATGTCTTTCCTGCAACAACTCGCATGGTCTCAGGTTTCCATATCACAGTCTTTGAAACTTTGCACTTAGTGAACAGACTGAGCTTCAGCTGCACGAAAATCCGAGCAGAGCGGTACCAAACTAAAAATGTCGCTAAATATAATGGATGTATCACCAGCTAGAGACAAATTTGCCAACACTGTGGGAGGGTTGAAGCAATGCCTTTGCACGATTCTGAACTTGTTACAACTTGAGAGTGGTGGGTGCACTGTCTTTATCTCGTGGGCACAGAGACAAAAAACATTATGACAAGATAATGAGTTATACTGCTTCCAAGAGTTACAGTGTATTGGCGAACCAGAAAAACTTCACTGCCCCGTCTCACATTTACAGACTACCTCAAAAGCTTGCAGCAAAGAATGCTGGCATAATGCACTCCATGTTTCACATTATAGACTACCTCACAAACCTTGTTGCGAAGAATGCCGGCATGTTGCAACAGAGCGATCAAACAGGCAAGCAAGCGGATGAGTTATGCTGCCTCGCGTAGAGATACCGACGCATGCGTGAGTCTACTCGTCACGCTTGATTGCATACATGCATCCCGCGTTTATGAAGTCATATGACGCACTGCTGAGCGACGCTAATTCAGCAAAGGCACTTCACTTTAGTTGGGTACGCGTGTGTGTTTAAAAGGTCAGATTTGTCATCAGAATAAAGTGCAACTGAACGAGGCATATAGTTAGTAAAGCTAGTGACAAACGTATGCACGTCGGTCTCCTGTGTATAAGTAAATAGTTGCTGTGGTTTTAAGCCTGAAAGCCACGACGTGATTACAAGAGATACGTTTATCTGTGTGCTCAATAATTACACATCAAACATGATTGTGTTGCCACAAAAACTGGCTAACATATGACTTCCAGGTGTTTGCATATGGGTGTGGAAGAAGTCAGAGAGACGAGCTGTGCGTTTGATCGTTCAAAACAAAACTGCTTTAAAAACGGAAGAAAAAAAAAAAGATGGACGTTCAATCGCGACGCGTAGCCCAATCATTTCTTTATCTCCAGTTTGCGAGCTGAGGCAGGCATCGGCCATTACTCTGCAAGTCAAAAACCCCCCTCCTCTTCCAGGTTCACTTAGGCAAACGTGCGAAGGTCATCATAAACTGGGCAGGAACGGAAACTTGACCGACTTTCAGACATGGCCGATTCGAAAGAAAAGAAATGCGGTAGCTGAGAAATTACATCTGCTACGAGGACATTGAGACGTCAGCAGGGAAAGCCTAGCGCCGCAGCGTCTGAAGCCCAAAACAGCTGTGAGCTCGCAACCGGGACAATGCCGGGCCGCCATCCTAATAAGGTGTTTGACAGCTGTTTCTGAATTCAGCACTAGCTCAGATGCTTCAAGCCAGCCAGATCGCAGTATGCAAAGCGAACCTCGCTAACGTCTGAACCTCTAACTAAAGTTTTCAAACGAGGAAAGAAGAGCCACCGCGCAACCTCAAAGCAGCAGCAGAAAAAAAAAATGATGGCTACGTTCGCCATCAACGCAAGACTGCTGACGGTTGACCACTGATATCAAGCGACAGTTTAGGTCCGTCGATAATGACTACACGATCTTTCAAACGCACGGAATATTTTTCGATTTTAGATGTGCCCTTCAGTTTGCCTGGCCGGCCAGCGGCGTGACCTAGAAGAAAAGAGCCCATGGCATCCGCCGTCGTGCTTATGATTTTTTTTTTCCGCTTTTACGTTTCCCCGTGCTCCCAACAAACTCCGCACCCGCCAGAATCTGGCCGTCTCAGCCGACATCTTGCGCGACAAAATTCGCGCAGCGCCGAGGTACCCGCGCGCACTTTCGCACGGACGTGTGGCACACAGGTGCCGAAGAAGCTTTAGCTAGTTGCGATCAAGTTGCGATCGGCATCGGCGACTGCGGACACCGTTAGGCCTAGGCGGCCCATAGCATACATACACAGCGTACGAGAGCGTACGCAACACACACACGGATTCATGGCGCAAGGCGAACATGTCGAACGTTTTACGTACCATTGCAAACTTGTCAGGCTCGCGGGCGTCGAAGACGCCCGCCGGATCAGTTCCCGGTCCTAGTTGACGTCGTGCGCGACGAAAAAAACGCTAGAAATCGCCTCGAAACCTTCCCGAACGGCGACGCACGGCTGCTCGTAGCATCGGAGAAACACCGCTCCCTCTCGCATCAACAACTTGTCACCACGGCCTTATTCGCTATTGGCTCGCTCAGTGTCACGTGACCAACCCCGCGCCGTACGACGTTGTGTGTTTGTGCGGTCCGTGCGTGCGTGCGTATTTTTCTGTAACGTTGTTGTCTACGTTCGTTTATTTGGTATACCGTTCGAGCCTGTTTGTGTACAGGCGTTGTAACTGTTTCACGTTTGAAGCGTGAGCATCAGCCATCCTTGAAACGTTTCGCGATCGTGAATATTTGCAGAAGCAAAATGCTCAATCGTTTTCGGTTTAGTAACGACATTCCTAAGCAAAGCGTAAACTCAGAACTAAGGTATGCGTCGAGAAGCCTATAAGAACGCTTTCACGTGTAGTTACACAATCCGAAAGTTACAAATACAGTCGCTAAAGTAGCGGAAACAAGTAGTTGTGTTGATTTTTATTATTTCAGCTGATCTACAGCTGACGCCAGGTACGCGAAGTGGCGACGCGGCACACTTCACATACGCGGAAACGCCAAAAAATAGGTAGACAATAATTATTTATTTGCAGAAAGTGAGTTCAACTTGTTTTAGTGTCATTTTTAAGGTCGAAAGTACCAGTTGGTCAAACTAAGTATTTCAAGTTAAATCACCTTTTGCAATACCACAGTTTAAAGACTAGTAGACTTCTAGCGGCAATAATCTGTAATAATTCAGCTTTACAGATAAAAAAGTATTCAATAAAAGAAACTGTTTTAATTGAACGTTTACTACGCCAAGTAAAACATATGTACTACATAGTTATAGTTTCTTGATTTATATTTGTTTTGTTTGAAAATAAAGTTTGAAACTTAAGTGTTATTTCAAGCCAGTGAAAGCCAGTCACAAGTCATACTGCGATTGTGTTCACGTGTGCGAGTTTTGAAATTGTACTTGTGCGAGCTAGTACACTCTAGTGCGAGCGACGCGTAATTGAAAAAAAAAACTGATGCACCTAAAGACATCGCGTCAGCATGACAATACTTCGCGTCGGACTCTGCCCGGAGTTGACGGCGCCAGTGGTCGACAAGCTGCGGGCCTGCGGCGTGAGGACCGTGCTCGAATACCTCTCGTCGGAACGCGAAGCACTGGCCGAGCGCGCTGGTCTCGCCTACGGGGACGTGATCCGGCTTCGCCGTTCGCTGCAGGCCATCTACGCTCCCAAGCTCTGCACTGGGGTCGAACTGTACGAGCGGCTATTGGAAAGCACTGCCATCTTCAGCACGGGTAGCGCGAACGTCGACAACGCCGTGGGAGGCGGCGTGTACACCGGACGCGTCACTGAGATCGTAGGCGCCGGCAACAGCGGCAAAACCCAGTTGTGCCACAGCCTTGCCGCAAATGTAGCTATCGCCAGCCACTTTGGCGCCCTCTACGTGGACACACTGAGCTGTTTCTCACCCGAGAGATTGCGTCAGATTGTGACGTCACTCCCATTGACCGGAAGTGGGAGTGACGTCAGAACCGAAAATGTCTTGTGCAAGGTGAGGCACGTCACTGCGTGTGACTTGCTTCAGGTGGTTCAGGTCGTGGACCAACTGAGGGACTCGCTGTGCTCAGCACGATACAAGGACGACTTCTTGCTGAAGGTCAAGATGATCATCATCGATTCTCTGACAGAAGCCGCATCCCCAGTCTTGACGGGAGACCAGTACGTGGGCGGTTTGTCTCTGATGGCCCATCTCTGTGACGCCTTACAGTACTTGGCGGCGAGGTTCAGGATAGCCGTCGTGGTCACCAACGACTTCGTAGCCGGTGAAGGCGGTGTCATGAAACCAGCCCTGGGGCGCTATTGGGAGCATGTGCCCTCAGTTTCACTAGAGCTAAACTTGCTTGGTGACCTATTTGAGTGCAGCGAAATGCGAGAGCTGAGAGTGGTCAAGAGCCCTGATGTCGGCGTTCTGGGAAGAGTTGTAAAGTTCAGGATCGCCCCCAAAGGAATCACAACTGCAGCTGCGAACTCCTGATATTCTTCACTGTTTACTTTATCGATTTGTCCGCCAGTGTGAAATCCTTCATTATGGACGAAAGTGAGGCATGTTAGCACGGACACGAGAGGAAAGACCTGGATGCTCTTTGGCCACATGAATATGGTGCATGTTAACGAGCACCAGCACCGCTCTGAGTTGGAAGATGAGAGAGTGGGTTCTTTCTCACATTCAGTAACCTTTTTTGCAGGTGCAATCTCCTCGTCACTTATTTCTTCATAAAATACGGGTAAAATGTCTGCATAAAGCATTGAGCCCATTCATATTTCATACTTATCAGCTGTACCCCGTTCTCTCCACTGGCAATGTCTAAAATGCACAATACCAAATGAAATCAATTGACTGTGCACGATAGTCATGGAATACAAAGCATAACGGGACATGCACTTGCTTGTTAAAACAGGGTAAAAAAGAATCAGCAAGAGACATCCTGCATGTATTGACCACTAAAGAGATTATTTTCTCATGAAATCATAAGAATCATCAGGAATTGTGTCGCAAAGATTGGAAGTGCTCTGAGAAAGCAATGCACTCTTTTTTTTGTTGTTGTTGTAAGGAGGAAAAAAAACAGTACGTTGTAGTGAGCCCTTGGCTAGCAGCATCTGGACGCTCAGACGCTTCCGAGTTAAGTCCTGTTTCTGAAATTGTGCAGCGTGGCGAAGGGTGTCGTCAGTTTGGCTTGCTCATTCCATTCACATCAGACAGACAAGCCCTTGAAAAAAAATGCCATGACTGCGACCAGCAAGTCTGAAGTTTTGCCGTAGGTTTGCTCGTCTGACTTCGACTGCCGTTCCGCTCTCCTGGCCTGTCCTCCAAGTTTGCCCCAAAGTATTGCGGTCCTTACCGCATCGTGGAACGTTGCTTTCATACAACATATGTGATCGAGCCAGTCAAGCTACCCACAGACAAGCGCCGCATTGTTTGCGAGACAGTGCACGTTAGTCGCCTCAAGCCATATCACGAGCCCTTCCTTCTTTCATCACATCGCCAGGATAGCTTCCGTTTGTCGCCGGGGTGTGTTAAGGAGAAAGAAGAACAATATGCTGTGTGGCACCATCTTTTAGCCAGAAGTGCCGAGCGCGAGCTGTTTGCCTCAGTGCTGCGATTCCTGTGTTGGTTGTCGCCGCTTGCTTTCAGTGTCGATAGAACTGCTGTGTAAGTGCTACTTATGCCAGTAAACCCCTATTTATTGTATATTTTGTTTGTATTTATTGTATGATTTGTTTAGGGGCTGTTTAAGAAAACCCAGACAGTTATAATAAACCCACACTTCATCATCCCCCATAGTGATATCGGCGTCTTGGTATATGCCACACTTTAATGACATGCTTATATACTGTTAACAAATGACTGTGCCGAGGTGCGAACAGTATTTAATAACAGCACAAAGAGTGCAAAGTCTACTCAGAAATGTTGATAAAGACAAAGTTGGTGTTTGCCAAGGGGGAAATGACAAAGCAGGTTGTTGAAGTCAAGGTATGTGTCCAATGTAGCGAAAGCGTTTAATCATATTGATACCATTGTGCCGATGTTACACATGACAACTGGTCAAGAATCAGCATGTACTTACAAGGATGAGGGATGAGGCAAATATTTCAAAACTTCCGGAAAACAAAACAGATTGGATATTTTCTTGTGTTCCATTAAATGTCCTTAACTAATATTCTATGTACAAGTCTGCCAGCATAGTTTATAGAACTGATTGGCAGAGTGTAAGTTCAACCACTGATAATTCTGGGCATGGCAAAAGTTTTATGCTCTGTATTTGTTGAGCCCCTTGATGAACACCTACGAAACTACTCCAGACACATTTAGAAAAAATTGAAGACCCTAGAATGATGCAAGAAAAGCACTGCCATGAAAAAAATATATATAATTGCGGTGACATTTCAACTTTTCATAACACAAATTTTCTTGCGATTAGTTGAAGCTACAAAAGATGCTGACTTTCTCACCTTGTTTGCTATGTCAGGCTGTATCAGATAGTCATGGTTATGCACTCAAATCCTATAATCTCAAACAACACGTCTTCCATATATCTAGTGCTTGTTTTAAACATACTTATGTTACACTTATGGCAGCAAGACAGTGTTGGCTCTTTTTGTTGCATCTAATAATTTATCTCTATTTTTAAATAATGAAGTTCAACTATATGTCAACTAATGGCCACACCTGCCAGCTCTGCACGCTTTATGCACCCTTTTATTTGTCTAACCAGCCTTTGGCAAGTGGTAGTTAAGCGTTATAAAGACCCTTCTTATGTAGACCAATCACACAACTGATGCACTACATGCAGTGAAATTGTATAAGCCACTTGTCACAACTTTTGGAAGTAGTGGGGTTCTGCTTGGGTCACTTGCTGCTGCAAGGGAAAGCAGCTGTTGCTGGCTGCTTTTAGTAAAGGCCTACAGCACAGGCTGTATTGCAGTACGACAACATAGTGTTTCACTACTTTGCTAATGTACTAATAACACAGACAGGAACGCCAGTGAAAGAAGAGAAGGAAGAGTGTTGTTGCTTCTCGCACTCGCTGGCATTCCTGCCTGTGTCATATATCAATGCTACATTACTAGTACATAAAGTTCCATGGGACTCCGTTGGGTACCCAGAGCTAGTAAGTTTAAAGGGGGTACGTTAGTTAAAAAGCTTGTACTCAGTACGTACCTTCATCTACATTTTAGTCATGCCAATGGTGACTCGACAGCATTTAAGGAAACCTGATTTTTTTTTCATTTTTACTGTCGTCTGCTAGTTCGGCAACTAAATCATGTATTGCAGTAGTTTACACAACTACACCTTCACCCGCCTCGCTTGGAATATTGCTAAACACCATATTGAAAATGTCATTTCATAAAAGAACTTTTATTGCATAAAAATTAAGGCCTGGGATAACGAAATGTTTGTTATTGCATATTTGCCTCTTTAATTCAAATTGAATTAAGGAAAAAGCGGATACTGCTACTATGCAGTATCTGCTCATGCTTATTAGTCTCGCATTGTGCAATGGGAAAGTGTTATTGAAAATTCTTAAAGCTTTGTGCTCGTATTGGCCAGTAGAGCATAAGAACCCTTTATATGTCAATAAAAACTGCTCATGTGCTCAGAACAAAAAGTGAGCAACGTGGGGAACTGGCATCTTGGAGAGTTATATGCCACTGTGCTTATTTGTAACATATCACAACTTATGAATGTATGCTTTATTTCTAAAACGCTATTGTTACCCAGTGCTCAGCACGAAGCATACAACCAAGAAGGTCAACCTTGGTTATTTCTCTAGCTTTCACTTCATACTTTCAAGAATGTTGTTCTATTTCAATAAGCTTGAATGAATTTTCATGAAACGTTTCTTTTGCTGCATGTGCGTTTTAAGAATGTGTAACCAAATAACATGAATGCCGAATGCAACCATCAAACATGATCCTCCGAGCTCTGAATTAAAAACTTCTTCATGAAGTGAAAGTGAATTGTGTACTTTGAGAGTAGCCCAGTTTATGTACAGATTTTAGCATGTGTACCAATATTTTTATATTTTCGTTTTTGATGATAGTTTCTAATTGGAGACAACTGAAAATATTGTATCAACTATTACACTTTAAAATTTATAAAAGCGAGTAGGGATGGGTGAATTGTAAACTTGGTTTGGAGGGAGTAATAATTTCATGAAATAATTTTGATTTTTGAATAGTTTAAATAGTATATAATATGCATTATAAAGAAAAATGAACATTTTTATTATAAACCAAAAACTTCAGTATATTTAGGAAATTGAAGAAGGCATGTGTTAGTGTCACATTTTTTGAAATGCAGGTGCTTTAAATAATCACAGGATTTGAATAGTATAGGCCCAAGTTATAAGTGACATGTACATCAACTTTTAAAATTTGCTATACTTGGTGCATGTGAGCCTTCTTAACCTGTTTTGAAACTTAAAAATGCCAGACCTGCACGGCAGGTGCAGTACATACCCACTAGGGCATTAGTAATAAACTTTTGGGTAGTAGGCCGGCATTCGCTATGCTAACTTTCATCATTCATTTGAGAAGCGTTGTGTCTGCTAAACATTCGCAAGGAATTTTGTACCAATTGTTCATGCAGTGGCTGATGTTGATGAGGAATCATGACTGAAGTGGGTATGTGCCACAGTTAATAGGGGAACAAGAACAAGCTTTTGTAATGGTTTGGACCTTTGGATGGCCCACTCGTTATGCTATTTACAATGGGCGACGACTGGTTGTTCTTTCGCTGTTTTAAAATGCTTTATAAGTCGTATTAACGTGATTGAATTTCTGACATCAAGCCTGCCTAAGGCAAGTTTGCCAACTTGTCACCAGCACCAGCGTAGCTCAGTGGTAGAATACTGGGCTGGCACCCAGCAGACCGGGGTTTCACGCCCTATGTGACTTTGGTGTTAGTTTTTTTTAGATGCGGAAGCATCTTATACTCGCGCCTTGTAGTGCGTCGTCCGCGCCGTCCGCACCGCTTCTCGAACATTCGACAGCTGACACGCGCGCATGCGCCGTCGCCCACCATCTGTGCCGCGCGCGCTTCTCCTTCGAGAACATTCGACAGCTGACAGCGCATGCGCCGTCGCCATCTGTGCCGCGCGCGCGCTTCTCCTTCGAGAACATTCGACAGCTGACAGCGCATGCGCCGTCGCGCTGTATATATACTCAAGGTCGACGCTCGCTCGCTCAGTTGCCGCTCGTCGGTTGGTTTGTACGGCGCGTCGACGTCCAAGGTCGCGGTGAAATGAATTCCAACGAATCCACAAACACAATGATCGACGTCCCTTCGACCAGCGCTGCCCTTTCGCATACGTGTGTACGTGTTCACTCATTTAACACCCCCTCCTACAACCACGTTAACCAATTTAGCCATCGACCCAAGTAAGTCGCAATTTAACACCCCGTTTCACAACCACGTTAACCAATTTAGCCATCGACCCAAGTAAGTCGCACTTTAACACCCCGTTAACCAATTATATGCTCCGCATCCTTCTCAGTGTTCCCCTGAGGGAAGCTGCGGGCAATTTTTTATTTCGCACGATGTGGTTACAGCGGTGGCGGCGGACAACTGCGCATAACCAGAATTGTGATCTCATAACAGCTTTCGCTGTGAAAAAAAAGAAAACTATTCGAAGTGCGTCAAATATTACGCGCATTTTAACTGTGAAGTGTGGCTTCGCTGCAGTACAAAATGTTTTGGAGAAAAGTGGCTTCACGGCATAGTAGTACATGCTGCAGTGAAACAACCTTTTCAAGGATTTACACGCAGTCAATAAGAAGTGTATCCGTTCATTTTAAGTACTTCAAAATTCGGAATAATTCAAATTCCTGTCGAAGTGAATTCGGATACCGTAATATCCGCAGAAATATTGAAAGCACTCTGATTATTCAGCCATTTCTAATGGCGATCTTCAGTATAACGAAATTCTCGATATAACGAAGTATTTCATTTTTCACAACATCATGCACATAGAACGTTTTGTATCTTGAGACTGAACACATGTATAATCATATTTGCTGGGATTTGACGTCCCAAAACTCTAATAATATTATCAGATATGCCGTAGTGGAGGGCCCCGAAAATTTCGAGCAGCTGGGTTTCCTTAACGTGCACCTAAATGTAAGTGCACGCTCCTATGCAGCTGGGATGTGATCCCGCATCCTTCAGGTCAGATGTCGAGCACCATAAACACTAGACCACTGTGGTGGGTCTCAAATAATGCACATATCAGAAAGCGTGTGTGTCTGTGAGTTCGAACTAATGAAGTTTCAGTGCTGCCTCAGGTCCAACATTACTATGGAATGTTGGACCTGAATTTGTTTCCCGTTTCAGTGGCGTATGACCGCTGATAGTGAAGCGGACTTCTTCGCCCGCGCAGCGTTGAGCCGCGGTCTCCGGATCGGGGGTTAAAAAAAAAGTAACTTTTAAAGACGACAGTCTTATATGTGTGATATTAAGCGCATACATTTTGGTTTCTCTGTCTGTCTGTCTGTCTGTCTGTCTGTCTGTCTGTCTGTCTGTCTGTCTGTCTGTCTGTCTGTCTGTCTGTCTGTCTGTCTGTCTGTCTGTCTGTCTGTCTGTCTGTCTGTCTGTCTGTCTGTCGAAACAATTCAGGCACCCAGCAAAAGTTTAAGGACTTGCTGAACGGCCAGCCGTGTCGAACTGTTGGCCGCGTTCGTACATGTTAACATTGTCTATCAAAAGGCAAATATTACGCATGTCTGAGGCGCAACATGAATACGTAAGTATTAGGTGGTGTGCTCCTTTACTAGAATATACGTAGATACGCGATTCTAAAGACCCAAGTGTTTTTAGGCTGCACTGAAAATGCGATTCTATGGACGAAAAAGCCCTTTGCCGATGATATGGTGCTGTCACAGTGGTCCATATGGGCAGTGTTCCCGGATAATTATTCGCAAGCTTATATGTTCCGCGACGCCACTTCCAGATATAGACCTCTCGTGCATGTCCATAACTTACGCCGCGCCACCTCACACGGATGAGTCTTATATTCATGTAGCACGGCCGGCAAAAGACAATCGTTTTTCGACGACGAAGCACGCAGAGACATGGCCATTTTTCTTTACATAGCGACTCCGCCATGGTGTTTTCGCTGGCTGCTCCAACTCTGACACCGCCATTGCCGCCAAGAAAAAAAGCCATTGGCGAACATATTATGCTCGAAAGGTCGACCTTAAATTTATTTAAGTTTTGATACAGCGCACTGCCCATTTCACGAACTTCGCTATACAGATGTTTGGTGGTATAACGTACGCTTTTGTATCACCCGGAAACAATGACAGTAAAATTAAAGGATGGAAGACCATGTCACTGTAAACAAGTACGCCATAGCCGCTGTAGAGAAAAGTGTGACTAAACACTACACTTCATCTTCAAGAAGTGTACTAAAAAATAAAAAAAAAACGTTGAGCTACTAAAGTGACTTTCGGAGCACCAACGCAGACAGGCTTCCCAAAACTGCGAAGTTCGCTGCTTGCATAACATTGCTCAAGGCTTGAAACAGCGAAGCGTGACGAATTTGAAGTACCAGATTGCTTCTATGAGTTGTCGCCAGGCTTTAGCAAGGTCATTCTTGGTTAATTCAAGGTTGCTTCTAAGAGCCGATGGGTTTGAGTTAAACCACAGACAATCACATACCCCAAACGTATGTCCAAATCACGAGAGACAGGCACTCACGGTAATTCCGATTGTTCACACCTGTCACAGATCTATGGGCACGCCGTCGTTCGCGTATGGCTTCAATACCTTCGGGATATTCCTTCCCGTTCCCGTTCTCAAGCATTATTTCGGTGTACGTATTGCCGAAGCACTCCGTGCAGATGCGCTTCAGCGAAACGTGCATGTGGGCGTGGTGCATATCAGCTGGGTTAAAATCCCAACGGTTTAATGACACCTTTTCTATCAGTGGTTACTAGCCGCGCAGGCATGGGTGGTTCAACGTCCCTCCCTTATCATCTGTAATCCTGTTCCTGTGTAATTGCGTTTATACAGAAGTCGCTGACCCCGTAACATATGTTGACTTTTGTAAATGCAGCCATATTTTCCAAAGTTGCACAGTAACCCACCTGGGTACATTCTTGTAATAAGACCAGAACACACACACACACACCCCTACATGACGATACACGGCGCTGTGACAGGCGTTTATGCTGTTACGTCGATCTTTCAGACATTGTGGTGGTGGTGGTTATGGTGTTGCAAAGGCGGGGTTAGCCTGGCCTAAAAGGCCGGCAATCGTTCCGCCTCAGCATGTCTATGAAAGAGTCACCACATATTGACATTTATGTTTGGGAAGGGTGAAACGGGATGACACCTGCTAAGGGGGAAAAAAAAGAGCATGTGTGTCTCCTTTCAGGTAGTCCTGATTTGCTAGGTATATGACTCCCTTTGAAAAGTCAAGTTAACTCTCGTCTGGGTCACATGACTCTGAAAAAAGCAGTACAATGACTCTCAAAGAGAGTTGATGTATTTCTTTTAAAGAGAGTAAGAAATGTGGCAAGCCAAATTCTCAAAAAAAAAGGTTAAATAACTTTTTCTTACATTGCATCAGAAAGGGGGAAAAAGGGGAGGGGGTACTGGTATGCCAAGTCGTTAGAGATTAACACTGCAAAGTGCTGTTGCCGAGATGTTCAAAAAAGAGTTCTAGTGCCGGTGCCTCATAGTGGCTTGGATATGTAAGCCCTTACGTTCCTATGTAACCTCCATCGGTACGGTGGAGAGCACAAAAAAGAGCAAGAAAAGGGTCCCTGTCCCTGCAACTCTCCAAACAATAAGACATAGCGAAAGGCTGCATTGCAGTTACTCGATGATTTGGTGCGGGCAAAAAGAAATTTGCAACAGGGGTGGTAATAATAAAAGTGCCCACTAAGCATATGCTACTGTGTGACAAAACAGGCACCCTTTTACTCTCTTTCTTCTTTAGTGGACGTGTTTCGCACGAAAATTTGCGCTTGAAATCAAAATGCCCTGGCGCCAATGCGTTTGGAGTTCACCGTTCTTAGGCTAGGTGGCGATACACGGTCTGCATTATCGTTGCTGTGCGGAAATGTTTTAATCAACAAACAATGCGCCATAATAATTGAAAACAAGCGGGAAAATGTTCCGAAAGCTGGGTGAATTCACGCTTTTAAAAGGTTTTCCCCACTTAACCCACCACAATAAGTTTACAACTTAACATCGTTTGGCTGCTTATGCAGCTGTAATTCTCAGTATGCACGCATTGGCAAACGAATGAGCGGAGCGCGCCCAGTTAAAAAAAAAAAACAATTTCGCAACAACGGTTCCAAGCATAAAGGAAGCGTGAACTTGGTCGGCCATCTTTCATTATCTTCGATTATTTCTTCTTGTCGCTTATTTCTTTTTTCTTTTTTAATGTCTTCTGTCTCGTTTTCTCTATTCGATTCCGTGTATTTTTATTTTCTGATATTCTTCTCCCTTCTTTTTCTGTATTTCAAATTCTCACTTGCCTTTTTTATATTTTTACACGTGCTCTCACTTGCGTGACGCCAAGCGACAACAGCAAGTGACAACTCGGTCCCAATCGAAAGAAAATAGGATACCTTTATCGTAGGTCTGGCGGTCTCATGCCGCCAACCAGGGTGAATGCCCTCCCTAGCGACTATGTACCAGGTCGGAAGTGCGCGTGTGCTTATTTTACCGGCACCCTTACACATCGGTTTCGTTTTACGTGCCTCGGCCCCCAGACGAAAAAAGAAAATTCTTAAGCCAGAACTGTCACTTTGGGTGGGCTTGTATACCAGGCGGCAGCATTTCTCTGCCTCCCACATTGGCGGTGGATGCTCAGCAATGTTACCGAGGCTGAGGTGAGTTATATAAGGTGGTCTGTGCAGAGCCTTTTACAGAACCTCATGGGGCTACCTTTCGAAGTGTGCACACATGCATAAACAACTATGTGCCAGGTCGGTAGTACTATTCTACGCTCTTTGAAAATAAAAAAAAGCAAGCATGATTGTACCTGGTACCCATTGCATTGGAAGTGAACGCTGTACCATGCAGTCACTGTAGACTGGGTGACTTCCACTCATTTGTAGCCAGTACATACTGAGGATGCTACCTGCCTAGGGGCGAAACGTCCATGTTATTTTAGTAGCATATCTTGAGTAAATAAGTCAGAATAACACTATTAGAGTAAATGAAAACAACAGACATTCCCAATTCAAATGAAAAAAAATAATGCATGCTCAGTCCACGCAGCTGTGGTGCACCACGCCTTTTCATCTGTGTGAAAGTCATTTCAGCTGGTTTCAATTGCGATCGTTCATAACGTTTCCGTTCTATGACAAATTATAATAAGTTGTTTAAGGCGGAGCTGACATCAATTTTTGAAGGCAAGTTTACTCAGCCATACAAACTTCCTGTATACTGAGATGACTCTGAATACGTGCGAAGCTCATCATCCGTGTAAGTGCTAGGTAATAATTGAATGTTGTTATTGGGATTTTTTTCCTCACGTAAAAGAAATTTTATTATTTGACACTCCCCTGGTGGAGATGCGCTTTAGTTATAAAGTGTGCACTGCCATGAGCCTCATTGTACCTGTGCAGAGAGTTGTCTACACACTGATAATATGTTTTATTTCTATAGTAACAAATTTTTAGCATGGCGCACCTACTGACATCAACACTATCGTGACGTCAGACTACAGTGTCGATTCTGGTGGTTTCAAGTTGAAGTATGGCTAGTTGTGATGACGCCAGGTACCACACATATTAATATGTCCCCGCTGGTGGCTCACACATCGGGCCACGAGCGGTGCGGCTTTGTAAATGTCACAATGGGTCGTAAGGGTGCGTCTCCAGAAGCTGATACATTTCCGTACAGTAGAAACCTAAATTAGCTTCTAACGACATGCTGCAATTGCTTTCTCAGGGTGTACTAACACTTAATAGTGAATCTTCTAGACTCTCAAGGGCTCATCCTTTCATCTTACACCCAAAAGGAAAAAAAATCGATACCTGAAAATTTTCGTGTCAGTGTGAACGTAAACAACTTTTTCTGCTAGTGCTAATGCACTTGTACTGAAGAACGAATAGCGGAACTCAAGGCCGCTTTCACAAGTAGGGAGACCACGTGACCTGACGAAGAACGTTATAGGCCTGACGTCATGGCACCGGCGTGAAATTTGAACGAAACGCAAGGTTCTGTCCGCGTTACATAAGCATCGTCATTTTGCCCGTGGCAGTGCGACGGGCTCGTATCACCATTGGCGTGCGCCTGCTTCGCCATTAATATATATAAAGGCTTATGAAAATGGGCTGTGAATTCCCTGCTTGAAATCGAGTTTCCAGCCAGGTTTCCAGCAGGAAATGACTCGTCAGGCCGAGAATTTTCCATTTCCTGCTGGAAATGGCATTTCCAGGCGGGAAGGTGCTTGTTTTCTTGCCAGGAACGGTATTTCCAGACTAAAAATGAAAATGATCCCCGGCTGGAAAGCCGTTCCACCTAGTAGTTTTCCAGTCTCCATGTGAAGTTGTGTTTCCCGGGGCAAAATTTTCCAGCTTCAGTTGGGAAATAATTTGCTCAGCAAAAAGTTATACTGTTTGTGCTGAAGAATTGATATAATTGACAAAGGGGATCCGGCTACACACACAAAAAAAGCTGCTCTACAACTGATAGCTGATTAATTTAAAGATGACTTAGAATATTCCACCTCACAGCCAATAGTCAAATTTCGCTAATGTGATCTTGAGCACCATACTGCTGGGTTTGCCGAAAAACAGGTTAAGCCAGGGGTAAAATGTACTTTTATTTTACCGTTGCAGTACTACAGAATCGTGCGCCCGTCAACACGGTATTGCAAATGTTACAACTGCAGACGTGCAACCGCGATTGCTAGCTCCATTGCTCATTGAGCCGTTCCCCCAATAGCCAATGTTCTAAATAATGGCAGTTAATTCCTTGTGAAAAGAAGTTTGACTTTCAAGACTCACAATTCAATGCCATGATTCGAATAGCAATGTGTGTGCTAGTTTGCTCTCGCCGATGCAGCAGCCATGAAAAATGCCACACTGTGGATTTTTCTTGACGTCTTACTAGCGCCATTCTCGTATCATTTATCGGTGCTTGCTGACATTCTTGCGGAACAATAACCAACTATGTACTATAAATATTGTATGAAAAATTGTATTTTTTATTTTTGTTACTACAGCTGTATATGTTGGTCTGCCAAAGTTAGTTATACTACTACTGAGAAAGAAGCATTGGCTCTTATAAAAGCTGTGGAGTATTTTTGTACCTGCCTGGATGGTGCGAAATTCACCCTATTTACGGATCATCAAGCTCTGACTTCGTACTGCGGTATTGTGACAAAACATCAAGACATACTACCGCCTGGCTTAAAACTTGCGATGCATCCAGCAGCTGCGCTATGGAGTCTTCGTCAACCTGACGTGCGCTTATCAGTTCCTGGAATCTTTAAGAGGGCACGCATGTCAACGCCAGCCCTAAAGCAATTGACTTTGCGTCTGTTGGACGAAAGGTACTTCGACCGCACCCATGTTTACACCAATAGCTCCACTAATTCCAACAGCTCTACAGGAGCAGTGGTTGTTCCATCTGAAAATGTGTTGCTTCAGTCCAAGTTTTCTCACACCACGACGTCGACAGCAGCAGAGCTCGCAGCACTTCAAGGTGCAGTAAAGTACATTCATCGGCAGCAACCTAACCAATGGGCCATCTTTTGCGACTGCAGGTCAGCCTTACAGTCACTACGGTTTGTTATGCAACACGGGTTACACGAACAATCAGTATATCAGATAAGGCACGACTACCACGAAGCGCTCAAGGAAGGTCCCGATATTGTATTCCAGTGGTTGCCGAGTCATTGCGGAATTGTCGGCAATGATCGCGCGGATGAAGCTGCTCGATCGGCTCATGACCAAGACCAGCGCACGCCTATACCACTCTTGAGAACGGACGCTGCAAGGCTACTACAATCACTTGCTCGCCGTATATCTCTCCTACAATGGAATACGCAGGGTTTCTCCAACACGCACCTGTATTCGATCGACCCAAACTTGCAACTTCGTTTGCCATCCGGGTTCCCACGATGCGCTGAAACTTTACTGTGTCGCATGAGGTTGGGCATGGCATTTACGAATTCATACTCCCGTCTCCTTAGAATGGCGAGCACTTCGGCATGTAACATCTGCGCCTGCGAGGAAACGCTTGAGCACATTCTATATCATTGCCCAGCATACTAGACCGAACGACGTATTATGGAAGCCAAGCTCTGTCAGCTGGATTCACGGCCGCTTACAGAAGAGAAGATCCTGGGACCTTGGCCAACGGCTTCCCATACGCGCAAAGCCACGAAAGCCCTCTTGTACTTTTTAAGGACCACCAGACTTCACGACCACTTGTGAAAGAACTGTGCGAGACCGTGCTGTGTAGTCTCGAGCTGACTATTCATGCTTATCTTTCTTACTCCTCTTCTTTTCTATCTCTTTCCGTTCTATTATTCTCCTTTTCCCCCACCCCAAGTGTAGTGTAGCCAACCGAGCCAAGCTTGGTTAACCTCCCTACCTTTCCTCTCTATTTATCTCTCTCTCTTTCTCTAACTAATCTTCTAAATATGATACAACCACAGGGCCGAACAGCTACATGAGTGAACTATCTACAACAATTTGATTTCTAAATATCGCACCGTCGTGGTGCACTGTTAACTTAAACAGATGCACTGTCTAGATCACTTGTTCACGAGACAAGCGATGAACCCCGAAAAGTGAATTTCGTCTATATGTGGGAAGGCACACAAAAAATGAAGTTTGCTCAAGGTAAATATTATGCACCATCGGCAATGGTTCCCACGATACTTCGTTTGTACCACGATAACCCAGTGTCAGGAAGACATGATGGCTTCGGCTGAACCTACAACAAGCTCTTTGAAACGTTCACTTGGCCAAACAAGAAAGAGGACGTGAGAAACTGCATTCGCACGTGCCACTTATGTCAAATGGACAAAGCGAAATTTAAGCAAGCAACGAATGCAATGATAACGCCAAAGTACTCCAACATCCCCTTTAAATAGTTCCTTTCGACTTCACTGAACTAAAAAAGAAGGGCGAAGGTAACAAGAAAACACAAGCATTCCTGCTCGGCATAGAAGAATGCACAGGAATGGTCATGACGACGGCAGGAAGAGAGGATACGAACAGTGTTACGGATTTCCGTGAAGCCGAAGACTTGAGGTGCACGAAGACTATATAGTTTGTGACAATGACCCGGCTTTTCGAAGCGCTAAGCTGACAAAGGGGATACGATACCGTGGCGTTATTGTAAAATTTGTTCACCATACCACCCTGCAACAAATGGTCTTGGTGAACGTGCCATTCGAGACATAAAACAGTACATAAAAATGTTAGGTGGCCGGTAGTGTTGCTTCGTAGATGCCACCAGGCATGACAAAAACTCGTACACCAGTGGCTTAAGATGTAGCCTTTTGTTTGGTGGCTCAGGTGTGGTCCCGGCTTTTCCTGCCGACCGCGAGCTTGGCCTACTTGAAAATTTTGGTTTAAAGGAAAATGCGAGTACCAGGAAGACTCCTACAGACATTGCAGGAAGAGAAACTTTGACAAGAGACACAACAGCAACATAACGGATGTACAAGTTGAAGACTTATTTCTAATCCGGAAAGGAATTGGCGCTACGAATGATCAGTTTCATGAACCCATTCCCAGTGGTTGAAATGACATCTCAAAACGGCGTGCTCAAGACAACTAGTTTGGTACCTAGGATCATCGAGTAAAACTGAGTGCGCTTCAATTGGTAATGTGTTCAAATAAGCCAAAGTAGCCTGGGAGGGGGAAGCAGTCTGCTGTGGGCATGTTCGTGAAAGAAGAGGAAGATTGCAGTAGAAGAAAGAAGAAGTAGTTTTGCAATAGGAATAAATGGCAGCCGGCACTCGCCTTTCTCAAGTTATGCAACTGTGCTATTTGTTTAGCCCAGGACCAATACATTTACCAAGGAATTTCTCTGGAAGAGCTGGTTTATGGGGAAGGGTTTTCAAAGTACCCCCCTTCCCCCATATCATTCGGGCCTCTGATCAATAAATTTTGAAATGGTGTATGAACGACACTGCTTCGTGTAGGCCTTTCTTCTAAGCTTCTGGCCCGGTACCATGGTCCATACCGTGTCATTGACGTGACCTCGCCAGTGAATTACATCATCGAGCCCCTAACACAATCGCCAGGTTTGCGCTGTCGAGGACGCGATACCGTACACGTCGACCGTCTCAAGCCCTACTACGACCCCCCCATTGTGCCTACTCCCTGAGTCGCCAGGATGGCTACTCTTCACCCCGGGGGTATTGTAGTAAAGCGTACGCACTAACGCGTATGCGCCTTCCAAAGAGAACGAAAAACCCCGTGCTCTGATTGCGTGAGAATCTCTGCCGCATTTGCCAAACTTGCCGTACGCCCATTTTCCGTCACGACCTCGTTGTGACTCCTCTGTTTGAATAAACATCATCACATTCGGAATATCTGTGAGTAGACGTGAGTATGAACATGCATCCAGGTAAGGATTCATGTACGAGTAGACAAAAACTCACGGGAGATTTACGCTAACACCGAACAATGCACTGCTTCGCCCACTCATCATAATTTGCTTCGTGGATATGCCGTGATTTTTATTGCCGACATACGGCAGGAAGTGTCGGTCGATTGCGCGTTGTGAGAGCGGCCGAGGATTAGCATGCTTGTGAGGAATGGTGACGAGAGCATCGACGAAAGTCCACTCGTGAGTTCTACTGCAAGGTCGCCCATTTTGGCAGAGTAGAATGGATTAATCTTTTTATGGGTGTCATAAAAAACAGCAGTCGGTGCATAAATGTGTTGCATGCTGCTCGTTGTCCCACGAAGATTGTCTCGTAGATCTAACGTATAAATTTGGAAGGACACACATACTCTCTGTATGATCCAGATATCCTCTTTTAGAATGCAAAAACAAAGCGCAAAAAGATAGGACTCAGCAGGCGAAAAACGGTACGGGAGCTCATTACAGACTGGTTTTATTATGAAATGATTCTGGGAAATATGCGGAGCATGCGTAACAAGCGCGCCAGCGCATGCATTTCAAAGCTAGTCATCTAAGTATTTGCTGCACAGTGCGGCAAAGCGATTCGAATTCAGTTTACTTCCAGACAATGCACGATCTCGCCCAGCAACGCAATTTGTTAAGGCCCTCTTTTAAACTAGTGTAAAACAAACAGAATACTATAAAATAGTCTGCATAACAAATGCTTTTTTTGTGTTGTTCACAAAATATATACACCACGTGCGCACACACACACACACACACACACACACACACACACACACACACACGCACACGCATACGCACACGCACACGCACACACACACCAACACACACACACACACACACACACACACACACACACACACACACACACACACACACACACACACACACACACACACACACACACACACAAACTACTGAAAGCCATGAAAAGTAGAATATTCCCACGAACAACAATGAAGTTTCGCATCCCGCCCCACTTCCCAAACAATAGTTTCTAAATCTATTGTTTTAACAGACATTTCACTTCTACTTGAAGACATGCTCTTTCATTTCCACATCAATCTTTCTAGAAAAAAGAAAATAATTTTACGTATTCAACGGCAGACACCTTTACAGTAGAAGGACTGAAAACTTGGCCAATACTTGATTTGATTGATTGATTGATTTGTGAGGTTTAACGTCCCAAAACCACCATATGATTATGAGAGACGCTGTAGTGGAGCGCTTTGGAAATTTCGACCACCTGGGGTTCTTTAACATGCACCCAAATCTGAGCACACGGGCCTACAACATTACTGCCTCCATCGGAAATGCAGCCGCCGCAACCGGGATTCAATCCCACGACCTGCGGGTCAGCAGCCGAGTACTTTAGAGCCACCACGGCGGGGCGCCAATACTTGGTGACAATGCTTCTACATATTTTAACCCAGCGCATGACGAAGCGGACACAAGAGAAGAAGGGAGCACTGAGGTTTGTCTTTTTTCTTGTGTCCGCGTAGTCATGCACCGAGTTGAAATATGTTCAACAAAACCACCACTCTAGTTCCATGAAAGGCCGGGTGCTGCTTCATTTGCACTGGAGAGTATAAAACTTAGAATGTAAGTTACTACATTAAAAGGCAAAGAAGGAAACGAATACGGTCGGGATTCCAATTTAAGAACTGGGAAACACTGTCTCCCAGTATCTAGGTCAATAAAGTTACAGGAAGAGGGGCCACAAGCAGGAGCATCTTTTTAAAGGCGTAATGAGAGACCGACCTACTTGTTTACACTAACATGTCGCAAAGCTTATTTGGCACGGAAAGAGATATCGGATTGTCCCGGAGGAGTATCGAGTGGCAAGGTATCTGCGTCTTCTCACGTAATTCGAGAAGCCATTCCCATCGAAAAGAACATAGCGATCTCGGAAAGAAAAGTGAGCATGGAAAAAAAAAAACGACGTTCCTATTGGTACGAAAGACGGCATAGAAGGGCCATAAATAGTGCCCCGAAGAGGCTCCATCCAGACAGCGTCGCTAGGGAGCTCAGCTGCGGATACAACACGTGCGCTAATCAGGAAGCTGTTTGCCGGTTCACCTCCGTGCCGACGCTTCGCCGTCTGGCCTTGCACAAGCAGGGGGTGCTGATTTCAGCCGGGAGCTAATTAAACATGGTCGGAGCTAATTAAGTCGTCTTCGTTTCGCTGTTCGCGCGGCGTCGAGAAACGGACGGATGGCTGAAGTCTCAAGTGTGCAGACGTCGGTGTTTTCGCACGTCAGAAAGTGGGACGGCCGAGGTCGTTGAAAGCAAAACAGCGTACTCGATGTCACCACGTGTGCTCAATATATGGAAGGCACCCTGTTGCTGCGCGCGAGGCTATGTGTTCGATTACATCAATTCGACCACTCGACAAGCTAATTAGGAACACTTACCTAATCACGAAAACAAAGAGGGGGGGGGGGTTGTAGGGCGAGAGAGGCTTTGCGTGTGCCGGCTTGAGCTGTTCCACTTTTCGTTCGTTTCATCAGATTGCGCGATTCTCCGGCCTTCTTTCTTCTTACATGGCAGGAATCAGACCTTAATGCACGCGATTTGCAGGGCAACACTTCAGTTCGTATAGGAAACAACGATGATTATACGAGGCATGTTTTTTCTAAAAGAGCTAAATGCAGAAACAGAAGCTATAGGCTAAATTTTTGTGAAACGTAAAGCATGCCTTAGTATCTTCAATTTCTAGAACAGTTATAAACAAAATGGGGCAATTCCTTATTGTAACATAAGCTATAAATGACAATTTCTAATTAAAAAATGAGCCAAGTACTGCTACTGTTTCAATCGAAGTGAGCCACATTCATTAAACCAGAGCACTATGCCAGCAAACATGATCAAAACAACCAACATGGTCCCACCCAAAATGTTTCATTTGTGTCTTAGTTGCTTTTTTATTGTGTTTACGTTCCACAGTCAAGTTTTCCAGCGCGAGTTGGCACTCACTGAAGGACGTGATTTTAATGACAAAACTCGATAGTAAAGAGTAAAAGGCTGACTTGCCTACCTATTTTTGCAATTAGTGATTCTTTTGGACTTTAGAGCTACAGTATCTTGTCCTCCACTCACTCCAAAACGGTATACTTAAAAGCAAATAGGCATGAAATGAAGATCTCGGACTGCTATCTATTCCCTAAAGAATTAGTTGTAAGAAATGGCATGGCATAAAACTAAGTGGAACACTATTCAAGGCCTTCAATATATACAAGGAACAGGAAAACACTGATGACAGTCCAGAATATAGTGCGCCTTTTGACACGATAAACCACTCGCTCTTTAAGTCTAGTAATCACCATTATGCCCATGCGTCGAAGCACTTCACCGGGGGAAGCACAAGTATGATGTCAATTCTATCGCAAGTTATTGCTATATCGTACGTTCTGACCATTTTACACTTAATCTATGAGCTAATTCATGTGCAAATGAAATGTTTCAGTATATGTGAGCTAAATACAAACCTCACTTCACAATAATGACGATATTTGGCTATGTAGATTCTAGCTTCATTATAGATTTGGTGTATTCAGGGGAGAACAACGTACTGAAAAAAAGTGTTTCTGCAGGCCCAACCATATTTTCAGTAAAAAAAAAGGATATGCATTCTTCTCAGTTTCATTTAGAGTGCATTTGGCTCTTTTAGAAAAGAAAATGCCTTATACGATTTACGACACAAAAGCGAAAGCAAGATGCTTGAGCTCTAGCGGTGGTGATGTTTGAAACCACAAGGCCACATGTTCCTTTCGAGGGCCTGGCTCTTAAGGCTGAGGTAACACGTCGGCTATCCGCAAGAAAGCCCCGCGCCATTGCTTATCAGTAACGAAGCCCCAACTCCGCTCCACTTGGGCCGCGTGCACCGACGAGCAGCCACCTTCAAGCTATGGTATGGTGGCTAGAGCCAAGCCATGTGTCAGCGACGGAGACAGTCCGAGTAGCCACCGCACCGAGTTTAACGGCTGCTAGAGCCGAGTGTGAACGACAAAAAGCCCGTGCTTCTAGCGGGGCTGCCTCAACCAGCTTTGCACGTCAGTTCTGACACTCGAGTTTCGACGTTGTTGCGTAGCTCATGCCAGGCTGTGGTTCGGCGTTACTGTGTATACGTCAAGTAAAGAGTTGGCCAATACGAGTCCCTATATAGATCAGCCAGCTTTGATTTTTTATGAGCTTTACTTCTACGAAATTCTTCTTTTTTCTTTGCCTAGCCAGGTGGGGGGGGGGAAGTAGGCATGGCGCACAGTTTATGTTTCCTGGTTCGTGGAGGAATGCATTTTAAAGAGGTCAATCAGAGTGGTGTGTGGAGAAGCAGAGTGGTGGGCGACACTTCCTCTGCCTCCCACAGTGAGAAAATTTCGGTCGAGACAAAAAAAAAGAACCTGGGCAGAGGGCTCAAAAATGAAAACGAGGCGACGGATGGCGTGCTTTTTATAAAGACCTTACTTTAGTGTGTGACTTTCCAGGGGTGAAACTAGAGAGTGAGGTTTTTTTTAGAACGCGTCGTATGGCAGCAGCGCGAACGACGAGGACGGTAAAAGCACACAAACAACCACACGTCCTGGTCTTTTCACGCCGTTTCCCTACGACATGTTCAACCAACTAACCAGCAAATTGGCCCTTTTAAAACGCAACATGAGAAGTCTCCGGCCGGAATTGCTGTCGAGAAAGTGCATGGCCATAAATAACCTCGAAGCTCCAACTATTACAATACAGGGAGGGGTCCGTCTGAATAAAGCTACGCGGTTGAATTCAAACCCGCCTGCCAGTATAAGGGGAAAGGGGCGCTCTCCCCACTTATCATCGAAATCCCTCTCCTACTCAAGCCTACGCGTATATGCATTTTCTTGCGGCTTCCAATAACGCTTGCCTCTCATTTGCATTATTGATTACCCTGTTATAGTGGCGAGCTAAAGATAGCTCGAACCGTGTTACGTAGGCCCAATATCTCCCAAATTACCCGTCGCCCGCCCAACCTATTCCCGGGGCAGCAAGAAGCATCGACGCGTCCGCTTTACTGCACTTCCCATTAAGGGCAAATGGACAAGCAGACTTGCGGAGGAAAGAAAAATCGTCTCGTTGCTTTATTGCACTGCTTCCTGCCCACGCCTGCAATATCGCTATGCCACGCCGTATAAATAACCGACGCCACACTGCTCATACAGTGTTGAAACCGTCGACAGGGTGTGTGCCTCTATCTGTACATCCCACGCAAAACTATTTCGCAAAGTGTATACCCCCCATTGTAACGAAAATGCACTGAGCTGCTTGTGCGGTCGCACGTGTATTGATTCGGGCGTCTATATATACACATGTGTCACAATGAAGAAACAGCAGCAGTTGAATACCGGACAACTCACTTTAATTGTACCAGAACACTGGCAAACTGATCGGATGAGAACCTCGTCTTTCTCTCTCGCTGCGCGTGTTCTTCGTTGTTTTCTTGGTGCTACATATTCAATGCGGCATTTGCCACCCTTCAGAGAGCAGCGTCCCGACGCTCTTCTAATAAAGACGGTGCAGTAGATGTATGGTGGAAATCAGTCCGAAAAATAGGGCTTCATACGCACAACGGGCACGATTTCTGGTTTTCGCTGGCGAGTTGTCGAGGGGCTGTCAGGAACGACCACTAATTAACGTCACTCAGGCGTTGTAAAACTGTGTAGGGGCCAAAACACCTCTTCAGCAATTTTTCAGATAGTCCCCGGCACGGATAGGACTCCATACCCAGACTTTTCCTTCGTGCCGGTAGACGACATGTCGTTGTCGCAGATTATAACGTTCGGCATCGTAATTTTGCTGCTAATTGATTCGGACGCGTGCAAGCTGCCTCGCTTCTTCTGCTCGGTCGGTAAAAGATGCAGCGTCCAAATCGATGTCGTTGCAGTCGTGCAGTAACATGTTGTCAGGCATCGTCGTCACTTCACGGCTATGAAGGAGACTGAACGGCGTTCTTCGTGTAGTTTCTTGCTGCGCTGTATTATAGGCGAACGTGATGTACGGTAGAATGTCGTCCCAGTTCTTGTGTTCCACGTCAACGTACATAATCAACATGTCAGCAATAGTCTTGTTGAGCCGTTCTGTTAAGCCGTTGGTTTGTGGATGATAGGAAGTGGTTTTTCGATGGGCTGTTTTACTGAGCTCAAGCACTGTCTTCAGGAGCGTCGCCATGAAAGCGGTACCTCGATACGTTAGTATGATTGTCGGAGCACCGTGCCCCAGGACGATATTTTCTATGAAGAATCGTGCGGTTTGAACGGTGGTGCCACTTGAAAAAGCTTCTATTTCCGCGTAGCACGTAAGATAATCAGTGGCGACTATTACCCACTTGTTGCCAGCATGGGAAGTCGGATATGGTCCGAGGAGATCCATTCCAATTTGGGCAAAAGGTACCGTGGGCACTTGAATTGGTTGTAATAGTTCAGCTGGTTTTAACGGTGGCGATTTTCGTCGTTGGCAATCGAGGCACGTGCGCACGTAATGTTTCACAATATCTGGAAGTGTTGGCCAGTAGTATTTTTGTTGGATTCTGGTCGATGTGCGTGTGTATCCGAGATGACCAGGCGTTGGCTCATCGTGGCAAGCACTAAGTATCTCCTCATGGATTGACTTCGGAACGACAAGTAGGTGGGTGCTTCCTCTGGGAGAAAAGTTCTTCTTATAGGGAACACCACTACGTGAGCAGAATGACGGCAGGCTCCTTGCAAATCTTCTAGGGACGGTTGTTGTCCGGCCATTCAAAAATTCAATAAGAAGAAGCAACTCGCTGTCTTCCTTCTGCTTGCACGAAATTGTAGTGGTGTCGATGACTCCTACAAACGCCATGTTGTCATCTTCTGTGTCATCATCGCACTTTATCGGTGACCTTGATAAGCAATCGGCGTCGGCGTGCTGCCATCCGTACTTATACACTACCGTCATATCAAACTCTTGAAGGCGTAAGCTCCACTGTGCGAGCCGACCAGACGGGTCTTTCAAGTTGGTCAGCCAACATAGGGAATGATGGTCACTGACTACGTGGAAGGAACGACCATACAGGTATGGACGAAACTTCATAATCGCCCTTACGACAGCAAGACACTATTTTTCCGTTGTGGAGTAGTTGGATTCGGCGCGGGAAAGCGTCCTACTAGCATATGCGATCACACGCTCGGCTGATTCTTGCCACTGGACGAGTACAGCGCCTAAACCCACGTTGCTGGCATTTGTGCGGACCATGGTAGGAGCATCCTCATAAGTGAGCAAGCACAGGCGGTGTCTGCAGGCGTTGTCGGAGATCGTGAAATGCCGCTTGTTGATCGTCGCCCCATGTGAACGAAACGTCTTCTCTTGTGAGTCGTGTTAACGGCGAGGCTATGTGTGAGAAATTGGCAATAAACCTTCGGTAGTATGCGCATAAGCCAAGGAAACGCCTGACTGCTTTCTTATCTGTTGGCGCCGGAAATTTTCTGACGGCCGCAGCTTTATCGGGTCAGGTCGAACACATTCATGGCTCACCACATGGCCTAAAGATTGGAGCTCCTTGAAACCGAAATGACACTTCTCGGGTTTCAGTGTCAGACCAGCAGACCCTGTTGCCCTGAATAGTGATAGCAGCCTACTCAGGTGTTCCTCATATGTGTTTGAAAGAACAATGACGTCATCCAGATAGACCAGACATGTCTGCCACTTAAGGCTTGACAGAACGGTATCCATTAGTCTCTGAAATGTTGCGGGGGCTGAGCACAATCCGAAGGGCAAGACTTTAAATTCATAAAGGCCGTCAGGCGTTACAAAAGCCGTTTTTTCTCTATCTCGCTCGTCGACCTCAGTTTGCCAAAACCAACTTTCGAGGTCCCTTGATGATAAGTAGCGTGTATACCTCAGCCTGTCGAGTGAACCATCGATGCGCAGTAATGGGTACACGTCTTTCTATGTCACACGGTTCAGCTTGCGGTAGTCGACACAAAATCGCAAGCTTCCGTTTTTCTTTTTAACCAGCAGTACCGGCGATGCTTCTTGACGGCTGGATGACATCATCATCGATCATTTTTTTCACTTGTTCCTGGATTGCTTCACGCTCTTTCGGTGCTACGCGGTATGGGTTGTGTCGTATTGGCCTTGCCATTTCCTCCGTTATTATCCGATGCTTCGTCAGTGGCGTTTGACTGACCCTCGTGGTCGATGTTAACAGCCTTTGAACTGATGAAGAAGATCTACTAGACGCTGTCTCTGCGCTGGTGAGAAATCCGTGCTTACGTCAATAGGTGGTGGGGATCACGTGGCTTGTGGCTCGTCCTGTTGTACTACACAGCACTCGTGGATTTCGGTGATCTCGTCGAAGTAGACAACTGTAGTGCCTTGTGTAATGTGTCGTCGCTCGTTGGTAAAATTGTCAACAGAACCTCCGCTTCACCGCACACAACATCGACGATACTTCTGGCAATTGCAACACCGCGAGAGAGTAGACGCGTCAATACTTGTTCAGTGATTTCTTCTCCAGTATGCTGCGCGCTACATGTGACTGAAACAAGGCGGCACGATAATAGAGGTACGGTCACATCGTCAGTGACTCGCAGGGATTTTATGTGTAGCGCTGCGCTTTGATCCGCTGAAAAGGTCAGTACACCGTCCGGTATATTGATGATAGCACCATATTCACGCAAGAAATCCATCCCTAAGATGGCCTGTTTGCAACACTCGGAAAGAATAACGAAAGTTGCGACGAAGGATGCATCCCCTATTTTCATTCTTGTGGTACACTTTCCGGTAGGTGTGAGTAGCTGCCCTGCAGCTCCTCTAATCTGCGATCTTGTCCATTCCATTCTAACCTTCGTGAGCTTGTCCGCCAGACTCTCACTCATTATTGAGAAGTCTGTGCCAGTGTCGACCAATGCCATGACGTCATGTCCGTCAATCGTAATTGCAACTTCGGCAGTAACAAACCAATCTTTCGTCGAATCATTGAAAATTTGTGTCTCTTCGCTCGGCAGTATTAGGGCATTTTCAGCGATTTGACGATTCGCAACCTTCCCCCTGAGGTCGCCGCTTTTAGTTTCCCCGGTGGCGTATTTGGAATTGCTGGCCCCGTATCGCACGAAAGAGAGAAAAGAAAGAGTGCGAGGAGGACGCCAGCGCCAGCGTCAGGATTGCTCGCGCACTATTGGTTCCTGTCTGTAGGGGACGTGCACGCCTGTAGGTGACGTGCTGGTGACGCACGCACGCGCCCGCGATGGAATGTGCGGAGTTTTCCCGGCTGTTCCACCATAGGGAAGCACCCACTACCTGCCGCCACACTCTTTCTCTACCTTTCCCTTCTGCCTTTCTGCATCCCTCTTTCTCTCTCCCTGTAAGAGCTGAGCCGAACCGTGCTACCCGCAAGAGTTGTAGAAAAGTGACTTTTTTGTTTTGTTTTAGTCAATCAACTATTACATCATACGCGCCACTGCTGGTATGGTCGACGCTCATGTGTGAATTAAAGTTCGAAATTACCATCTAACGTTCAATCACATGCATCACACTTCTGTCTCACACCATTCCAGCTCCAACTGCCCTTGCAGAAACGCGATTCCGACTGTCGTGGCAGACGCCCAGACACTCACGTCTGAATTAGACGCCAACACATCAAACGTGAAGCATGTTTCGGTCAACGACGCATGCAGTTCTGAATGAAATGGAAGCCTCGCGCACATTTACGCGCGAAATAACATCTTCGCACATTGAAACCATGCATCACCGTGCTGTCGCCATCTTATCGAAATTCGATTGCTCGCGCCCTCGCCGCACGGTAGCGATACATCCAAGACACGGAAGGGGGGAGGGTGCTTCGGCACGATGGAACAGCCGTAAACACTTCTCTGTGTTTCCGTGACTCCGCGACGACGACAGTGACGGCCGGTGTGTCTTCGGGAGATCGGCGGCTGAGGGAAAGTTCGCCCCGTGTCTTTGCTTCAAATGACCACGAAGCGGGCAATCTTGGGGGAGTTAACAATGCCCTCTCCGAGGCTTCCGCGGTGTGCTCGAGCACCCATCTGAAGTCTTTTCTTCGCTACCTTATTGTGTAACCCAGACCCCGTCACTAGTTACCACGGATTATGGCGGGGCTGCGCCGCTTAGCCGGAGAGGGTCTTTGGCAGAGCGAGGAGCATGGCTGAAAATGAGGTGCAGGTGTGCAAGTTTAGTTGGTGTCCCTGCGTCACCAGCGCGCGCGTCACCACCACGTCACCACCAGATGCGAACCAATAGCGCACGAGCAATCCTGAGGCTGTCACTGGCGTCCTCCTCGCACTCTGTCTTTTCCCTCTTTCGTGCAATGCGAGGCCAGCAATTCCAAATACGCTCCCTGGCGTGGACAAGGAGATCTCCCTCTTGGCATGTCAGTGGTGCTCCGTCTAGAGGATGGAGAATAACGCCCAGGAGAGGGTGAGCACGACCGAAACCCAGGAAACACATCCCGCGAGGTCATGACACTCGTGTCGACGTCAGGTGTTTAGTTAAAATGGCACCGAGGAATAGTGGAAGGAATACCTTGGTACCCTGCGACGCGATGAGGGCAATACCGACCGATGTGGCCTGCTTACCCACAATGAAAGCACAGGGGCCTATGGTCAGGGGTACGCCATATGTCAGTTTTGTGATGTGGTGGCCGCATCGGCGTCGAAGTTTCTCTGTAGTACCAAAACGCTGTCGGCGAATGTTGCTGGTGGTACTGATGCGGTGTCGGCACGTTCGGTGGCTGTCGGCGGACTATGTCTGCATAGCTTGCCCTGGGGGTGCTCGTGCTCGGCTTTGGAAGCGAGTGCTCTTGCCTGATCTCCTGGCGCACAACTTCTGTTACTGAGGTAATTGCGCAATCATTCGGTATGCGATGAGCTTCTTGACCTCTTCTTGTGCGATTTCTCGTATAAGTTGGCGCAAAGAACCTTCGTCGGGTGTCGTTGCTGTGGTTGGGGCTGCCGCGCTGATCGGTGCACTGTGGGTTGGGCGGTCATACTGGCGATAACGTAGATGCAGTGCGCGTTCGATGGATGTCGCCTCCTTGGAAAATTCATCAACACTTGTAGGTAGGTTTCGTACGAGACCAGCGAACAGCTGCTCCTTAACGCCTTGCATGAGGTGGCTTACCTTTTTGGCATCGGGCATATTGGTATCTGCTGGGCGAAACAGCCGCGCCATGTCCTCAACAAACATCGTAACGGATTCATTTGGTTTCTGAATCCGTGACTCGAGGAGACGCTGTGCGATTTCTCGCCTTTCGGTGCTCGCGAACGTGTCGAGGAACTTTTGTCGGAACTCGTCCCAAGACGACCACACGCGATTCGTAAACCTTGTTCGGGCTCCGTCTTGAAGCGGAAAATACACGTAGCCCAACTTCTGTGTGTGGTCCGCTTTACTGCACTCCCCATTAAGGGCAAATGGACAGGCAGACTTGCAGAGAAAAGGAAAATCGCCTCATTGCTCTGTTTCACTGCTCCCTGCCCACGCCTACAATATCGCAATGCCACGCCGTATAAATAAACGACACCACACTGCTCATATAGTGTTGAAATCATCGACAGGGCGTCCGCCTCTATCTGTACATCCCACGCAAAACTATTTCGCGAAGTGTATACCCCCCACTGTAACGAAAATGCACTGAGCTGCTTGTACGGTCACACGTGTATTGATTCGGGCGTCTATATATACACATGAAAGCGTGCGCTGGAGTTTAGCTCTTTATAAATATGAGAGATTCGCGGCCTGTTGCGCATACGTACATCATGAATTATTGTATGCACTTTAAGCAGTCTTTTTAATTATATGATGATGATTATGAAGATGATTTGTAGCGATTAATGGCACAAGGGCAAATTGATGGCCAAAGAGCGCCATTTCAGTGACTAAAATGTGGACAATGATATAATGCGGAGCCTTAAAATTACTCGCGTTAACGCGGGTAAAACTTTAAATCATGACAGTGGAATGATATGTATAGTAAAAGTGTGTGACAAAAGGTTTTGATAATAAAAGCGTGTGTAAAAATATTTGGCACTAGCACAAATGCCTCACCAGTGCCCGCGTGTCCAAGGACCGCGAGGCCTTTGCTTTTCAATGTAGCCACCGCAGCAGCAACCGCTCTTGAGAGGTCACGCTGCGCAATGCGTGGGTATATTACGTGGTAGAAACGGACATCTCTTAAAAAAAGCTAGCAAAGATTTATGAGTGAAAAGTGGTTCTCTACCGACGAACATTGCAGGGTGTAATTGTATATGTTGTCGGTAGGGTAATGGAAAGTGTTGTTTTCTTAGAGTGTCTAATTGTTTACACTGGATTAAAATGTGAAGAACTGTTAATGCTTCACCACACTTGTCACACAATGGTGGATTGCCACCGGATAAAAGATATGAGTGTGTCGCGTATGTGTGTCCTATCCTGAGCCTCGTTAGTGTTACCTCTGCACGACGTGATTTTGATACTGGCAGCCCATGACCAAGGTGTGGGTTAATAACGTGCAGTTTGTTTTTTGTATGTCTATCCCACTCGCTTTGCCAGTAGTCCCTGAGCTTTCATATGAGGGACGGTTTAAGATCAAGGGCCGGGATTGATATGAGTGTTGTGGCAGTGCTTTCGTGGTCGGATGCAGCAAGCTGATCCGCCATCACGTTGCCTTGTATCTCACGGTGCCCTAGCACCCAGCACACTACAACATGTTTGAGTGTGTAGAGTGTGAATAAAATACAGTAAAGTGAGATGAGGACAAATTTTTTAAAGAGTTTGCAGAGCTGTTACCACACTGAGGGAGTCCGTATAAATGACTGCTTTTTTGTAGTTGTAATTGTTTGATGCGTTTAGCGGCCACAAGTATCGCGTAAGTTTCCGCTGTGAAGATACTTGCGTCTGGATGTAGAGGACTAGCATCCGAGAAGGATGGGCAGACAGCAGCGTAGGGCACAGAGGAGTTAGACTTACAAGCACCTGTGAAGAACTCAGGACGTGTGTATTTATGTTGAAGTTGCAGGAAGTATGTTCGGATATGGGCAATGGGCATGCGTTTTGTAACTTCTAGGAAAAACACATCGCAGTCTATAGTCTGCCACTGCCACGGTGGCAGGTATTCTAGAGGACCCATCAAACTGTGCTCAAGTGACACACCAGTTTTCTCAGCGAGACCTTTCAGGTGAACTGGCTAGGGCTGCCTCATCGAAGGCCCGTTTCGAAACAGAATAGAGCTCAACAAATCATTAATAGTTGAATAAGAGGGGCGCTTCTTATTGCTTTCACCTTAAGGAAGTATATGAAGGACATGCAAGTTCTCTGCAGATGAAGCGACCACTAATTTTACTCAATGTAAAAGATTTTTACGTGGCTGGTGCGAAAAGCACCGATAGAAAGTCGGGTGCCCAAATGGCGCATGGGGTCCAGCATCTTCAAGGCACTTTGAATCGTAGACTGATAAACAATGGCCCCCATAATCTAAGGAGGTGTGAATGAGGCTTCTATACAAATTCATAAAACATTGCCTGTCACTACCTCACGTCGTACGTGACAACACATTTAGAACATTCACGGCTTTTCCACATTTTGTTTTTAAATATTTGACGTGCGGTATGAAGGTTACCTTGTGGTCCAAGATTAGGCCCAAGAATTTATTCTCGGCATTAACAGACAGACGTTGATAATTCAGTTGAATATCAGGTTCTGAGTGCATGCCTCTCTTTCGGGGAACAAGACACACGTGCTTTTTTGTGAGTTCAGTCGGAATGTATTTTCTGCTGCCCATTTAGAGACCTTGTTTAAACCTAGCTGAACTTGCCGCTCACACATTGTCAGGTTGCATGACTTAAAGCCAAGTTGCACGTCATCGATGTAAGTACAATAGAACATATTGCGGGGGATGGACAAGTGCAAGGAATTCATTTTGATAATAAAAAGTGTACAACTAAGTACACCGCCTTGTGGTGCTCCCGTTTCTTGAACAAATGTTTGGGAGAGAAGACTTCCCAAACAGACACGAAATGTCCGATTTGTCAAGTAACTCTTCATTATGGAAAGTATTCTACTACGCACGCCCAGGTGAGACAAGTCTCTTAATATGCCAAAACGCCATGCTGTGTCGTAAGCCTCCTCGATTTCGAGGAGCACAGAGAGGAATTATTGTTTGTGGACGAAAGCATCTGGGATCTCTTCCTTGATACGCACTAGATGGTTGGTGGTGGATATACCTTTTCGAAACCCACACTAGAATCGGTCGAGCAGAAAGTGTGTTTCAAGGAAATGTAAAAGTCGGTGGTTAATCTATTCAAAAAATTTACAAAGGAAGGTTGTAAGTGCAATGGGCCTATAACTGTAAACTGAGGAAGGGTCCTTGCCCTCTTTTAAAATGGGAATAATTATAGCCTCTTTCCAGGAAGTAGGGAGAGCGCCAGAGAACCAGATAGCATTGTACAAGCAAAATAGGGTTCTTTGCGTTTAGATTGGTAGGTTTTTCAACATTTCGTGCGCCTCTCAATCAGAGCCTGGAGCGGAATGACAGCAGGAGTTTAGTGATGTCTGGAGTGCAGCTGAGCCGAAAGCTTGGTTGTATGCTTCACGTTTTGTTCATTTGTGTTTTAGTTTCTGCTTTTAAATTCTTGTTTTGTATCTTTGGAAGGCTTCACTATAGTGTAACGAGCTGGAGACTTTTCGAAGTGTGCGCCGAGAAAGTTTGCTTGATCTTCCAAGCTGTTACCTTGTGTGTTTACGAGAGGGAGTGAATGTACTTGTCTTCCTGCTATTCTCCTAATCATGTTGCTGACTTTAGCCTCCTGAGTAAACGAATTGATGCCTGATATCAAGTTGTGCCAACTTCCCCTTCTGGCCTGTTGGCACGTCCTCCTGCCTTGAGACTTTATGTTTTTAAAAGTTGTAAGATTCTACACTGTCGGAGAGTCTTGAAGCAGCTTCCATGCTTTGTTTTGATTTCTACGTGCATTCCGACACTCACTGTTCTTCCAAGGAATGTGTCGCCTGGTGAAGCGTCCAGTTTGTGGGATACACTTTGTTGAAGCATCAATAAGAAGTGTTGTCAAAAAGTATACTGCTGCATCTATATTTAATTGACATATGTCCAACACACTTAATCGAGCAGCTCTCTGAATTTTTCTCAGTCCACTTTGTGATTAGGTGACCTCTTGCATCACAGCGAGAGTCGCCCGATAGACCATTGTGTGCATTCAAGTCCCCAAGGACCACATGAGGTTCTGGTAAATCATGTATCAGTGACTGGAATTCGTGTTTTTATAGACGGTAGTGTGGAGGACTGTAAAAAGAGCAGATGGTGACAAGTGTGTTCAAAAGAACTGCTCGAACAGCCACTGCCTCAAGGGATGTTTGTAGAGATAGACGTGTACGTGCTACGCCCTGATCAACTATAATGGCCAAACCACCAGATGACGCTACAGCGTCATTGCGGTCCTTTCTGAATATTACATAACGACGTAGAAAATTAGTGTTCCTGGAGTTTAAGTGTGTCTCTTGTACACACAGCACTTTTGGGGAATGTTTCTGCAAGAGTTCCTGAATATCGTCCAGGTTTCTAAGGAGTCCTCTGACGTTCCATTGTATTACTTGTGTATCCGTTATGAGTGTAAATGAGTGCTGTGTGCACTAAAGAAGTATTGCGTCAAGTCAAGAGCCCTTGTCAGGCCCCGTAATGATGGTTTTTGATTTTCTGACGCACTCGAAAGAGCCGTGCCTGTCCTTCGGCGCGGAAGACACCGTTGGATTTGCTGTTGTGTCCATCACCTCGGACGAGGTGCTGGATGCCCGCTCGCGGTTCACGCGTGCAGGCACGGAGGTCTTAAGGCTATCTGTGGACACAGAAGGCCCTGGGGCTTCAGGTCCAGAGGCCTGCAAGCCTTTTGGTGGCGGAAGAGCCTGTGCTACTTCCGCAGAGGGGGTGAATGGCGCTGCCGCTCGTCCACTTTGTGTGGTACGTACGGGCGCCGCGGATATTGGTGGCACTGCCCCCTTTCATGCCACCTCCGTGAACGAAGGACCCCGCATTAGTAGACGCTTGCGCGCCTCTCTAAACGAGATGTTTTCATTTACTTTCAGTGTCAGTACTTCTTTTTCATGTTTCCATGTAGGGCATGTGCGAGAGTAAGCGGGGTGTCCACCATCGCAGTTCGCGCAGTGGGTAGTGGCTTCTTCACATGTTCATTCAGCGTATTCGTGCGAACTACACTTTGCACAGGTTTGACGGCTGCGGCAGCTCTGAGAACCGTGGCCGAATCGCTGGCACTTAAAACAATATCGGTGGTTGGGGCTGCAGGGTAGCCTGTTTCGATATATTCTGGAAGTGTGCTTGTGCAAAATGTAAGAATGAGGTGCTTTGTCAGGGTTTCTGTGTTATCACGTCTAATCCTAATTCTTTGTACATGCGTTACATGCTGTTCGTTCCAGCCCTCAATGAGCTCACTCTCTGTCAGATTAAATATGTCTTGATCAAACACTACGCCGTGGGAACTGTTCAGGAAATGGTGTGGCGTCATAGACACAGGTGTGGTTCCAAAAGAGGCGAGTTTTGTCAAATTTTCTTTCTGGGTCTTGGTTTGGACTTCGAGAAGAAGGTCCCCACTAGCCATACGTGTAGCCCGATGCCCTAGACCAAGGGTACTACTGGTTAGGCATTTGGAAACGACAAACGGAGAGATGGTTTTTGCGTTCTTTTCTTGTGTTTCACAGTGGATCACATGGAAGCACGAGAAAATTTCTTTCGGCGTTATGAATACATTCAGTGTTGCTTCGGTGTGCGCCCTCTTAGGAGGAGGGCGATCAGACAGTTTAGGAAATGAAAAAGAGGCCATAAACTATATATAAATTCGGCAGCCATGCCAGCCACCCACCATCGAGCCCAACATGGGGACGCTGCAGCACAGTTATAAAGGCGTGCCAGCGCCAGCTGTGCAAAGCCACTATAACTCAATATTATGTGACCAAGAGAGGGCACATACACATGGTTAACTCTGGCCGCCTGGAAGATGGAAGTAAACAGAAGAAAGGAGATGATAGGAAAGATTGGAAGAAAAAAAAGACGAAGATCAGGAGGGAGAGAGAGAGACAGGAAAAGGCGACTGCTGATTTCCCCTGGGTGGGTGAGCCCACACACAGGACAAGCGCGGACGAGCGCGCTTGACTGCGTCCTGCGTTTTTGTGCTGGTTTTGATACGTTAAATGGACACTAAAGAGCCAAGCCCCACCGCGGTGGTCTAGTGGCTAAGGTTGCACGGCTGCTGACCCGCAGGTCGCGGGTTCGAATCCCGGCTCTGGCGGCTGCATTTTCGATGGAGGCGAAAATGCTGTAGGCCTGTGTGCTCAGATTCGGGTGCACGTTAAAGAAGCCCAGGTGGTCGAAATTTCCGGAGTCCTCCACTACGGCGTCTCTCATAATCATATGATGATTTAAGGGCGTTAAACCTTACACATCAATCAATCACTAAAGAGCAAAATTATTTCTCGTCTATATTGTAAATTACATGCTCACAATGCTGAAAACACCCCATTTACCACGACACGACACCTGGTAAGCGTGAAAACGTATGAAAAGAAAATGCGAGTGGAGGCAGCAGCTTGAGATTCCCGAAACAAAACGCCGTGACGTCAAAGATTTTGAACCCATCTACTGAGTCATACGTATAGCTTCTAGTCGATAAAAAATAAAGTGAATTGTCATCCATGTATGCCACAGACCTAGCATACGAAGTTTCAGAATATTCAATTGAGCTAGTGTTGCGGAAATACGAAAAAAATACATTTTGAAACTTTAGATGTCTAACGCGTAGAATTTAGCGTGAAATTCAACAATGAAACTTCAGCCTCGATTTTCTCCTTTAATAGTGAACTTATGATAGTGAAAATTATCGCATTGGAGTTCTTACAGTGCAGCTCACCAATCGAAGCCAAGTTATTGTTGCTCGTTAGTTTCTCTTTAAACCCGCACTTACACCATCAATTCAACTTCACCCACGTACTAACTAGCCCGAAAGCAAACGCTGCTCAGGTATCCTACAAAGGCAGTCACAGTGACGATAATGGGAACGGAGGGGGGGGGGGGTGAGTTTAAAGAAAACAACATATAACGTTGCCATTTCGAAGAACGCTTTTCATATGGGGCATTTAAGAAGGGGACTTGATGTCAGTTTTCGAAAACCCTACTTATACTGATTCGCACGATAACTTAAGCCTCGATGCCAATTGTCAAATATAGTTCTCGTTCCACTGGGATGTTTTGACTGATAGCGACTCAAAAAGAATGGAGGGTGACTCATGAAAAAAAAATGCTTGAGACTAGTCCTGTCTTTGTAGTTTACCCGAACAAAGCACTATTAATTGCAATAGACGAAAAACACGTTGCGAGTACTATTTAGCAAACTCACAGAATTTAGGCTACGTGAAGCCGCGGGACGTGTGCGTCGGCCATAAACAAGGAGCCACGTGCACCTTTTGGTGTATACAATGCGATACGTGATACAATACGTGAGACCCCTGGTGCGGTGAGTATAGGTTGATCAGTTCGAAAAAAAAAAAGAAACGTTGTTGTACTAAGCTGAGCCACAATGCTCCCACACGGTATGTGGCAAATAAAATACATAATAGGGCTCTGTATTATCATCATCAGCCTCACTACGTCTACTGCAGGTCAAAGGCCTCTCCCATGTTCCGCCAGTCAGCTCGATCCTGTGCTTGATGCTGCCACTTTATATCCGCATACCTCATAATCTCATCTTCTGCCCACCTAACTTTCTGTCTCCCTTTCATACGCTTGCCTTCTCTTGGAAACTGCCGTCTGAGATTCTTAATGACCAGTGTTTTAAATTCTGTATGCTGTCATGCAGAAATGAAACGCTAAGAAGAAGATAGAAAGTGGAACCACTTTCAGCTGCAATAGTTTGAGAGCAACGTCTTGGTTGAATGGTCGAGGAATCACAATAAGCATAATAATAGTTAGGCGTACTGGTGAAAACAGAAAGCGAAGTCGGGTTTTAGCTATGTGGAACTTGTTCGCGTTTGAATTGGACGTAGCTGCATACCAGTGTGTCACTACACATCAGTATGCACAGCTGGAAAGCAATAAAATTTGGAAAAAGTGCATTTGTGGTGCCATCATTTTCAGAAACTAGCACAGCCACCGGCTGAGTACAGTGTAGGGCAACCAAGGGGACAACGAATGCGTCCGCCATCTTCTGTTGCTACAGATTTGCTCCACAATAAAATTTACTTTGCAAGTAAGCGCTTCGTCAGGGCTTACTAGTTCTTGCACGGGCTTGAAGCCACCTTCAATAACATTATAACATTTCAAGTAAACACGCTTATCGATTTCAGAATGCCATCGCGATCAACAATGCCAAACGTGGCAGCGCTACGATCTGTGTGTTTCAAAAGACCTTAAGAAGCAATGTCTTTTGTTTACCATGCACTTCGGCAATCCTCAGCTCCTCGGGGTTTGCGGTTACGTCCACACGCCGTGTACTGGTCAGCCATGGCCTGCTTGTAACTGCACACGCTTGCAGCTCTTTCCCGCATGAAGAGGAGCACTCTGCCAGGCAGAGAGACAAGCTGACGAAAGCAGGCAGCGAAGGAAAGAGCGAAGGAAAAGGCTACTTTAATATCGTCAAACGAGGGTAACTCCGCAACTACGGCGCTGTTTTAGAAAAGTTTAACGACTGCGTGTTCGTTGTCGACTCGTGTACAACGACAGCTCCACAACTTAATTTCGACAAGTGGGTGGCTTAGGGGCCAATTTAGGCAAAACTCTTAGATGCTTTGTGAAATGTGAGAAGGGACCGTAACTATCAACACCCGGACGGCTCAAAAGGTCACTCCATAGCGAATGACACCATCGATGACGTCACAGATGGCCATATTTTTGACGTCATGGTGTCACATAACATGAGTTCGCATGATGAAGTTATCAATTAACGTCGTGTCTAGGTTGAAAGTCATCATCATCATCATCATCATCATCATCAGCCTGACTACGTTCACTGCAGGACAAAGGCCTCTCCCTTGTTCCGCCAGTTAACCCAGTCCTGTGCTTGTTGCTGCCAATTTATACCCGCAAACTTCTTAATCTCATCTGCCCACCTAACCTTCTGTCTCCCCCTTACCCGATTTTCTTCTCTGGGAATCCAGTTTGTTACGCTTAATGACCAGCGGTTATCCTGTCTACGTGCTACATGCCCGGCCCATGTACCTTTACTCTTCTTGATTTCAGGTATGATATCTTTAACCCCCGTTTGTTCCCTAATCCACTGAGCTTTCTTCTTGTCTCTTAAGGTCACACCTGCCATTTTCCTTTCCATCGCTCACCGCGTCATCCTCAATTTAAGCTAAAGCCTCTTTGTATGTCTCCAGGTTTCTGCTCTATAGCTAAGTACCGGCATGATGCCGCTGTTATATACCTTCCCCTTGAGGGATAGTGGCAATAAACCTGTCATGATTTGTGTGTGCTTGCCAAATGCGCTTTACCCCATTCTTATTCTTGTTACTTAAGTCTCGTGGTTAGGCTCCGCAGTTATTACCTGTCCTAAGTAGACATAGTCTTTCACAACTTCAGGTGCACTAATACCTATCTCGAAGCGCTGATCTCTTGCGAGGTTGTTGTACATTACTTTTGTTTTCTGCAGATTAAGTTTAAGACCTATCTTTTGCTCTCCTTGTCTAACTTCATAATCATAAGTTGCAATTCGTCCCCTGAGTTACTCAGCAATGCCATGCCATCGGCGAAGCGCAGGTTACCAAGATAATCTTCATTAACTCTTATGCGTAACTCTTTCCATTTTAGGCCCCTGAAAACCTCCGGTAAGCACGCGGTAAATAGCATTGGGGAGATCATATCCCCGTGCCTTACACTCTTCTTGATTGGTATTTTCTTGCTTTCTTTATGCAGCACTATGGTGGCAGTTAATCCCCTGTAGATTTCTTCCAGGATGTTTTTATATGCTTTGTCGACGCCCTGATTCCGCAGCGTCTGCATGACTGCTGATAATTCTGTTAAATGAAACGCATTCTCGTAATCTATTAATGCTACGTATAGTGTTTGGCTATATTCTGAGAATTTCTCGATTACCTGATTGATAGTATGAATCTGATCGACTGTTGAAAAGCCTGCTCAAAATCCTGCTTGTTCCTTTGGTTGATTGAATTCTAATGTTGTATTAATTCTGTTAGCAATTACCTTTGTAAATAGCTTGTATACTACGGAGATCAAGCTGATCGGCCTGTAATTCTTCAAATATTTGTCATCTCCTTTCTTATGTATTAGCACGATGATAGAATTCTTCCAAGATTCTGGTACTCTTCCCTCCAGGAGACACCTCATAAATAGGGTCGCTAGTTTTTCTAATACAATCTGTCCTATATCTTTCAGCAGATCTGATGTTACCTGATCCTCACCAGCAGCTTTGCCCCTTTGCATGCTCTCCAAGACTATTCTGACTTCTTCTATCATTATTGGTGGGGTATCATCTGGGTTACTGCTACTTTTTAATGTAAGGTCGTGCTTGAGCTAGCTATTGTACAGGTCTCTGTAAAACTCCTCCACTATTTTACCAATCCAATTCACATTGGTAGTTACTTTGCTTTCCTTGTCTCTTAGTGCATACATCTGATTTTTGCCTATCTCAAGTTTTCTCTTCACTGCTTTGATGCTTCCTCCGTTCTTCAGAGCGCGTTCAATTCTCTCCATGTTATACCGTCTTACGTCGAATACCTTACGCTTATTAATCAATTTCGAAAGCTCTGCCAACTCCATTTTGTCTGTTGTACTTGAGGCTTTTATGCTTTGACGCTTAATAATGAGATTCTTCGTTTCCTGGGACAGCTTTCCAGTGTCCTGTCTAACTACAGTAGCTCCAACTTCCACTGCAAACTCCTTAATAATACTGATATCTCATTGCTAGCCAATTGTTAGGCTTCTTGCGTATCAGTTTCTGTCGTTCCTTCTTCAAGTCTAGGCGAATTCGAGACCGTACCATTCAATGGTCACTGCATCGTACCTTGCCAAGCACTTCCCCATCCAGCACGATGTCTGGGTGTGCACTCAGTATAAAGTCTATTTCATTCTTATTTTCGCTATTAGGGCTCCTTCATGTCCACTTACGGTTCCCTCGCTTTCCGTCGAAGGTATTCAAAATCCGTAAATATTGCGTTATGCGAATTCTACTAGTAGCTCCCCTCTGGCATTTCTCGTACCGATGCCGTAATCTCCTACTACCTGGTCTCCAGCCCGTTTCTTTCCTACTTTTGCATTGAAGTCTCCCGTCAGTATAGTATACTGTGTTTCTACCTTATTCATTGCCGATTCCACGTCTTCATAGAAGCTTCAACTGACGCGTCATCATGGCTGGACGTAGGCGCATAAGCCTGTACCACCTTCATATTGTATCTTTTATTGAGTTTAATTACGATACCTACTACCCTATCGATAATGCTATGGTATTCCTTTATGTTGCCAGCTATGTTTCTGTGGATAAGGAACTCCACTCCCAGTTCTCTTCTGTCAGCCAAGTTCCGACAGAAAAGGACGTGCCCGTTCTGTAGCACTGTAGAGACCTCATCTGTCCTCCTAACCTGACTGAGCCCAATTACATCCCATTTAATGCCATCTAGCTCCTCGATTAGTACAGCTAGACTTGCCTCACTAGATAAGGTCCTAGCATTAAACATTACCAAGTTTAGATTCCAATGGCGGTCTGTCCGGATCCAGAGATTCTTAGCACCCTCTGCTGCGTTGCATAGCTGACCACCGCCATGTTCAGTTGCTTCGCAGCTGCTGGGGACTGAGGTTAATAATTGACGTATGCATGTGGGAGGTAGTGGCCAGATACTGCACCAGGGTGGTCAATCCTTCTCTAGTGAGGGAGGGCGTTACCGGCGGTTGTCATCGGTGAGGCCGCACCCCTGGCCTCACCAAGTATCATGGTAGATTTGTGGTAAGACACCTGCTTGCCATGCGAACAGCCCGAATTCTGTCCTGAATGAAGAACATCGGATGGTCACAATTCTCGGAGCCCTCCTTTGCAACGTCCATCTTAGCAACATATTGGTTTTGGGACGTTAAATTTTAGTTATTATTATTAAATAAAAGCGCGTTCATTACTCAGTCTAGGAATGGTGATTTTCATTTGTACAGGAATGACGCCAGCAACGGAGGTTATTGTACGTTTTCTAGCAACAAGAACCTCGGGGTACGTCCTGCTTGATACACATGTGTCAAGGCCTTCCTTGCCTGTCCCCCCTCCCCCTCCTCCTCTCTTACCTAGGACAAACATTCCTCTCGAACATTCTCATTCGCGAATGAGGTAACCTATGTTCTTGAAAGTCACGTTCTACCCTCTGGGTCTTCGGCATAACACAGTGCGAGGCGCCCGCCTTCCGTGGCATATTTATATACCTGATATTTAGGACGGTAGCACCAAGTCATTAGCCGAAGCGCGCGCCTGCTCTGCGCTACTGCTGCGACAACAGTTCTGCTTCCTGCAGTCGTCGCGATATCTTGCTGCTTTCGGGGATAGGGGTTACGCAATCCAAAACCCTTGCAGTAGAGTTACGAGATGCTAGCATGCTAACAAGCAAATCATCATCGCAGAAGAAGCCCAAAAGAAACGGCACGACTTTTGCGAATAAGCCCGAAAGAAGGGAAAATTTAAGAAAATCTGCCACTTTAGAAAGTATTTTTATTTATATGAAAAAGAAACATCTCAAACAGAAAAGAGTGATGAAAAAAATTACTTTGTGTTGTAGAGCCAAAATATGCCCTACTATGAACGTAATCACGTATTTCCCCTTTAATGACAATATCTGGGGGTATAACCTACGTCCCAAGACAACAATATGATTATGAGAGACGCCGTAGAGGGCTCCTGAAATTTCGACCACCTGATATTCTAGAACATGCACTGATGTCGCACACTACAAGGGATTCTACCACTTCGGCTCCGTCGAAATGTGACCGCCGCGGCTGGTGTCGAACCCGCGACCATTGGCTCAGCAGCCGAGCAACCTATAGCCACTGCTCCTCCAAGGCGGTCGTATTTCCACTTTAACACTGTCTCCAGGTATAATCTATTCGGTTGAATACACGCTTGCTTGTTCATGATCAACGTTGGTTGCCGATTCCCCCCGACCTACATTTGACTTCCATATTCGATTGCACGAAGTCTTGACTAACGCGTTACTGATGAACGTGTAAGTATTATGGCTGTACTCGCTAGAAAATTGCGGATAAGCCCTCCCGAGAAACGTGACAAGTGATCGAGAGAGGGAGAGAGGATAAAATAAGGGAAGGGCAGGGAGGTTAACCAGAAACTCGAGCATCCGGTTTGCTGCCCTGCACTAAGGGAAGGGAGAATGGGGAAGAAATGTGGGAAAGAAAGCGAAGTGCAATGTAGACATGCTAAAAAGAAAAAAAAATGAAAAAAAGTGAGCTGGAGTGCTATAGCCTATCCAATAGGCCACTAACACGCAAAAAGCTCGAGGCCTTCACTGTTTTTATGTGCGAAGACAAATCATGCCATTTTTCAAGCACTGACTGTTCGGACAAGGGTCTGTCGTCAAGGTGAGCTAACGCAGCAGCTAACTGCCGTCTTTGCACGCTCTAACTAGGGCAGTGACAGAGAACGTGCTCTATCGTTTTATCACTGCCGCAATGATCGCAAGCAGCAGTGATCGAAAAATTATCTTAGTGGCAAAAAAATTAAAGAAGGAAGAATCCCAAATCCACTTATCGTAAACAAAAACTTGTAACTCGACCCCGCAGGCTCAGTTTTCCCGCTTGAGATGGTCACTTGTGCAAGCGGAGCGTTTCGATAAGCGGCTTGCACAACGCAACCGTGCGAACTAGAAGGTCTCCATGCAGGAAAGCGGGATGCCTTTAGCATCGAACCACCCTGTAAGTGGGCTGCCGCGGACGACGTCCCAAAAAAGGCGTTACGTGGTACATGCAAAATGCCAACACCCGAAACCTTCGGAAATAAGACACCTTATGCGCAACGATACTAATTACAGGCCAGGGCGGTTTTCTTCAGGACGAATTCGCAGTATGTCTTTTGAAAATAAAATCCCTCCCCTGAAAACCAGGGTGTCCAATATCATTGGATAGCGTCTACAGTTTCAGGTGTCATCGCCGCACATACAATCATGGTGCACTCTTTTTTTTCCCTTTCGTGTGTGTACGGTAACCTGACTCGAGACACCTGGAGCCGAGTTTCAAAACTGGTTCTGTGTGACATAGCGAGTTATATTTAACAGTGTACTCGGTCCGGCATGCGTCTAGCTAGACTGATAGCTTTTTCAAGTGTCGCAATTTTATAAAATCAATTACGTCAAGTTTTCTGCACATGTGCTAAACAGCCGCTGAATATGCCCATCTCTCGAAGCCCTGTGAACGTGTTGTTTTTTGTGTCTCGGGTGGTTTTTCTTGACGCATAAACGACCAGCGTTGAACGCGTTGCGCGTAATTTGATCTCAAGAGAAATATCTGCCTCCACATGTTCTTGCTTATAAAGACACGCTGAAAAGCTTGCTCTATACCGATTGGCCGCGAGGGCCTCCACTAGAGAGGCCAGCGTTGTGATCGTTTGGACGTCACAGATAGGGTAGTAGTTGTGCAATACGGTCGCATTGCTTTCGCGACACCACTTGCATTGTCTCTCATGGCTGCACCAGTTCTTAGTCACAATTTTACGATGCAAATTAGACACGAGAGTGCCACTGAAGGCACCAATTCGTAGTTTGCTTGCCCGTATTTGCAGGTTTTACCGCTTTTTAAAGCAATGAGCTTCAAAATAAAGGAAACTACGGACGATGTACACAGCAAAAACGCAGAAAATGCGGTGTTCTAGCAGACAACACAATCCGGTATCATATATGAGTGACGTCATCACGTAGGTGCCACCACGGTATGTCCTCGAGGTCAATACCGAGCCATCTTTGCTAGTCACTTTTGTGTAAGAAAGCACGATCCCGATTGATTGAATGATTGATTGATTGATTTGTGGGGTTTAACGTCCCAAAACCACCATATGATTATGAGAGACGCCGTAGTGAAGGGCGCCGGAAATTTTGACCACCTGGGGTTCTTTAACGTGCACCCAAATCTGAGCACACGGGCCTACGACATTTCCGCCTCCATCGGAAATGCAGCCGCCGCAGTCGGGATTTGAACCCGCGACCTGCGGGTCAGCAGCCGAGTACCTTAGCCACTAGACCACCGCGGCGGGTCGTGAGGAAGCACGATCCCGAGATCTCACTTCGTTTTAGGAAATCAAGGCAGTTGTACTTTTACACCAAAGCTTCATCTAGCCAGACGAGTGCAAAATTCGTCAGTCCTATACGTATGCAAATGCTATACTTGTGCGCATATGTGGCACATAAAAAGGACAAAACTTCTGCTCTGCTAAGGTGGTTGACCAGTAAAGCTGCTATGGTTGTTGGTGCTTTGTTTCCCATTGCGCACTTTGTAATAAAGCTCATCTTTATAAAGTTTGGCGATTACCATGTACACGTTTGTGCAATTGGAGATAGATAAAGAACTAGCTGTATGCTTGTAATGTTATTTTTTTTCGTTTCTCTCATTTGTCACGCAAGGAATGATGCACTTGTGGTCACGTTGATACACAGCCAATGGCCACAGAATGGTTCTTCACCAGCCTTCAATCTGTGCACGACCACTGAAGCGTATAACCATCATAGCCATGCATTACATGTGACATGGTTTCACACTGCTGTGACCAGTTTGTCGATGCACGGCTTTGCCAAACCAAGCCCCGACGCTGACGGCAACAAGAGTTAGCCTTTTGAGGCGGGGGTGTTAGATGCGTCACCAAAGGTAAAAATTGCCATCGGCATCCTGTGTCATGAACGCGAGTGATGCAAAAAGTTGTCGTCACGAGATGGCTTCACCGTATGGCATCTTCATAAAGTTACAGTACGTACCATCTCGTGATGACGTCGTTACATAACATCGTTGCTTGGTCAAACGTAGGTAGATCACAGAGGCCACGTAAAAACCAGATGATGTGCAGAAAGCTTCCAGTGCCTGCGATCTTTGAGGCAGTTTAAGGGCACGTAAACAGCCCAAGAACTCCATAACAGCGAATCGTCTCGTCGTCTTCCTCCCGTCTATGACTTTTTCGCGCACCACATGTTTTTGACGATGTCCCTTTCTTATCACCTTCATCAGCTTCTTGCTGTAGCTCTGCCGGTAAAACACATTCCTACGGCTCCAGCGTATTCACATGCAGCAAGCGTAGGTATTACGCTCCATGGGTGAGACGCGGAAGTTACGACGCCTAGGGTCGCGAGTTTGAGACCCACCGCTGGCGTCACATTTTCTTTTTTTTGTCAATTCATTTAATTTATTCCATCAGCTTCTTCCTAACCATTTTTTACGTAACAGAACGATAGAGAAACGTCTTTTTTGTTGAAAGACAGCGGAGATGCGCGAATGTTCAAGTTTAACTAACGGAATACGATTTAAAACCTAACTGAATACGAATTAAATACAGAAGACACCATATCAAACACATGCACGAATAAAATATTGCTAGATTAGCTTTTGAAAACTAATGCGGCTATTTTCAAAGGAGCCCTGAAATGACAATGTAACCGTTTCCGAAATAGACCAAGAACTCCACGAAATTTTATTTGAAACGACTAGTGACCAGTTTAACGCAGAACCAACACGATTACATGAACAGGCAATAGATACCAGAGGTATGTAAACTGGGACACGCCTGCGTACAGCAGCAACAAGAATTTTAGAAATATTTTGTAAAAACAGGTTAAAATGAAGCGGTGACTACAGTATTCAAGATACCACTATGTCTAGATATTTTAAATAAAACTGGCGTATTAATAATAAACAAAAATTCAGTAGATCCCACGTACTTCGGAATCAACGTTATGCGAAGCATGCGGGGGGAAGGTGACCATGCTTCAATTTTTTTTATTGAGCGACACGTCATGAAATGACTCTAAATTTATGTACAAATGTTGCACACACAGACATATGTTCAAGAGTTGCAGAAGTTTATATAACCAGCTGTTTGCACTTGCGCAACAATGCCAAATCAAACATGCGTAATAACTACACCAGGAGCTGATACGAAGCGTTAATTCTCGCGAGGATGCTGGCCCTGGACACTGCTACATAAATCAAGCTCAGCGCATGGCAACTAACCACAATTGCTGTTAACCCAACGTGACGACTGTATCAAAGGAGTATATATGTAATGTTTATGAAAATAGGTAGGCAGCTCTGCAACTACTATTGACGTTTCACGAACATTAGTGTCAATTTGAAAAGCTGTTCCGAGACCTGGCGTAGCTCTGTGGTAAAATGCTTCAGTTTCACGCAGAATGCTTGGGTTTGATTCCAGCTGAGACTCTGACATTTATTCTTTGCATCGACGCTACTCATGTCGGGTATTTCTTAACGCTTGCGCGTTAAATATGCCCATGTGTGTTCTCGTCGTTCCTGGGTACATACTAAGTGTCAGCCACCTTTGGCACATACCCGCATACCAGTGGCACATACCCGCCCGTAGGTATGTGCCACTGTCTGGCGGGAAGTGTTTGACGACTTACACAACGGGATTGTGACATTATTCGTGTCTTGACCAGCACGTCTTATTCGTCCAACCATCTTACTCTCCCATGGTGATTTTGGTTCGCGCCAAGTTAAGAGGGTGACCACGAGAGCACCCAAACGCAAGCGGCTAGATAGTAGATAGATAGATACGCTCAAAGTCATCGAACTTCGCTAAGAAATGCTTCACATTTTATATCTGTAAGACATCAACAATCGTGATGAAGAAAACAGACTAGTGACCCTGTCTAGTGACTTCGGCGTCACCGGAGCGTTCAGCAAAAACGCTTTTATCCTGCAATTAACACATCGTCGATAGCCCCGTAAAGGCCGTGAGCTACCTGTCTGTTCTTGCCATTCCTCAGTAGTTATGTAATTTTGAACACTTGGGACGTATTCCCGCTTACCGCAGCGCTTGGTATATGGGTATGTGCCGCGCACGTCTGCAGAAAAGGGTTTGATGTCACGCGCGACGGGACTTCACATGATTCATGCCATGTCCAGAAAGCCATAATTGTCGGGCCTTTTTAACCTCCCTTACAAATTTTGATTTACCCCAAGTTAAGGGTTTGATCACGGAGCACACAAACATAGGCGGCTACATAAATAGATAGATAGATAAATATATAGATAGTTAGATAGATAGATAGATATGTGGAGTTTAACGGTCCAAAAACACCATATGATTATGACAGACGCCGTAGTCAAGGGCTCCAGAAATTCGGACACACCTGGGGTTCTTTAACGTGCACCCAAATCTGAGCACACGGGCCTACATCATTTAAGTCTCCATCGAAAACGCAGCCGCCTCAGCCGGGATTCGATCCCGTGACCTTTGGGCCAGCAGCCGAGTACCTTAGCCACTATACCATCGCGGGGGGGTGGATAGATAGATATATAGATAGATAGACAGATAGACAGACAGACAGATAGATAGATAGATAAATAAATAAATAAATAGATAGATAGACAGACACATAGACATATATATATATATATATATGTATATATATAGATATATATATAGATAGATAGATAGATGTAATCGTATAGGACATCGAGTAAGGAGAGGTGGCTTTTACCTCGACGCCCCTGTGGACCGCTCCATGGTAAAACAAGCAGGGAGTGCCTGCCCCTGACAGCATGGGCTCCTTGGATTGCCCTAAGCGGACGGCGACGATCCGCATACTTTTGAAGGCGGAATAAAAGCCTTCTTGTGGGATGATTTGCGCCTTGAGTTCTTTTGGTATGTGGGAGCAGTGCCACATTATGCGCGCAAATGTACACACGACCGCAGTCCAGGCCCTCAGGAAATGTACCCGTATAAGATGAAACATTAGCTGCAGACAAGGATCTGTAGAGGTCTGAGCGCAATTTCTTGTCATCTGTCAAGACGCCAATGCGGTGGAAGACGGACCCTACGACCCAAGCGATAATGTGAAGGGACTTCATTGTATGTAGCGGCTGACCTTTGGCCAACCGCATCCCATTCAGAGCACTGGCCCCGGGTGGGGTGGAGTGGTCCAACAAGCCTGGGTCATGAAGGCCGGTGAATAAGGCTTGTCCTTGCACCCGAGTGTGGGCCAATTCATCGGAGTTGGTGGTGGCGATTATCGAGAAGATCGTGTGGGTGGGGAACCAAATGATCTCGTGTGGAATGATGGTCCTAACTATGTGAATCCCAGCATCAAGCCAGAAGATTCTGCCAAGGGCAAAGACTGTAACCGCCAAACGTGAGTCAGAATGAATATGTCGACGGGAGGAGTCCAAAAGCCCCAGTGCGATGGATACCTGTTCAGCTATTTCCGGGGAGGTTGTCTCAACAGAGCATACCGACAACAAAGTATACCTCGCTCAGAGACCACAACGGCCCCACAACGCTTTTTGTTCGCACGCGCAGCGTCCATGAAGGTCATCGATCCTGACCTCGAGTGTACCTGTTGCGAATTTTTTTTTCGGCTCTAGCCCTTTCCTTGCGATGTTAAACTGTGGGTGTATAGTCCTAGGAATAGGAGTGACTACAAGTGCCTGTCTAAGGGCGGTCAAGCGAGATTAACCGGTCTTCCTGCAAAATGGAGAAAATTCCGAAACGCACCAAATTTTCCCCGCCCACTTTATTGGTCGAGAGGCGAGATACTTTAAACTTCACCCGTCATATTGTGAATTCTCAGCGCTAACAGCCCCTGACGGCTAGTACGGAGTGGAAGGCTGAGCGCCCTTTTAACAGTTTTTTTTTGGATGAGTACATTGATGTTGTCCCTTTCGGTAGCGAGTCAATTATTATAGACGTGACATTATGAACATGAATCATGTGGAAGGAGTGAAAGAGGCCAAAAAATTGTCTCCCTTCGTGCCTCATTTCTTGTTAGAAACTGTGATAATGAGGCGAAACGCAGCCATATTATGTTGCTCTGATGTATGTAGAGTTTCCGTGTTATATCCCTTCACGGAGATGATCAGACCTAATATACTTATGCAGCCATCCGTGGGAATTGTATCCGCAGTGGTCAACAATGTCACCTCCATCTTTCTATAAGAGAGGCAGACCTTGGGTCACCGTCTCTTTCTTGTTGGACGGTATATTAACGGTTCTGATTTATTGTATACCATTGAAAGCGTCAAGGATATATATACAACTGATATTCCTTTCAACCGTGTTGACCGCCACCTGCGATTGGTCCTCAAGGTGCACCAATTCGGACCCAGACCGCGATATCATATGCATGTAGGGCATGTATCTTGATAATTCGATGAATAAAACAAGAAACGTTAGCCAGCTGCTCCAACATTTTGTTCCTCTACAACACTTATCATCTCTGAATATTATTCAAAATATATTCGAAAAATAATCAGTATTTCGAGTATGCACTATGCAATCCGAGTACCGAATTGTATTTAAAAGGTTATAATATCTGGTCAAGTAGGATTGACAAGTTGGCATTATTTTGGATAAAAGATAAAAACTTGGCCAGTGAATTTTCAATAACGTGGATGATCTTATGTAAGGAAAAACAAAGCTGGCGTGCTGTTATCAAGAACGGGTGCAATAACTCTTTCGCAGCAGATCGGTTTAGACAAACATGCATATACAAAAACGATGAGCAATTAATTACGTGACGGACCCGTTATATGGCTGTTCTGCAGAGCAAGGTTTCAAGAGGGCAACGCAATCACTAGATCGGTGTTACGACTCAACATATGTAAGCTCTCACTGCTACCAATATACAGAAAAAAAGAAACACCAGCTGTCAGCTGACGGGTATCTTTGATACCAGGACAGACGCGAAAAAAAACAAAAAAATTCGGCGGCTCTCTTCATGATGCCTAATTGAGGTGTTATAAGCAAGTGCTCCCTTGCATAACTTAGCAGGCACTCTTTTGCTCCGCCTTAACAAACGGCGCCGATGTTATATATCCACGTCAAGGCATCAGAGTCGCGTCAAATGATCGAGGCATATGTGCTCGTTAATGCCATTATTCTCGAGGCAGGCATTACGCCTACAGGTTATGCAAACACTGTTTTGCTCAAGCTTACGAAGATGTCCCCAGTAAGGTCACCTACCAGGAGTCCGTAGTCTTGTCGTTTATTGAGCCATCTCTGTGCATCGTCTGACCTAACTGACATGACCTCTGGCCTCATTTAATATCGTTAGCACACCACTGTGACACCCGATCGATACCGTAGGCTAGTGTTACGTAACTTATTCTATACGATTAGCTTTGTCATAATCATCGTCATCATCAACATTATGTCCACCGTGCTATAGAGTTTACTATAGATACACTAGATGGAACTCTGGTGCTAGTGTTTGTGGGAGCTACAACGCACGGCGCTGCAGCGGGTGCATGGGAATGAAGGGTTGTGCACAAAACGCACAAGCCACCCCAATCTACAGATAAGCACGCTCACACGAGTACGAGTCAAATCCTCGTACGTCTGGCTCCATTTGGCTGCGCGTGGCTTTAAGCTGCTTTGTCATGAGACAACAATGAACAAATGTTCAGTAGTTGTCGTTCATTAACTTAGCCCTTTATTCTCACCAAAACGAAATCGGGCCATGAAGTTCAAGATAGTTCGTTCTCTTACGTGAAACAAAACCAAAACACATCAATAAACAAAACCACAGGTGCGTTACAAGCCCGCAAACACGGATACTATGCAAATTTGTGTACTGTTCATCATTTCCCATAGTCGCTGAACGATCACAGTGCCAAAGTCCCCTCCAGTTAATTTCAGAAAGCTTTATGCCCCGTAAGTCAAAGACCTCTGCCAATGATATCGAATTTACGCTGTGCAGCGCAAGCACATTGCCTCAACATTTTTTTTATTTCATCTCAACGTAAGCTACGCTTCCAGTAGATCATGGGAGCCTGGTTTCACAGTCCATCAGCCCAGAAATCTCCGTGGGCCCTGCTGCAATACTTGAAGGCAGCAGCATCGATAGGTCGCCTGTGCAACCAAGCACTACGTGTGTTGTGCACTACTATGCCTCTCTGCCTTTTGCATCAGCATGCCTCTTCCCATGCTTGGAATAGCAAACTGGACGTGGTATAGTTAACCTCCATGTATCTACTATATCAATTGTCTTTTTCGCTCTCTTTCTTGGTATCCATAATTGATTCTTAAGAGCGCCGTGCTACCGAAGTTTTTGCGTCAACATGCACATTTTCTGCACATCCTCGGTTAACATGTTCCACGAATTACGGGACCTGTCGAAATCCTAAGTATATTTAGCAAGAAAATGTTTCATGCCGTGGTCCACCACGGTTATACTGACGTATTTTCGTCACGGATATGACGTCATAAAATATACAGTAACAAATGACAAAGAAAAAATGCCGCCACATTCACAAAGTGAATGATGATGAGTGGGCGACGCTCCGGAGGTAAACCTGGTAAACCATGAATCCTCCGTACATTTTGCCTACTCGATTTTATTGCAACGCTCCCCCTAGCGTACGTCGCCGCACTATATCGAACGATGACACGCGCCATATGTGGCATCATTCCTATTTTATAACACCTCGCATCCTTCATAATCAACTACACGTACCGCCGTCTAGTTTATAACATCTTGCATCTTTTGGACGGACGGACGGACGGACGGACGGATGGATGGATGGATGGACGGACGGATGGATGGATGGATGGATTGACGGACGGACGGACGGATGGATGGATGGATGGATGGATGGATGGACGGACGGATGGACGGATGGATATGGCTGTACCCTTTAGATCGGGCGGTGGCTAGCGTAATACTTAATGCCGTCAGCTACAAGTACCGCCATCTAGTGAACACTGCAAGAACTGAACGAGAGGTGGCTACGGACGGACGGATGGACGGACGGATGGACGGATGGATGGACGGACGGACGGACGGATGGATGGATGGATGGACGGATGGACGGATGGATATGGCTGTACCCTTTAGATCGGGCGGTGGCTAGCGTAATACTTAATGCCGTCAGCTACAAGTACCGCCATCTAGTGAACACTGCAAGAACTGAACGAGAGGTGGCTACATACAGGGGACGCACAGCCCACGCCTTAAGGAGCTTCGCTCCTAAAAAAAAGCTAGCAGAAGAAAATCTGACAACCAAAGTCGAAACTACATGAGCCCTTGCCCCGAAACGCGCGAATCGACTCGGTCACAGAGCGTACGTTCTTCAGCTTGGTAACTGCGAGATATTTATATATACCATTACTATAGGCGACACTCCAAGTTCGGTGGCTTGAGCGCGTTCTTGTTATCACTAGCGAGAAGGCGCGAAGGGCGCAGAGGGCGCGCTTTGAATATCGTGACTCAGCACTTCGCGAGGCACGCGCTCGACATGGGCACTAGTTGTGCGCCTTGTGCTTTCACCCGCAAGTTCGAGTTGAACTTAGAGTGCACAAAGGTCACTTCGATCGCTGCAGTGGCTGAACTTTCGAAAAGAGCGCGTTGCTTACATACGAACAACAATTATGACAGCTGTTCGTGCTCGTCATGTGCAAACTTACGCGGTCGTTTCACTTCTCTTTATTAGAGTCTGAGCAGCGCGCTTTAAATGTCCAGCTGTGAAAGTCGTTAGGTCGCGCTCGTTCTGTGTATGTTTTTTTTTTTCGAGCGTTCCTTTCTGCTTGAGGAGCGCGCTGCAAGTTCGGAGCTGCATGCCGCTCTTCACGTGACGATAGAAGTCGTGTCTGTAGCACTGATTTCTCAGGCCTCATTGCGAAACAATGCGCAATAAACGCTCCACTACTTCTGTAAAGACGCGTCTCACTTTCGTGTTTTACAATTTCATATGAAAGAGGAGTCAGCTATATTTTCAAAGGTGAAGCATTCTACTTCTGAGGCTTGTTCCGTGATAGACACTATGTCCGCGGGGTTCATCGCGGTGATGGATGTGAGACAGACACAAAAAATGATTTAAGAAAAGACTAATGTCAATCATAATTATCACAGAACATTAAAAGAAGGTAGAATTATAATTTTTTATTGCAGGGTGTAGGCAGAAATTTTAATTTCTAAAAATTTTTTTGGCAGGAGGGCATTTTATGAGAAGGTCATTTCCTACTCTGTATGCTATGAAGAAACAATTATGGGTGGGCATTGGCCCGGCGTGCTTCCTCCTGGCCACGCCATCGCTTTAGTGTAGTGACTTCAACGTACATATTATAAACCTTATGGGACCTTGCTTTATCGTCGACTCTTACTATCCGCTGTCTTCGCATATAAACAGCCGAAAAATGTGTGTGTGTGTGTGCTAATAGAAAAAAGACGTTTACAACAGATGAACAAGCATCATAATTGTAATGGAACAATATAAAACACCCACTAGCACAAACCCTTTATTATAGTCGCCGACTTCAACGTAGACATTACGGGCTTTAGGATATAGCTGTGTCGTGGACTTTTTATGTGACATTAGGTGACTGTGACACTCCATTTACATTATATGGGGCAATGCTCCAGCAACGTATGATTACTGACACATAAGATACCCAGAGCTTCAGCCACTCATCCATATTCACTTCGTGGAGATGCGTGAATTTTTTTTGTTTCATTTTCGGCTGGAATATTGGCCATGCCTCTACCTATTGGTTAACCCTATTGGCCCGCCTGTTGTAATCTATTCCAGTCTCTTTCTCTTGCAATCTCTTAATCCATTAAAGCTACGCCTATCATGTTGCATTCAATCGCACACTGCGGAGCACTTTAATTCTTGAACTTCTCTGTTATAATACGACCTCACGTGCTAGTATACTTTTAATGCAACAGTGGTAAAACGAATTCTGCTTCAGAGACTACGTTATATTCCTCACCATGATTTAGGAATGCATAGCGTAACATTTGCACGAGCAGACTCTCATTTTAGTTATTGAACTATTAAAAAAACTAGGCGTGCAAACATGGTCACAAGAAGTCAAGAACCCACAAGCAGCGTCTTGTGGGGTCGACTTCCTTCCCGTGTCCTTGTTGGCACGCCCTGTCATTTAGAATGAACGCTCACGAACTATCTCAAACATCTGTAATTTTAACTGGATTAGATGTCAATGATCTGGTTGCAGGTCGCGAACCCTCATTCTTCAGCCACACCTCGTGACAATATCACCCTATCATTGTACTGATCATAAATTTCTAACTATGCACCGAGAAACCGTTACCCTTCGCAGTTTTGCCAACGGGCGCACCTGGCAAGATGTGTTCCACATACTCCAACGGCATTCGATACATCCAGGAGAGGTGGCCTTCGATGACCGAAGACATCTGATGATGTGATGAAGTCACCGAATGACGTCACATGTCACCTAAATTTGCGTCGTCATCTTGGCACCACTACGACGTCCCAGAACGTGACTTCACATGATGACGTCCTGACAAGACATGGTCGCTAAGACAATAGTGGGCCGATCATGGAGGCCTTGCAAATAAACATAAGGTTCCAAAAGCTCCCAATGCTCCCGATTTCGAAAGCATTGCAAAGCCTCGTTATATGAACAAAAAAAAACGTTTGACTAGAGGTTGAAAAGCAGAATTGATACATCTGAATGAAAAGAAAAAGAAGACGAAAAGGGAAAGATTGCTGCCGTCTTCGAGTCATCTGGTCGTTGTAAGATCGGCGCTCTTGTGCTCGTGTTGCGCAACATGTACTCCACAGGGTTGCGATTTTACGCTGATATTGTCAAGCAGCAATTGTCCTTAATGTGCAAGGTCAACCTACACGGCGTAGGAGAAGACGTCATTGCGTATTCTTCGGACGCTGATGTGGACGAAAAGCGTCGAATAAAAGAAGAATGTGAGCGTTTGAAGAATAATTGACAAACCGGATGTGCGTCTGGTTAAAACCCCTGCCTTTCCTTGAATCTTTACCTCTCTCTCTCTCTAGGCGAGTCAAATGTTCGCTGAACATCTTTACGTTGACCGGTAACGACTTTTAGCCTGTGTTTTAACAACACTCCCCGACGTCAAAAGCAAGCGAGAGAGATACACACAAAAGTATTATAACATACCACGTTCGCGGTATACTTCGAACGGAACTGAATGGCATAGTCCCTCACGCATGCGCTGATAGGCCCATGCGTGAGATGCTGTGCGATTTTATCCACCTTCAGCTATCGCCAACTGCCAGGTGTATTACTAAGCGCGATCTCGCTTCGGGAGGACCAAGTAGTGCCTCTCTGTGCCGTCACTGACGACACCAGTTCCGTTCAAAGTTGATGCGCACTTGGCCTATTGCAATCCATTTGTGTGTCTCTCTCTCTTTCACTGTCTACCTAGGGTGTTTTATTCAAGAACACGCTGACAATCCATCAGTGCAAAGATGTTCAGCGATTATTAGACTCACCCAAATGTTGATTCTTCTTCAAAACGCTCACACTGTTCCTCGATCCGACGCCTTTCGTCCGCATCGGCGTCCGAAGAAGACGCAATCGCGTCTTCTCCTACGCAGTGAACGTTGACCTTTCACATTAGAGACAATTGCTGTTCGACTATATCAGCGTAAAAGCGCAACTGTAAGGAATCTTTGTTGCGTAACTCAAGCACAGAAGTACCGATTACACAACGGCCTACGTACTTGCGCCTATTTGACATAGCTATACCATTTTTTTGTTATTTCTGCTATAGACAATACGATGCTATTGCTAAAACGTTGGCATGCTGACTGTGGTCAGTGCGAAATGCGCTATGATTCGATACAAAAATCCAATTTCTGTCTGAATACGCAGATGAGGCAATAGATAGGTCACTGCACGTTACGTAAGATTATCCGGTTCTCGCTGCGCGACAATTGGCGAGACCAGGGGAATCCTGAGCGTGGGAAGATGGTCTCCTTAAAAAGAATCTTTTCGAAGATGAACAAAACGCAATTTAGACAGAATGAGCGTTGGGTAAAAAAAATAAAAAAAAACATCGATGAGGAGGAATCGCTAAATGTTGTTGTAGCCAACGTTTTCACAGGTTGACCTGTCTTCGCCGAATTAGCAACTGCCTTTCTTAGCAGAGTAAATGTGTAGACTTTGTCCTCTCTCTTTTCTAAATGCGAAGCATTTAGCGAACTTCATTGACTTTGAGCGTATCTATCTATCTATCTATCTATCTATCTACTATCTATCTATCTATCTATCTATCTATCTATCTATCTATCTATCTATCTATCTATCTATCTATCTATCTATCTATCTATCTATCTATCTATCTATCTATCTATCTATCTATCTATCTATCTATCTATCTATCTATCTATCTATCTATCTATCTATCTATCTATCTATCTATCTATCTATCTATCTATCTATCTATCTACATATCTATCTATCTATCTATCTATCTATCTATCTATCTATCTATCTATCTATCTATCTATCTATCTATCTATCTATCTATCTATCTATCTATCTATCTATCTATCTATCTATCTATCTATCTATCTATCTATCTATCTATCTATCTATCTATCTATACGCCTAGGACTTTTAGCTCTCCTGACCGTTTCAATAATGGTATCGCTACCAAAACTTCGTATGGCATAACAAGACTGCATGAAGAACATATTTGACTAGTCATAACATGAAAATCATGACATGCATGTCTTGAATGTCATGATTTACATTTCATGGTCCTGCAGCTTTTGCGGTGGTTTCGTTCACATGGCATGTTGCAAAACTAGTATGGTATAGCATGATTGCATGGCGAACACAAGCGATAGACCCTAACACGAAAATCATGACATTCGTGTCATGTAACAGCATGACTACATGCCACGCTCATGATGCCCTCATGGCCGCTTTGCTAGCTTCATATATGACAAATTTTGTATTACGTGACGTCAGTGAATGACGAAGGCATGTGACTGCTGTAAACATGATAATTATGAGGTGCGTGTCATGTGAGAATATGATTACATACCACAGTGAAGGTGCCAATACATTTCGACGTGACGTGGTGCGCGTGCTCGGCGGCATTCATTTCGTCGCGTCACGCCGGCTGTGCCACGCCAGGCGCCGGTCTGCCATATACTCGCAGGCGCGCGCCGCACTGCGTTGCTTCGACGCATGCATGTTTCGGTGTTGTCGCAGTGTTGTCTGGGTCGCAGTGTTGTCTGGGTCACGCATCGGCACGAAACGCAGCATGTCGCATTTCGCGCCGACGGGCGCTGGTCACGCGTGGCGTCAAACTATAGAGTGCTCGCGTTTTGCTAACGTAGCGTCGCTGTGCCCAGTGCGCGGGCGCGTTGAACGCTACATAGGAGTATGTTGGGCCCTTCATGATGCGCTCGCGGTTGTTTTGCTAGCTCCACATATACCAAATTTGGTGTTACGTGATGTCAATGGATGACAAAATAATATGACTGGTGCAAACATGATAATTCTGACACGCGTGTCTTGTAAGATCATGACAACATACTGCGCTCATAGCGTACTCGCGGCCATTTAGCTTGCTCCAGATATACTAAATTTGGTATCACGGGACGTGAATAGATGACGAAGATAAATGACTCATCAAAACATAATAATTATGACACGGAAGTCACGTACGGCATGATTTACCTCCACCTCGTAACGTTGTGTTGATTTCAAAGTGGCATGTCAACATTTTTCACTCGTGCTTCGCATATTTACGATTCCCAGTGTACATGGGATCTGCCAACTTTTTTTTAAAGAAATTAGAATATTAGAGAAGCAGAAGAAAGATTCAGTGTGCAAAGGCGCGACAGGAAAGTGCAGAGGGGTTGTAGCTGGGTTGCCAACCGTATGGTAATTACCATACCTTTATGTTCTTTTGAAGATTTTTGGCCAGCATAGGGTTGTAGGGCGGTAATAAAATCTCCCAGGCCCCGCCGTGGTAGTGTATTGGCTAAGGTACTCGGTTGCTGACCCACAGGTAACAGGGTCAAAAGCCGGTTGCGGCGGCTGCATTTTCGATGGAGCTCTCATAACCATACGGGGATTATGGGACGTTAAACTCTACAAATCAATCAGTACGATCTCCCAATCAGGCAGTGGGTAATTTTCACTTCTCGCTGATCATCAATCACCGAGAAAGACGCGTCATTGTTTGGAAGGTGCGGCGTATCGGCTCTGCATTGAAAAGTTCTTGTGGTCACGTGTTCATTAAAGAATTGTGCACAAGTGCAACACCACAATTAAATTCTGACCTCAAGGGTGTCTAGGGGACATTTAGCGTACAAAATAACCAGCGCAAACCACAGCAGTTACAGTCAGTGAAAAAAAAACAGTATGAACAATGGAAGTGCCTCACCTCCGTATTCTGGAACCTCCGATAACTCAACGCTTTGGCTTCACTTGAGAAAACCAATGAGAGCGCCATCTCTAAGTACGGCAAGTCACTGCATATCGGCGATAGTCTGCTGCGATTCTCGAGCAGCGCAGCGTCATTTTCAGCCGAGTGGCGGCGCAGTGCTCAACTTTCTCAAGTGAAGGGTGAAAGTCGAGTCGAGAAGCGTTTGTGAATACGGGGGTCAGACAGGCTGGCCGACATTTCGATAGAAGAACCTATTTTTCTCAAAGGAGCATTTGAGAAAGATAGGTCCTCCTATCAAGACGTCGACCTGCCTGTCTGAGGCACTTGCACTGTCCACGCTGATTATCCCACTACGCGTTTCCATCTGTCTGCTCACATGTTGATTTTGGATAACAGCCACAGTCAGTCATTTTACAGCAATGTCGTCGATAAAAATGTCTCATAATGTACTCGTATGCACAAACTTTTGTTTCAACGTTCACTCGAGGAAACTTAACGCTTTGTAGAGGTGTCTTATTAACAAAAATACAGACACGTGAATTAAACTGGTATTTTTCGTGGAGCTTTAGGAGAATGACACAGGAGGCATGGATAAAGACCAATTCATAAAAACAGTAAGGACGCATGGAACTACTCTTAAAGCTCACAATTTCTTTTATATGTAATTACATACTACTAGAACACGTGGCTGGATGATTTATGTGTCACGGCCTTAATGACCTCGTGCTGTGAGGATTTAGTTTTTTACCGACACCAAAAAGATAACACGATTGTAAAACATTTTGAAGTAATAAGTAAAGTTTCAAAGTTAAATGGAAAACAAAACACACGAGTCAAACCTTAATGCTGTCGGGCTTTTCTTTCAGGCGTGTGCTAATCGCAACAGCTGGGATACTTGCTGATACAGCGTGTTGTCCAGGATTAGTGTCTAAATTTAGTTTAAGAGCCGCTGTACCGAGACAAGACCATGTTAGCGTCGTTTGAACATCCTCAAAGATATATCTCGTTGAAAAGTCGACTTCGTTCCACTTTAGTCCTGGTTAACTTCGTTGCCCGTCCTAAGCGCTTACATATTTTGTTCAGTGCGGGAGTACTCTACATGGTGATGCTATCGCTTCTTGACTGATAGCTCTTTTGTTGACGGTTAATTGGCACGCACACGCAAAGCCGCACTAATAGACGTCAGACATGCATGATTAGCCTCCAGAGTATTTCCTTCAGTAAGAACCGAGAAGTCGAACGCGTTTGGATGACGTTTCCGGGACGTGACGTCACTTCGCGTCTTGACAAGAAAGCTAGGGAAAGCAGACCTTACTGTTACTTTTTAAAATCTTTCTTGGGGACCTTCGACGCAAAGCTTTTGGTGTCTGTCTGTCTGTCTGTCTGTCTGTCTGTCTGTCTGTCTGTCTGTCTGTCTGTCTGTCTGTCTGTCTGTCTGTCTGTCTGTCTGTCTGTCTGTCTGTCTGTCTGTCTGTCTGTCTGTGTCTGTCTGTCTGTCTGTCTGTCTGTCTGTCTGTCTGTCTGTCTGTCTGTCTGTCTGTCTGTCTGTCTGTCTGTCTGTCTGTCTGTCTGTCTGTCTGTCTGTCTGTCTGTCTGTCTGTCTGTCTGTCTGTCTGTCTGTCTGTCTGTCTGTCTGTCTGTCTGTCTGTCTGTCTGTCTGTCTGTCTGTCTGTCTGTCTGTCCACCCTTAACGGCACCGGGTATTTGAAACGGCCGACCCCATCTGCAGGGTCCACCAATATTTCTCAAGGTTTAGCGTTCACACTTGTGCAATTGTCAATAATAAGCAGTTATTGCGCAAGTTAGGGGCACCACAACAACAGGTATATATTCTGCATGTGCATCTTTTACTAGAAAATGCATACATAGGGAACTTCAAGCACCGTAGCGCTTATCACGCTGCGCTGACCATGCAACGCTTGCACGAAAAGGTGAGTGTTTGCAACGTTTTGCTAAGGCGCGATTGTGGTGGCACCTACCCATCGCCTTGCGTTCCTCACCTTATCACCTTTGAGACGGGCGCGCACACCCGTCTCAGAGCCGCGTTCTTTGTTTTGCAAGAAGACTGCTAAGTGGCGCGCATGTCTCACGTGTGACGTGACTCAATGCGCTCGTTCGCTTTCACTGGACGCTTGATGCACTCTAACGCAGCGCCTCCAAAATACCATTCATCGATTTTCTTGCGCAGAACATCAAATGAATTGCTCACTCTCCCCACACGCAAGACTATCGTCTTTTGACGATATTTGCAGTTTACATGCAGATACGGGGCAATTTCTTGACTCCTGTCGTGTTAAAATCTATGAATAGTAGAATGTAGGTCAAAATATGTGCCTACAAAAGCACCTGCCTGTACGCTGGTGATCATCCAAGCTATACGAGGGTTTCACTTAGCCGCCATCTTGTTCGAACAGCAAAGTAGCCTGCATAATTTTTTGTCTACAATGTCATCTTCTGGAAGCTGTCTATTTTACCGGCTGCGTGTGAATTAGAATGGGAGTTGATATGGTCGTGGTCTTATGGTCTGACTTAACGTCAGCACTCATGGTAGAGAGCGGACGTGCGTTAGGCTCGGTTTTTCAAAAAGTCTGTACGCAGCGTTTGTTAGCGTAATACCCTATTGCAACTATGATAGTGAAACTAACCAGATGTGGATATTTTGATTGTGGCGTTGTAGTTGTACATGATATAATAGGGATTGTTAGCCGAGTTTTGCGCGTTTTATATTCGAAACACGGGAATCACCGGTCTCGTTGTTTCCTTCGCTAGTGTTTTGCTCGTGGGCCCTTTTTCCAGTACCTCTCCGAGCACTCCCTATCTGCGTGCGAAGAGAAAGAATACTCGGCATGCGTACCTGATAGCGGACAAACTGGTTCGTCCTTACTACTCAGCAGCGTCTTTTGCCCGTGGCACCACTTAACTAGACAGGCGACGCAACGATGACAGCTGGGCATAACGGGAAGGCATGAAGGGGAACAACACTCGAGCGATTTTGGTGATTTACCATCACCTTTATGGTTTTGAGTACAGTGTTTAGAACATGCAATATACTTCGAGAGCGCTTAGCTGAGACGCCTTTCTGCAGCTGATCACGAGGTGCAACGTTACCTCTTCCCCACTCGCACTTCGCTAGCCAAAAATGCTTCTAGCCAATAACCCTGGGACGCATGAGTATATAGAGATCTTTCCCTCTGAAATCGCATTGCGATGTTTATGGTGCTGTCAACTTTTCAAATACACCCATTACATTGGTAAACGCTCATAAAGCTCCTCTCATTGCAAGCTGTTACGTTTCGATGTTCTATCACTACAAATCAGTCGCCGGTGCAAATATCAATTACAAACGCTTACATTAAATAAACGTTCCGACATGTGGCGAACCAAGACAAGTGTTGAGTCTTATGTAAAAAATTTCAGCGTAACCTGTGGTGACCCTTGCGAAGTGGACACTGATTTTTTATATATATCATACAGTTTATTTGGCTCAACTAATGAAGCCACACGTGACGTTCGTGAGGTCACGAAAGTCACGTGAGGTCACGTAACTTTCGCGCTTATAAAAGTAACGGAGAACTTCCGGGCTTTCGGATATACCAACGCGCTTCAATTACATTTCCACGCAAGTGCTACATGCACGTGAAATGCAAACAGACATTCATTAATGTTTATTCTTTATATGGCTTATCTTGCACTTGAAGTTAACTATCTGTGGGCTCTGGGTATCATGAATGCCATAAGATGCGATTAACTTCCTTTCCTACGCTAAGTCTTCAGTCGAAGATGGAATTACGTAGTGCTGTGCCGCAGCTGCAATGTCTGTTTCGTAGGTTTCGGAATAATATGCTTACAGCATCAGGTCACCTTAGTAATTTATATTGCTTCATCTGATAGCAGATCATGTGTACTCAACGCGACGATTTTTCCAAATTGCTCGCCGGTTCGACGAGAATGCTACTTCACGTGGACTCACACTGCGTGACGCGTTCATCGCAGCAATCACCAAAAGTGAACTGATGGTCATCGTTGCACTACGACAGCAGCCAGCGGTTCTGGCCTGCAGCTTCACACTGCCACTCCTCGCCTAACTGAGAGACATGCGAGACTGTCCCGGCCACCCATGTCTTCTACGAGCACGGTAGCCAGCGTCATAACATCGCTGCAAAACCACCTCCAACGTTTGTCGGCGTGGGAGTTTCGATGCCTGGACGATGAAGACGTGCCTTGGCTACCGCGGCTTGAAGTGCTGCCCCTGCACATCACCGTCCGCGAAATCGTGCGCGTTCTGGAAGCGTCGGCCACCATGTCATTATGCCTGCGTCGAGTCGCCTGGCTCTACTGTTGGCTCATGCCGAGAAACAGGGCCGGCCCGTGGATGCTGTACCGCTTCGACCCCTCGGAGCTGCGGGTTGGCAACATTACGATTGTTAGGGCTCTGTCACGCGCGCTGCCTGCTATGGGTCGGCCCACAACGTTCAACGCTAGTTACGTCCGCGGGACGTTATTCGTCTGCATGATAATGCGTGCCGGCTCGTGTCCAACTAGCAGGCGCTACGCAGTCGTGTTGCTGGTGCTTCGGCACGACCAGCCATGTGCGGTCGGGCACGCCGAAACACCCGAGGACCACCGTGCACTCGCGACCGCCCTTCACGTCGCTCTGTACGGTTCAAGCGTGGAAGTACCGCAAAGAATATTTGTGGACATAGATTCTGCGTTCAGCGCGGTCCACACAGGCAATGACGGTCCTATCATGCTGCGAGTGGACAGTGACCCAAGCATCGCAGTGCCGTTTGTGCCAAATTCTTACCCACAAGAGCAGGAGCAGATGCAGGACCATAGTTTCAACGTGCGCGAGCGAGGTAAGTCACGCCATTTAGAATATCCTACTGGTCATCACCTAGAGCTCTTGTAGAGCGACTTGCAATATACTAACTGATAAGATGCTTGAAAAAGACAGAACCAATGACCACAGTGTTCGAATGATTGTTACGAACTTCATGTGTTCATTGGCTAGCTCAGACTGCCGGTCGCTCAGTCTGCACAACCGGTAGTGGATGATCAATATCTATTATCGCAAGTCTCCCGTAGGAATCGGAACTAGACTGATTTGATTGGTTTGTGGGATTTAACGTCCCAAAACCACTATATGAAATCAGAACTAGACTAATACTGTCGTTAGCAATGTGGCCAAACATGTGTCTTCAGTAGAACGTCATACGCTTTAGATGTTTTCAGAGTGTTTGCTCTATTGTATACCCCGTTTACCGAGTAGGGTTTAACCAACCATTGATCCCTTTACGAATTGTTTATTGATGCCGCCTGGTGTCTTCATTTATTGTCATTCCAGGTGAGGCCCCTTAACAAGACGTACCAGTACGTAAACGAAGCAGTAACGAGGCGTAGCCATACGTATCTTTCGTAGGAGCTTCGCATCCGCGATGGGAAAGCATTGACACGGAGCACGGAGACTATGCCTATGAGACTGCACGCTGCGAGCCATTACAAGACATATCAAGTACACCGTATGAAAGGAGACACTGGACACGCCGTCATAACGTCCAGAATGCAAGATCTAGCTTGTCAAGGCTTCAAGACAGGACAGAAAAAGCAGCTGCAGAACTACATACTGGCTTTTTCATACGAAATGACTGCTGCAAGGTCATCATTAATCATTTCAATCCTATGTAGCACGTCGCCACTTCCGTATGGAAGCCGGCACAGTGCAAGACATTTAGCAAGACTCGAAGTGCCAACCAAGCCAGGAGAGTACCACAGAATAGCTGTGTTCATATTGATCTCTTCAAACTTTTTAGATGAAGCGTGGAATTGAAAATGTGTCCCTCCGGCCATCGTGACGAAGCTGGCTGAATTGGCTGCTTTAGACATTTTAAAAACCGTTTGTTTGTGACGTGACCACATGCATAGATGGCTGATATATCTAGCCATAAAGCAATACGAACGCTCGAGTTATCATTTTCCTCATAATCGTTCAAACCTTCTTTTATCCATTGACAAAAAGTAAAGAAAAATCGTTCCATTTCGAGTCTGCGGTCGATTCTTTTAATTGTAAGTTTTTGACGATCGTCTGCTATCGTAAACTTTATTCTATGCATTAGAAATACGTGATTTGTACAGATTTAGTTTATTCATGGAGACTTTCAATAAACAGTATATTGTGTGACGACACTGCACAACTATTCAAGTAGACGTTAAAATATTTCACATTCAGCATGTGGTAGCCATATCAAAGTGTTCATCCATATCGTAGATTATGTAACGTGCCGCCAATCGCAAAAGTTTGAGTCACGTGAGTGGGTTGTCAAAACCATCTTCGCCACATTTCAGCTACGTAAGCAGCGATCAATACCAGTGCAAAGGCCGAGACGCATCTATCGCTTAACCAATGACCTGGCTATTTTAATAAATGCTTCTTACCTTTCACTATGTAACGTGACGCACTCTTCGGCAGCTGTGATACCGTGTAACTATCTTGAGAGTAATCTATCACCATAGCTGTTATCAGACGCTGCCTAAGCTTTCATAAAGTTATACCTAACAAACTACATACCATTTGAAGCATGCCTTGGTGGCTTCGATTATGAATTCAAACTAGGAGTGCGACACTCGTACCACAGATACGCGTTTTGCGGGAAAATCACGAACAGTGTTCTGCTGACATGCATGTTAACAACAAGTACGTGCAATTCCAACCCAGCGCTTTGTTCAACAGTACATGGTGCACCGCTATAGATGGCGCAGGCAGGCAGTTTGGCAGGCGCTCGCGTGGTCCGTAAGCTTTTGTAGTCGACTGACTTTACACCCTTACAATTTCTTACGTTGAAACTGCGTATGTCAAGGCAGAACGGCTGTGCGTAAGCTGGTTGTTTCTAGCCCAGATACGTTTCAGGTATTTCGCAAGCCTCATTCCTTACCAGAGAGCAAGAGTGAAAAGACTATTGATTTATCCGATGTACGAAAATACCAGTCCCGTGAGGGGACACTGTTCCCTTAAGAATGAAGTTGTGGGATGCTGAGCCGATGAAGGGCGGGTCTCAACATAAGAGGTAACGATGTTTATTAACGTGGTAGTGGCAGCAGGGCCCGAATGCCGATGCTGTGCGCAAACGGTTAAAGGAACGATCATTATATTTTATGTTGGGACATGTCCTTTATCGACTCAGCATCCTACATCTACCCAGAAAATGAACTAACCGCAACGTCATGGCCGACTCAGAAGACCTCACCGCCATCAAAAGCAACAACTCCGACAGGAACTACTGCCCAGCAACAGCAGCAAGTTCGCAACGCTTCCGCAAACGAGACCGTGCCCACCGGCTCCACTGAGGACACCAGAAGTCCTACGGAAGCCACCCCGCACGCCGTTTCCTGGCGTGTTGCTGTCAACCTTCCGCTGTTTTGGCGGGACTTACCCGAGGTCTGGTTTGCCCAGGTCGAGTTCTCCCTGGCGCACATCACCCAAGACCGGACCCGCTACGACTACGTCGTCGCCCACCTGGACGCACGTTATGCCAACGAGGTTCGGGATATTCTCGCGAACCGGCCAACGGCTAACGTGTACGAACACCTGCAGACCGCACTTATCCGTCGCTTGTCACTCACAGAAGAACAGAAGATACGACAAGTGCTGTCCGCTGAGCTTGCTGAACGCAGTCCTTCGCAGCTCCTGCGCCACATGCGTGCGCTCGCAGCAGATTTTAATAACCGGAAGGTAAGGGTCTTCAGCAGATTGCCATTCGGAGTGTGGGAAATGCCAACTCCATAAAGTATTAACTGGTCAGCGATTGAGATAAGGAAGGTACGTCTAGAATGTCGGTGTAAACCAAGCAGCACGTTAGAATTCTTTACGGGTTCAAACAGCACTTGTTACAAAAATCGCCGATGTACACACATCATAGAAATGGGGGCGGCATAAAAAATAATACGTGATACCCTTTAACATACTCCCGACGGATACATATTCGACAAATATATGCAAGGTCAGGTACCCTGAACAGACCCGTTAAACCACGCTCTGAGACGTACCCAAAACCCTGAAGGTATTACCGCCTGAACTCCTCCGCCATAGCGAACAGCTGCTTTGCACAGCCCCTGCGTTGGAAGGAGGAAAAGAATAATCGGAAGGGTAAGGAGGTTAGCCAGTCTTAAGACCACCTGGCCACCCTGTTCTGGGGAAGGGGAGCATTGGAGAACAACAAAGGGCCATCCAGCAGGCCCGCAAGTTGGAGGTGAGGCAAGGCCTTGATGTGCCCACGCGTGGGACCTCAGGCTTGATCGGTGAACAACCTGCAGGACTACCATTAAAATAACAACCACCAGTAACCAACATTAGGCCTACAAATCAACATTAGGACGCAGGAAGATGGAAGAAAGGATCAGAGAACAAACTGGGGTATTCCATGTCCCGTTATCATAAAAAAAACTAAATAGACTCAGCAGGTCACGTTGTACGGTGCAGGAACAACCGGTGGTGAATGAAAGAGACGCAATGAATATCAAGAAACTGAAAATAAAAATGCTTGTTCTGGGTGATGAAACAAACAATATTGTAACCACAAAAGGCTGTCGTCTTGCACAGAGAAGACATACTAGTGATTACTGAGAAAGTTTTTCCTTTCGCGGCGGACCTAAACTAACTGACTATGATGATGGCGATGAATGAATAAACGAACAAAGATATAAATAATACGCGACTGCTGCTATGCTGCACAGACAAGGTTGGAAGGTATTGCTTATTAAACAAAGGACATATCAAGCGATTATTCGTTAAAAATGGGTGCCATGAAATATTTCCGCCGAAGGCACCCACCAGTAGAAGCTCTGTGTCCAATTTTTTGTTTTTGTTTTTCCAGCACATCGAATTTTCCACAACACAAGAACTATTAATTGCGATGATGAGTATATGCTACATGGTGTAATTACATCCTTCAGCGTTGAGCAACGCTTGACTACAGCTTTATGAGTTATACATGAACGTCACTAAATGCAAATGCGTGCGCGTTACTAGGCGCAACGTCACCTCTCCGTCCAATTCTCTTAACAATTCACCCCTGCAAACAACAGCTTCTTATTGCTACCTTGGCGTTCACGTATCTAGTAACTTGTCATGGAAACACCATGTCCATTACATATTATCTAAAGCAAACCAAACGTTAGGTTACTTGAAAAGAGTGTTCTATCTTGCCCCACCGTCGCTAAAACTATTACTTTATACCGCCTGCGTTCGCCCTCAACTAGAATACGCCTCATCTGTCTGGGACCCGAAAAGATCTACATTGTCACAAAGCATTGAGGCAGTACAAAGTCGCTCTGTTCACTTTATTTCATGTAACTACGATCGCAATGCCAGTATCACAAACATGAAAGCTGCCCTTAGCATCACGCACAAAACAATCACGCATTTGTCTTTTTCATAAATGTACTACCACAATCCTGCTCTTCGTTCCTTGTTCATACACCCACGGCTCCATTTTGCTCATACCGACTTGATCATCATCACAAGGTGGACATATTATATCTTTCATCTACTGCAGGCTCGCAATCATTTGTCCCCCGGACAGTTGGCGATTGGAACTCACCAGCCTTCATAACTGATATAACTAATACAACTGCATTTAAAAATGTCTTATCCAGCGTACTGTAGCTCTACATGTTTATTTTTCCAACGTATTGTACTTTAGTAGATTCCTGCGATTATTTAGTATAGTGCATCCAGTTTTACTTTTTTGCTGTTATTGTTTATGCCGTTGTTTTTACTATGCACACCCCACCCTTCTGCAATGTATTTATACCCTGAAGGGACTATAAATAAATAAATAAATAAATAAATAAACAAATAAATACATAAATAAATAAAATATATGAGCGGGATGGCTAGTTTCTTTTTATAAACTTGCCAACGCTGCTGCGACAATGACCTTTGTTCCAACTCGACATCAGTCAAGGGTATTTTTCTAGATCAGGTTCAAGATCTGGCATGATCTTGCGATAGAATACTTCAGAGCCACGCAGATTGTCTGGGTAAAATACCTTGCCGGATCCTGAAGTTATTTATCTGCATTCATCAAAGTTTTTCGCTTTCCAATACCGCCCGCCACCAACTCGGATTTTTTCCGCTGCACGGGCTCCTTAGCGCTCTCACATTCAAATTACCAATATTTTTGACGCCACTCCTGTGTAGATATAAACTGTGAAGCACCTCTTATGCATACTCGCGCGTGGTATACGAGTGGCTCACATGAATGGGAGAGTTTTGTCACGTGTGTGACAAGCCTGTCACGTCACTGATGTCATTTGACAGTCACGTTTCGCTTGCCCTCCAATGTCAACTTTGGGGTACACCAAGTTAAGGAGGCAATCATGAGAGCGCCTCGACGTAGACGTCTTGACAATTATATACAAACGCTCAACGAGTCTTTCTGTCGCTAAGAAATGCGTCTCGTTTAGAAAAAAAGCCCGCCAGGCAAGCTCACCAAAGCATATTTTGCCTCCCTGCTCTCCCTCTTCTCAACAGAACCAGGCCTTCTAAATTATTGGAGGTGTTAAAATGAACAATATAAAAAACATGAAATAGCAAAACAATACTGTCGAACTTCAAACGACCTCGAAAAAGCCCGCGGAATAAGTTATACGTATTGCCTCCCAACGGAAGAATATGGACGAAGGTCTAAGCAGATCAAGAAAAAAAATTATTGAAGGGAAACGCCCACACGAAGTTGGGTACAAAGGAAGCCTTAAAATAACTCCGCGGAGGGTTAAAACACCAAAAGCTTCATTCAACGCAATCTAAGCGAATTGCCGCGGCGCATCGTCGCAGTTTCGATTTGGCACAGATCGCGCGAAGCTCTCTAGTACGCGGAATATAGAAGAAACACACACACACACACAAACACACACAAACACACACACACACACACACACACACACACACACACACACACACACACACACACACACACACGCAGTCTAGCATTGCTCGTCTTTTTTTGTTCGCATTGCGGAATAAGCCGGCAAAATTGGTCTTCTCCGCATGACACAACCCGGAATGAACGCGTGCTGCTGCTGCGCTCCTTCACCCGAAGACGAGAGATTGCGTGTTCTTGCGCCGTTTCTTGCAAGAGGATGAGGAGTGCGACATTTTCGACCCAAAAATGGCGTTGTCGGTTATTTCAGCATGCCTGCAAAATATAAACAGCCCACCCCAGCAAGACAATGCGAATACCACGGCTGCCAGTGTCATGTTTTCCATCTTTTTTTCTTGCGAGCCTTATTTACGCTCTGTTTCCTTTGTGTGCCAGCCAACGAACACCCACGCAGCCGGTGCAGTTCCTACGGCGCGCGCCACTCCAGTCCCGTTTCTAAAAATAGCCGCGTAGGCTCGGCAGCGGCGGCAGTGGCACCCTGCGACGTTCGATCGCTCCTAGCGCCGCACGGCGGCAAGCTTCTATTGGTCGCTGCGGCGCGGCGTGACGATATAGGCAAGGGAAATGAGAGAGGAGCAAAATAGGGAGAAAGAGGGAGCTAGCTTGTCGTGCGGGTCTACAGGAAAGACACGGGGAGTAAGAGGAAAAGTGAAATGCGCGTTGGGGGAAAAGCCGCCGGCGGTGGAGGTACAGATTGGCACTCGGTGTAGAAAATGGCGAAGGGGAATTGCATCTTTCGGAGTGGTATTAGGCGAGGGAGAGAAAGAAACGCACTCGCGCGTTCCCAGAGAAAAAAGGGGGAAAAGGTGGCTCAGGGAAGTTTGTAAGAGGGGGAAAGAACGGATGGAATGCGACTGGTCCTTCTTTCCCAAAGCGCGCGTACGCCGGGCCCCGTTCATGCCGGGGATCCCGGCACGTCTGTGTTCCCGGCATGCACCGCGTGCGTGACATTTCGGGCCAGTGGTATTTAAGTTCCGGCGACGCCGGGGCCACTTGAAGAGCGCCGCTGGTTGCTCGTTGACTCGTCTGATCTCCCTTGGTCAGGTGCTTCAGTGTGGAACCCTTCTCTTTCTAGGAAGTTTAAAATCTGACAAGTGCGTGGTTTTTTCTTTCACGGTTTGTGGTGCGGGTGCTTCTGTGGCACGTCGGAGCTTTGTTGGCTGGCAACTCTGCGACCTCATTGAAAAGCTCATCTGTGGTGAGTGCTAAAGACTTTCCTTATTAACAACACTCTTTTTCTAATGAGCAAACACAGGTAATCTCCGACATAAGCAAACCTCGTAGAAAATAGCCGATACTTTCTCCGTCCTTTAATTCTACATAACATGAAGGGAATCATTTCCATTTTACTGTTGTCTTCGTGGAGTCAGAAGATAGTTTACGTGTTACAATTTATATTCTAAAACTCCGATGGATATTTGCTTTTCCTTGTGTTGACTGCTACATGATCAGTACTGACGTATCGTTTTGAATTTTTTTCCAAACTAATTGCCGTACCCTGCGTTACATGGTCTCAAAACTTTTTGATACACATATGAGATTTAACATCCCAAAATCACCATATGATAATGAGAGACACCACAGTGAAGGTCTCCGGAAATTTTGAATACCTGGAATTCTTCAACAGGCACCCAAATCTGACCATATAGTAGTAGTCTAACTAGTAGTAGTCTAACTAGCATAGTAGTCTACTAACTTTTTAAGTACACCTATCACCCTAAAGCTTGTTCAAATGAATGATCGGTTATAATGGAAGCCACGGGACGAGCAACAGGTGTTCCTCGGAAGAAGCTGACGGTAGTTGTTAATAATTGATTGAAAAGCTTGATCACAAGTAGGTCACTATTTGGGGCCAAATTATTGTGTTGTATTTCATTTTAAACACTAAATTTTATAGACAAATGTGTTATGACTGTGGTGTGGACTGAGTTGAACTGTTTAGTAGCGTACGAGTGAAATGTCTTTAGTGTGTGCCAACTTTAAGATACAAACATTTTGACAGGATGATAGTGAATATTCCTAGTGCGAATTCGAACAAAAATTGATGGGGAAAATTAAACAATAAGAACAAATCGCTGCTAATTATTAACAAAAATAAAATTGTTCGCATAGATATGAAAATTACAAGTGTGTGGTAAGGAGTCAAGATCTTCAAAAGTCAGATCCTTGTGAAATTTCAGTAGAAAATAAAGCACCTGCTAAACACTGCAATGGCTCGTTCATGTATCGCTAGCATTCACCTTTGCAATTTATCAAATTTTCTCAGAAGTCTAAAAGTGAGTATGAAAGCTTAGCTGACTTTTACTTATTCGATGGGAGGTTGCCTTCAGGAGCCATTTTGAGTTTGAATGCTGGACGTAGATCTGTATTGTGCGCACAAATTGATTATTATGAAACAACGGCTTCGTGAAACATGTCGCTTGGTCCGCATGCGTTGACCTTTCGCTCTCGTCGGCTGTCGTCGCAACCACAGAGACCGCTTTCTTCTCTGTGGGATGGTGATTTGGAGGGCGAAGTGAATGTAGAGGATGATCAAAATAAAATACATAGGAAATCGGTGCATTAAATATTTCGGAACCTAGAGGTACTCAAGATATGTCTGTATTGATGTGGTCTATACTAGCATTGTTGTTCATACGAGCTTATGCAACCAAACGAGTGCTCTAAGAGGAATGCGTTTGAGAACGACGAAGCCCCGCCGCAGTGGTCTAGGGGCTAAGGTACTCGGCTGCTGACCCGCAGGTTGCGGGATTGAATCCCGGCTGTGGTGGTTGCATTTTCGATGGAGGCGAAAATTCTGTAGGCCCTGTGTTCAGATATGGATGCACGTCAAAGAACCCCAGTGGTCGAAACTTCCGAAGCCCTCCACTGAAGTGTTTCTCATAATAATATGGTGGTTTTGGGACGTTAGGTCACACATATCAATCAACAATCACTCAATTTGACAACAAGGAAAATAAAACATTGCAGCTTATCTGGTTTCCTTTGATATCGCTATCGAAAAACACACTCGTCAATTAACTAAAACGACCTAACAAGAAAGACACAGTCAGCCTAACACAACTGTATATTTTTGTGGCCCAGAAATGCTTTGGCGTTAACGTCAATTCATAGGACGTGGGGAAATTGTGAGACTATTAATCCTTTTTTTTTCATGACACACAAAACATAAAGTTTGTGCGGTTACTTAGACGACTACTGAAACCATCATTAGTGGAGTGAATGTGTTTTCACAGTAATATTGTGCACAATTTAAATTGGATTTTCAGTGATTTTCGCAAGATTACTTGTGCTTCAGCAGCTCATTAGTGTATTTAGGCAGTCTTCGCCTCAACAAGTGCATGCATGTGGCCAAGTATTCTTTACAGGCCGTTGATCATTAAAATTGGACCCAAGACTGCATACAGCAAGCTTTTCGGAATGTGCTGTGGGAGTCAAGTTTTCCAACGTTGTGCCACTGCAGTAGTCTCTTTAAGATTGCAAAACAATGCCAAAGCATAAATTAGTATAGATGCCACGCAACCTGTACCTTGAGCAATATTTATCTTCCTGAGGTTCGTTTCGCACTGTAGCGTTTCTTCGAAGCTCCCGGCATGGTGCTTTTGAAAAAAGAAAGCGTCGTTCGTTGTTCCGAGCGTGCCCCAGGAATCCCTGCTATCCGGGCATGGCCGTTGCCCTGGCAACGCTTGGCACACGCGATCCAATCGGCGTAGGGGACATGAACTTTGCGGTGGCGTGGAATGTTTAGCTGCCCTTCCTCTTTTGTTGTGATTGATCGTGACACGTTTTGCTGAGCGCTCTATTTTTTTTTTCAAGAGCAGACAGTATCTCGGTTTACCGCTTTTCCTGAAACAATGTGTCTTTTCAGGGGAGATACTTGTTGAACACTCATGGAAACTGTTGTTTGCGAGGTTACTACTTTTTTGCGTTCGTTTTACATTGGTTTGTCTTGCGTTGCGCGTGGCAGGTAACATGTTGCGTTCAGTATTTTCAGTGATTTATTAATAAACAATGCAAGAAAAAGTTTGCAATAACTGCTTTTCATCATGCAGGCATTGAGTAGGGATTACGGAGCAGGGGTTCAGGAAGAGAAGAAAAAGTATAGCGTCACGTGGTGTGCCCTTGTCTGGTGTTAGGATTTGAAATATAATACCAGAAAAAAAGAAGCAGTCTTTATTGTTCTATCTGCAGGCTCTGCGTAACTGGCCCTCATGCGTTGCCGTTATCTACCGTCTTATTTCTTCATTAGGACGCTTGACAGCTCATGCAAAACCACCATCACAACAAGAGAACAAGTGGCGGTTCTCCGTTTTCTAGAGAAGTTATTGCGGCTGATCACTTCGCAGAAAGCAACAACAACGAAACAGAGTTGCAATGTAACTTCTAAATATTAACGTGAAGTCTTGTTCATTAACACGTATTCTGACAGTTGATCACGTGACACGCACAGCACATTACGTGTTCATATATACCATGATACCTGCTGCGAACGAGCGAAAAAAAAAGGCGAGAAAAGAAGACGCATTCGGATTTTCTCGTTCTGCTAATGGCGGATAAATTATTAGATATATCAAAACTTGCTATGAAATATTTCACTGAAACACCGCAAAGTATATGATTGGATAAACTTTTAATTACACGATTAAGAGAAGAGCACGAGTCTACATTGTTACAACGCTCGTCAGGCCATCTTTCTTGCTTTGTTTGAGCACTCAAGAATGGTATTACGTCTGAAATCACTTCCCAAAAACATTAAACCAACCCTCAAAGGCCAGTAAAACAATGTGCAACAATATTTCGCAGACATGGCAAATGGGCATTCGCATAATTCACACCTATGTTAATTTGCCGTAAACAACTATTGCGAATGCACTCAATGCGTATGTGGTATGCATCGTGTGTGCGGGAGCACATGTTCTGTGATTTAACCGTATTTCAGGGTTCTTTTTTCTCTGGTAATGAATGATTATACTTAAAAATGAAGCGATGGACCTTAGCCATCCTGCAAGCCTATTGAAAGTCACACTTACTTGAATGCATGGTTTGGTTTTTGTGGTGCTATGACAGGATTAAAAAAAAAAACATGGCTAGGCGAATAATCGGCCAATGTGCTCCTTCTAGCCACGGTGATTAGCTGCAGCCTTTTATTTCTTACATAATTGCCAAAATGATTTGTGTCACAGACAAGTACACCTTGAACAGCTTGTAAACAGTAAACATAGTGAGCTATAGTTCCGGCGTATACTGAGTGTCACCTATAGTGAGTGCCAACTTCTCTCTCTCTCACACAGTGACAGATCTGCGTACGAAAGCGACCATGTTGTCGTACACCGACACCATCTCGGTTCTAGTCGGCTGCACTCTCTGCGCCCTCGCCACGACCGTCTTCTCGTATCCCTCGAGTCCCGTCTACGGCCGTCTTCAAAGGAACGCCGCCTCCTACGCGGAGGGTCAGTACGCTCACGCGGACCCCAACTACTACGCACTGCTGCGAAGCGATGTACCCCTGGGTGCCCCAGCATCCTCACCAGACTGGGGTCAGTTCTTGCCAGCCCCGTGGACTGGAGCAGTGGACGCCTATGCCGGCCCGTCAGTCGTCGTGCCTCCGGTCGTCCCGCAGTATGAAGACTACGCGGACGAGTACGACTCAAGCGCTACGGGGATTCAATTCCCGCCCGGGGCATCACCAAACTTGGGCGGCTACGACTGGTATGAAGCCCAAGCGCGAGCCGAACAACGGCAACAACAGGAGGCGCAGCTGGAACAGCAGGAGATGCAGGAAGCGGCCGTCTTCAAAGACCTCCTCGCGAACTACCTGAGCAAGAAGTCCAGCGACTCGGCGGCACCCGCCAGTGACCCTGAGAAGCGGTCCGAGACGGCGAAGAAGTACACGGTGGCGTCCGCTGGCGCCCGGGTGAGGAGCACCACTGCTAAGCCTAACGTGGCCGCCCTGACTGTGCCCCGCGAGAAGGGCACCGCCGCCGTGGCTTCCGCGCGTGGACCGTCTCTGTCTGTGACGTCACCTCCGGTGCCGCAGCCAACAGGGTCGTCACTCTCAGCGGCAGAGGCCTCGGAAGCACACACGGTTCCGGTCAGCCAGGAAGGTGGTCAGAAAGAGTACGCCATGTTTCGGCCTGTGGGCACAGCTGAGAGCAGACGACCGACATTCTGGCGAGGCGGAGTCAAGCAGACGAAAACAGAAGCAGCTGCGATGGTAAGCCTGCTTTTGATTTCCTTATTTATATCATCATAATCATAATATACATAATAATTATCTCAATCATTAATTTAAAGTGCCGTGTGGGACACATCTATTTTTTGTGTGTCAATAACACTTTTCTGCTTAAGATGTGCACGAATGATAAATTCACTATCGATGCTTCAGAGAAATAGTGCACCCACCGAATGAAGGCATCGAATTATTATCTATACGTAAGTAAATAATGAACGTGCAGTTCATGCTAAAGTGCGGCTATTGTGCAGCTGTTTGTGCGCTGTGTCACACGCAAGTAAAAAAGTTGACTCTATCGCAACCTAAGTTTGGACGTGCTTCTTCCCGAAAAACAAAACAAAACAGCCTATCGATCTATTTTTCCGTTTCTAGATTCATACCTATCTAGAACCCTACGTTTTAATCACTAATATAATACGCCATTTACCCCTTCTACGCCATGAAAAAAAATTCATTAAGTACAGAATTTGAAGCCCAGGTTCCACTACAACCAAGCCAATGTTACGCGTGCTTAAGTTAATTTTTTTGCACCTGAGTAAAACTGTACCAGTGGAAGAGCACTTTTTACGATAAGGTAGTCTTTATAGTCGCAAAAAGCTTTTCTGAGAGTGCCTCAAAGCATTCTTACTTTGCTTTGTCTCTTATCCAACTTTCCTTTGGTAGTTTGTTATTGTAACTGATGATTTACAGAGTAATAGTGAGCGTTTATGTAGCGTAAAAACAGACTTTTCATAAAGAAATGAGTGAGAGTCTTGATAACACTATCCTAAAGCCGGGGTTGGTGTCCACTGCTTCAATTTCTATTCTATTTGCTGATTTTCACTACAAAGGGCGTGTTTTCATTGCTTTTGGAAGGTTTCTTTAAATTAACAAACGTACTTCAGCTGTTTACTCTCGTCTTTCAAGTTGTTTTCTCCTCACTAAGGCTATGCTAGTGACGAAGCACCCTTTACAGACAACTAGTCGCTAAATTTTGCGAAGTTTCTTGCTTACGAAACACACTGAAGTTCGTTAGTGAAAACAAACGGCCGACATATTGACTAGCGTTTTAAGTCACTTAGAACTACTTATTTTGAGTGACATAACTGAAAGCCAAAGTTGAGATACACCACGGCGGCTCTCTTCCTTCTCGTTTGCTTTTCATCCTTGTACGTTTACCAGGATTCAATTAGAAGGGTTATGAGTCGCAATATTGGACTAGGACTAAGAAAAGTCATAAACAAATAAGCTTCTACTCTTTCTTCATGTCAACGAAGGGCTTGTAAAATCTTCCAGTCTCTGCGCTGCAAAGGCCTTCTAGTGAGTCAAATGGTCGGACAGCACAGATTATCACGCAGTGCATTTTATCTATGTCAGCTGTGTAAAAGCAATACCAACAACAACCCTTTCATGAGGAAAAAAGAGGAACGAGCAAAAAGAAAAAAATGTGTTCCCTAGACCGGTCCTAAGCCATGGCTGCAGCTAAAAACGACTTCATGTTTTACGTTTCAACCAATTTAATGTAAAAAAAAGACCAACGAAACTGTTTAGAAAGTGGTGGCGTAATTCGAGTGACGAAACTGAGAACTTCACATCTTAGCCCCATAAAATACTCGTCCTCAAAGTTTTCTCTTATTCACATCATGGTAGATGGGGATGACGACAACACCGGAGAAATGCGTAGGCGCTTAACGGTCCGAACGTGTGGGTAGACTACCGAAAGAGATACGACGGTTAAGTCTTAGACTAGAAAAAAAAAATGGCAGAATGACGAGTCAGCCCTTTCCGCCGCCTCGTACGACAATTGAGAGGAAAGGACCGTCTACATTTTCGGGAATGGAAAAAAAGGGATCTTCGGGGAAAGGGATCGGTGCAGGCAGCAGCCTCTGCGGGCGTGACGTCAGCAGCGCCGACTTAGTGCGTCATCGGCGTGCGTCGCCGCGGCGCTGGCCAATCGGGAGCCAGCTCCATTCATGGTTTCTTGCGCGACTCTCCCCGCTCTTTCGCCCGTTGTCCCTGAAAGCGAATACGAGCTTTTGCTTGCAAGGTCGTACGCCCACTGCCGTTCAATGGACGTCATTCTGACCCTTTTCACCACTCTCCCCAAGCCTGTCCAGAATACCGGGATAAAAGGGAGGTCTTCATGATGAAACAAGAAAGCTGGAAAAAAAGTTTTTAAGGCAGGAAGAAAAGTGGGAGCATTGTTTTAGGGAAGCGGAGTTTTCTAAAATAGGGATCCATCTGTAGTGTTCTTACGCGGTGCTTTGTTTTTCGAGTATAGCGCCGAGTTTAACAAGAGATCGTTTAGTTTCCTGTTGTTTCTTTCTATCGTAGGGGTTGTTGGAGCGATGTTGTCCCGAAGGTTAGGAAGCAGGGAAAAAAACATGAAATGGTTCGTCTGGACAAGCTTCCGCTCTTTCCCCCCAGTTAAACCCTCGCCAGACCCTGATCCTTGCTCTCCGGGATATCGATGAGCTAATGCTATTTTGGGAACGCGCCAGCATTGCGTATTTGTAGCCTCGGAGGAAGACCAGGCACCAGTGATGCGGCGAGTAAACGTCGCTGTGATGTCTCGATCGGTAACTGCGTACATGGCCATCAAAGCGCTTCCTTTCATTTTTGCTTCGCGCATACCTTTTCTTTCTTTCTTTCTTTCTTTCTTTCTTTCTTTCTTTCTTTCTTTCTTTCTTTCTTTCTTTCTTTCTTTCTTTCTTTCTTTCTTTCTTTCTTTCTTTCATTCTTTCTTTCTTTCCCTCTTTCTTTCTTTCTTTCTTTCTTTCTTTTTTCTTTCCTTCTTTCTTTCTTTCTTTTTTTCTTTCCTTCTTTATTTATTTATTTATTTTTTTCTCTTTCTCTTTCTTTCTTTCTTTTTTCCTTTACTTCTTTCTTTCGTAGGCACCATTACCTAATACAATAGCAATTACACTTAACCGAAGTGCCACAAATATGACATCATATGACATCATGATTACTACAATGCAGTCAAGCAGAACAATTTTCTTCTTCCTTTCGTTAATCTTCTCACATTTTTCTTTCTTGCGTCAAGTAGAAATCCGAGCGCAATCTCGTTCACCTCCATGCATCTCCGTTGCCTTTCTACCTCTCTCTTCTGTTTGTCAGATTCGTTTGGTTTTGTCCACCGACGGAACACTATTACCTGCCTTGTTCTTTCATCCAATAAGGGATAGTTATAACCTGACAAGGACTGAAAGCTTCTCGCTTTTGTTCTCGCCTTCGCGACTCTCTACGCAACGTTGTTTTTTTTTTCAGTATAGTATATTTTTTCTTCCAGGATGCTTCGATTACTACCGAGACGAAGGCCCGCTGCTCGCGCATAAGACGATGGCGACTAAAAGAGCTCACGCTTTCAGAACGCCGCCTCGCACTTTAAATAGCCTTCTATTGTTCACTCACGCGTGCGCTGGAAATCTCTCTCGCCTGACTCCCGGATACGACGATTGGAAGTCCGAGGCAGGCAAAAAAAATGAGTCGCTTGTTTTTTTTAGTCGTAGCTGTGCTTGATTAGCTCCCCGCCTTCATCTTTTCTTTTTTTATTTTATACGATCGCAGACAAGCAGATCTCTTTTGGCTATTATCTGCAAGCGAAGCTTGTATTCCACTGAAGAGAGGGTACAAGCGAGGAATGACGGCGTGTTCTAAAGATAGCCCAGAGCTTCGAGTAGAAGTGAGCTCACCATTGCAGAACTAAAGAAAAAGAAACTGTCCGTTCTTTCTGTCGAACGCAGATAGACCTATTTCTCTTTGTCTGCTACGATTTTTGGGCATTCAACGCGCCATACCGTCTGTCCGTGGCAGTGCTACAACTTACGTACAGGGCATACAAAGAAGAAATAATAGAGGGAATGACAAACAGGAGGAGGGCTCTATTTTTTGTCTGCGCTGTACGCATGCTTAGAATGAAACATCAAACAGTCCGCACTCAGACCCTAGTACAGTTTGAGTGGGTTGGGAACGTGGGTGACTCAAGGCAGCTACGCGGCTGCATCGCATGCTCGATACGACGAGAAAAAAACATCGAAAAGTTTATTATTAATTTACTTTATTGATACTGTCAGCACATAAGCCGAGATAGGAGTTGGGGTTACATAACTATCATGTACAAACGTCGTACATGCTAAAATGACGTAAGGTAACCAGGAACATATGGTAGCGACGTTGCTTCCTACTCGATGTGAATGCATCTGCGCGCTGTCATCTGATCTGTTTTTGGAATACGAAATGAGTTTAAGAACCAAGAGCTGGCAAGAAAAAAAAATCTTGATATTTGCGTCGTTCGCAGCAAATGTCATCGAAAGACGATAGTCTTCTGCCGGCCATCTATTTCGTGCATCGCATAGCATTTTCAGTGCTTTGTAAGATACAGTGCGGTATTTGGAATCATGTAGCTGTGCATTTCCTAGTAAAGGAACACACCTAATACTCGCGTAATATTGTTGCGCCTCAGATACGGGTAATACTTGCTTTTTGATCGACACCGTTCACCATGAATGCAGCACGCCACCGGTTCAACATGGCTGAACGTTCCGGAAGTACTTAAACTTTTGCTGAATCGTGTGACAGACGGACAGACAGACAGGAAGGCAGACAGACCAACTTTGTTTTGTGGTGAAGTATCCCAAGAAAAGCTTGTTGCGTAGCGCTAGTGGCGGATAGCCGGCTAGAGAAAAAGATGACGAGCGCTGATGGCTCGTGGCTTGAGGCGCCTAGTACGTTCGTACGCTTCCGGCTGGCTGAACGCCACGGCCGCTGCTCTACTTCGGCAGCTCGCTTCCTTCTGTACGTCTCGTCCTTTCATTAAAGCGGTGACGACGGCACGTCTACGTCGGACGCCGTCACGTAGCCATGAACTATCGTTTTTCAAACCATGAGCCATCCCTAACCTATACGTATGAGGTTTCACTTCCCATGACTGCAGGATCACTCGAAGAGAGATGACGTGTACACCGGAAAGGGATTAACTGACTGATTGAAACATCTGTTGCCATCTGTTATGAAAAATATCGTCTTCATTGTCTGTTGCTGGCTGCGTACCATTTCATTAAGATGAATAATAATACTTCCGTAGCTACCGCAAAAAGGTTCAAAGCTTTGGGTTGCCAGATTAGAAAACCAAAACGTGAAACAAAGTCTTTGGCGGGTCTGTCTTTGTACACTGCGCTATTTGCATGTCAAAAGAAATTTCGGCAGCCTGGATGCATACATAAAAATTCGGCGTCTCTACTAGTTTATGCGCCGCAGGGGTCAACGTACGCGTTCAGTCACTGTTTTCTACTCCATTAGATTGCGACCCAGATATGTAATAGGGCTACTCACACGAAGCCACCATAAAAAATTGCCGAGACTTGTTTCCTTTGGAATGGCCCCGCGTTTAGGCTTAGCGACAGCGGCAAGCCTAATGGTGACACCATTTATACCTCGCAGTTGCACAACTCGCAGTTCTTCTATTTATACGCGATTACATATCCTGTGCGAGGCATGCTTTACGACATCATCCCTTCTATTTCTGGCAGAGGGAGTAAACAGTTTGAGGCAGCGACGGACATTTTGCAACGTGGCGTTGCGCCGTCATCGCTAAGCCTAACGTGCAGCAGCCATGTTGTATTTGGAGGTCATCAATAGTGCACACGTCCGGGGGCTAAGAATAAAGCACTTCCCCCACCCATTTTGTCAAATGGGAACCTGTCGTGACCGAGCTATTTTGCGTGATGCCGTGGCGTGCCGCAGCGACATGAGTCCTTGAGTTAGCGAAGGCCCGTTCACTGGTCCTGACCTGCTCTGGTACTTGGGTCTGAGATCGTCCTCAAACGGCGCCGAAATATAGGGAAAGCCAGGAGAGAGTGATTGGTTGGGCGTCACCGCTACACACGCGTTTATAATAAGGGGCAATACGAGGGATTTGTTCCCCCTTGTTTGCTTCAGCACCATATGCTTTTGTTGTTGCACGACACTCTGAATTGAGCCGCTGCTCTAAACACGAAGACCCTCGCCGTGGATACAGGTTCAATAAGAAAAATGACCGTGAGAGCAGTCTGACTAAAAGAGGTGAATTCAAATGCTTTGAGTGCCGTTGTAGCCGTTAAAGTGCCGTTTGATTGCGGTGGCGTGCTTTCGGTGATGAGCACGTCGAGACACGTGGAAGTCTTATAGAAGCAAACGGAAACGCCCTGCTTCATTCGGAAGACTTAAGTTTTGAAAGCCTGTTGTTTATTATTGCGTGCAATGCCGGCCCTGTGTAGCTTAAACGATTGCGAATGAACGACTTCTAGCAAGAAGCAAGGCCTCAATAATGCAGTCTCAGTGTGATGGAATATGACGCACTTGAGTTCTCGCTTTTGTGTATTTTGTGTTATGTTAATGGTGATGTTGTTCTAAAGGTTTTTTCTAAGGATTTTTATGAAACATATGTATGCAATATATAACTCGCTTTGATGGCGATCAGAATTTACTTGTATACACATGGGCCGGAGTTGGACATCTCTATTCTGGTATTTCACTCACTCACTCACTCACTCACTAACTCACTCACTAAGACTCACTAAGTCACTGTGTACCTCTGAGGTTTTTGAGCAATGCGCACGCTGTCACTAATCGACACAATAAGGGCGTTCGCATATGTAGGCGGCCGTGAATAACACACTTCTCAAACGTAGACAATGCGCGCACGAATTTACGTGAGTTGTGCACCAAGTGTGCCTGGCAGCACGCAAATTAGCATTCAGGTACACGCACACAGCCTATTGTGCACAGTGTACCATTGAATCTGCGAGGTTTTTTTTTATTCGCTCGCACCCATATAAGACATTCATTCAGCAATTTTCTCGAGGTAGGCAGAGGAAGTGAACAAGTAAAAAAATAATGTGTGCCTCTTTTTTGTTTTTCTTTTGCCGCAGCACGCCAAGGCGACAAGGTCGAGGTTTCGCCACTTTGCTGACGACACCCTGACCGAGGAACTGGACCAACTGAAGTCGCAGTAGTCGCAACGCGAGAAGCCACCACTCCCCGAGTACCCAAGAGCGACGCGATGCGGCCTTCGTGCAAACTACGGCCGGCCACTTGACGTCCTGTCATACCAGGCAACAACCTTTCGCAAGAGACGACCAACAGCTACATCGATGTGGTCTGTTTCAATGCCAAGCCACGTATGTTGTATCTAATATCGCGTGACAAGTGAGATGCAGTTGGCGATGATGCCTCTTCCTCAAGGCGTATCGCTCAAAAGAACGTTCCATAAAGCAGTGAATCACTCCTGGTAGGTCCTACATAGCGCGATCTTGCGTGTTAAATGAACTTTGTCTTTTATTCATACTGTTATAAAATGTTCAGTGCACCGGGTTTTATTTTAAAGCTGCTGACGGGACATTTGTACAGGTGTGAAGAAAACTTTGTCGAGTGCTCTATTGTAATCAGCGCTATAAGCTAAGGTACTTGTATTTCTGGGCTCTTTTTCAGTGATAAAAACTGTATTGCGTAATCACACTCGAATGCACGTTGGAATCCTGCTTGATTGTGATACTGTTCGTAAAATATTTGTTATATTGAAAGGACTGTTTTATTGCGGCTTTTCGAGACACATTCTGTTGGTAAGTTATGCATCCTGGTACGAACTTTCTTTAACAGGCGATAATGTGCGAAATTTCGCAACTTTCAAAAAGGATCGTCAAGTTCCTCATAGTGCATGAGCAGAACACTCCATCTATGTGACAATAGATCTTTTTAAAGGCCCTGGTTGCTCTTCAAGAAGGTTCTAATGGGGCTGCATTTATCGAAAACCTTGCGTCCGAGTGTGCGGTCACCAGATATTTAAATAAGCTAATTATATGGCTTCAGGGGCCCATAATTGGACATTAGTGAACCCGACACCTGGACGGATGGGGCCTTCGGTAGGGTGTCTCCTTTTTTTTTAAATTTCTCGTTCAAAAGTGTCTATAGCAAATTAGTAATATAAACTGTAAACGTGGGCGGAGGTCTGGCTCTTCATGTATACCAAAGAAACTGGTCTAATTTGAATAAACGTAATGGATATGCGCGTTTTCCCGTGTAATATTATAGCCGTGTGATGTGTGCTTAATCTTTCGTACTCTTATAGGCACACCACATTCTAAAACGTACTTTCCAGAGTCTAAGTCACTGTCGCTGGCAAGTGCAAACCAATAACGAAACAACCTTGTTGAGTTATTCTTGGGTCGCTGAACTCTGAATTCATGTTTATAACCCATCGCGTGTTACTTCTGCTAATGCCACTACAATAGATGTCGAATGCTAGACGTCTATTTATAGAGACTTCTGATTGAGTCGCGACTTACTGTCCTGAATTACCTCAGCGTGCTATGTACAGATCAAATGCGTTTCGAGTAAGTTTCAAAACAAAATTGTCACTTCTGAATTGCATTGTCCCCCACTTGAAGTTCCTTCATTGTTGTAACTGAAGTCCTACATATTTTCACACGGGTATCACTGACACTTTGTTCGCAGGGCTTCAATAATTTTCCATGAAATTCTTTCGTGCCAAACCTCTTATGAACACAAATGATTTGTGTGGTTGTATTCAGGAGTCTTGCGTTAACTTTTGCGCCGTGTTCGTCTCGAAGGGACAATGAACTCGAGATTTTAAGACGGTACTTTGCGAATGGATTTCGATGAAGGTGCTAGAACAGAATTTAGCGGTGCGCCAGCGTTTTACAGGCGCCCTACGTCGAAACAACCTTAGCGTATGCGCAAGTAGCATTTACACAATTCCCGTGTGAATGTACAGTGACCAGCAATGCGGAGGCCTTCTCTCGCTTTCCGCACTGTGTATGCCGTGCTCTTCCTCCTGGAGCCATCAAAGTTTCATGGTATCAATATTTAGTATACATATATGTTGAGCATAATTCTCTCGTAGATGTTCCTTGTAGTGTCTCACGGAATGGAAGCATTGACGAAGAAAAACCGACATAGTACTTATTTTTCTAAATCAGTAAGAATTGAAAAGAACAACTAACGAAGGAGTGCTCACGAATGTTAGAGCAGGTGACCAAGTGTACGCTCCTTAAAAACATAAATGCGTAGACAAAGTGCAACTTTCGCCTCCTCGTATATTTTCTTTAGTGGTTTGTCTCCACTGATGCTTGTAGATAAGATCTTTGTATTTCCCCCGTTACGAAATGGTGCTACGTGCACTCCGAAGATACGATATCTATAAGATAGATCAACTCAGGCGCGACATTGTCGCGTGATCACGGGTGCTCCCTCTGTCGGCTTTATCACGCTTCTAGCTTCTTTTTTACGAACATAAATTAAACTTTGGACGCCATCTTTTACTTTGACTCCCATTGTAAAATCAAGTAATGTAAAAAAAAAACATTATGTTAGATAAAGGTTGTGCCATTGCGTCTCGTGGAAAGCTTAACTGTTATATGTGCGTTGTCTAGTTACCAATAAAGATCTCGTAAATGTAGAGTGGTTATTTAAATCAGTCTTTATATTATTCAGATGTACGTAGCATGATGGCGCGGTGTGATTGCGACACATTCATTGAAGTATAGATAGCGTCTTCCCAAAAGCGATTTCGGTATAGCTGGCCATAAATATTCAAGAATATTGGTGCCCAATTAAGACAAAATTAACGCCAAGCATTCTTCTTAGAGCTCCTTGGAGTAGGCCTAATAAGTCGGTGTTCCGCATTTTCCAAATTTTAATGAACTATCTAATCCACCCCTAGACATTTCCGAATGAGTGTACCAGGCTAGAGTTGCCATCTAGAATTTTAAGGTCATTGTAAAACCCTGACATCCTGTACGCAGATATATCGCTACATAAGTTGCAGATTAATACCAGAACTGGTGATAACTACGATATCTAAAAAAACCATTGTCCACTGATGTTGTCGGTTTGTGTTTGTCACAGCTCGTAAAATAAGCATGTTGAAAAGAAGCTGCAGTGATAAATGACGACAGTGTTAAAAAAAAAAAACCTCGTTGCACCGTGAATGTTTTCTCACACGTTGCCCTCCCACACCCTTCCCCTTAGAGACGAAAGTGAGACGGTTTGGCAGCCTCATCAAGGACAGTACCCAGGCGTAATCTGTAGGCCGAGTCTGTCACCCCCAGGTGATATTGTAAATAGGCATGTACATTGTCTGTGTAGCTAGCATTTATCCAAAAACGTGTACTTTAATCTAAATGACATAGTGCTTGTACATTTCGAAAGTTTCGAGAGATCTACAGTCTCGCTCGGCGTGGATTACGGTTCAAGATGGCGCTGAACAAGCATGACTGCTCTTCTGAACACGTAAACTGAAAGTTTACGGAGAAGTCCGTAGTGTGCTGTAATGTTCGTCCGTAAACTCAGAGCTCATTCTTCTTATTACGGAAAATGCTAGTTTACGGAGAAGCCTGTAGTGTAGTGTGACAGTTCCGGCTAGTTGGTATGACATGACGATAGTTATAGCGGGAGAACAGAACGACGACAAAGGGACAAGAAGTACACGAAGGACACGAGCCCTTGCGCTAATGTTAGTTCGTAAACTCCGAGCATTTTCTTTTTGATACGGAAACTGGAAGCTTACGGTAAAGCCCGTGGTGTACTGTAATGTTCGTCCGTAAACTACGAGCTCGGAGTTTACGGAAAAAAATTGTAGTGTGCGGTAGAAGCTGATGCAGTCAATTGTGGAAGTGAGCGTGGAGATCGTGTTGTCATCGTTTCTTTTAAGCACCGCCGAGTGGAGCAGCCTAGCGTGTGTTTTATCTCAAGGTTGTCACGTCGACTAGAGACGCCTTCTTTTTTTGTCTTCGTGTCTGTGCGCTGTCAATAGTGTTAACAGGCACAAGGTTGTGTACAACGTTGGTAGCACTCATGTTTCATTACTAAAGCATACTTTTCAGCACCGCATCCGAGTGTTGTATAGTTCAGTATATGTTTCAATAAGACATGTTGAAAAACAAAACACACGAGGGTCAATATACGCCCACGATTCTGTAAAAGAGTGTGTAGTACCACCGCTACGCTATCGCTGCGTTAAGGAGCGGGGTGCCCCGCTTTCTTCATATCTTAAAGGCTCAAGACTTCTTTCTTTATTGGTGTGTACACGTGTGTGTATGAGTGTGTGTTCTCTTGTGCGTTAGAACCTGCCCATCTTGAGTGATGTAACTGTAGATAAGGAGGATAATTGTTGAACCTTGAAGCAATCAAAGATTGTTGCAAAAGGAGGCAATACAGCGTATTTCCTTAGCATAACAATGTGCCGTATTTGCTTAGAGTAACGATGCACACTCAAATACAGACGGCTGCCATTCCATGACTGAAACTTTACTTCGTACATAGAAAGAATACGAACATGAAGTGAATTACAAAGCAGGCACATTGAACCTTTGAAGTATGATTTAAGCAAAACTTCATCAGGGTATTATCCTGAAACCACAGTCACTGCTGTTCCTATAGAATTTTAAAAGCACAACCACACGTCAAAAAAGTACTTGACTTCCGCTAGAACTAGGACATTCACAACTACGTAATTTGTAGGACATTTACAATCACCTAAAAAAAGAAACAATTTTTTTTGAAAACCATTAACGAAGTATTTGAAATATGCAACACTGGAAGGGGGGAAGAAAGGTTTAAAAGAAAAATTGCGGATTATGCTTATTGAGGAAAAAATTATCAGCATAAAGTGGACAGGCAGTCAACTTTTTTGGTCCTGATTCTTCAAGACTGGAGAAAAGTGCTCTAATATCTAAGGTAGCCACAGTCATATGCTAATGATGCACCCACCTGTTTTCTGAGGATGAGGTGACCAGTAAAAGCATATCTAATTATCCAATAGCCCTTTATCTAATTAAATTGAGACGTATTCCTTAGGATATAAGCATTAGCATAGTTTTTGCAACGCTGTATTGCCTCCTGAACCTGCAAGCGCTGCTTGTCGCAGAAGCCTCAAGTGTAAGACACCCGCTCTCCGAAAATAAAGAACCACTAATTCTAGATTTCCCAGCGTGAAACTGTCTTTACCCACTTGGCTTCCGTCGGCTAGCGAGAAATTCGATTCTCTTCATTCTCGCCGACGACTCATCTGAGGACGGTGTGATATAGATGTGCTTATCTCTCTGTGTCTCTGCGTCTTCTTTCTCTCTTTCTCGGGCAAGTTGTCTATTTCGACATCTTTTCGCGTTCAGATTACAGGCGATTGTAAATTCCACCAAGGCGTGTTCACGGAACCACAATCTTTGCCTCTTCTCAACTCACACGAGAAGATGTGTGAATACATGTTATCTCCCCCAGTCATCTAGCTTTAGAGAGCGGATCGAGTTTGACATGTCTTGGATATGTTTGCCTGCTTCCGCGTGTATGTCCCGGTGTATAGTGTAAACTGGGGCTTCGGAGTAGGCCAAACACTAAAGTGTTGAAGTAAAAACAAACTTTTTGGGTCAACTTTCAAGCTGCAGTATTTGTTTGCTAATCATTCCGTGAAGTCTTTTGAAGGGTATAGTTGACGTAAATGTGAACATATTTTGAAGCAGACATTCGTATGTATCGCTATGTTTAAAAACAGCTCTGGTGCAAAGCGAGGCCCGTCGATTGTTCCACCAATCACGCTGCATAGCACTTGCAAGTAAATGTTATCTAATCGGTTGTCTAGCTTGCAGTGATTACACGCCGATAATTTAAGTTGAGACACCCCAACTTGACGAAATGACATCACTTATTCATCACACTAACTTTCACTCCGAAGCCCTGGTGCCTAAGTGGTCATTTCGCAATTTAGAACACTATCTTAGAATACAAATACGTGAAAAAAATGTCAACCAAGATTTCCTGAAGATACCGTGCCTGCATGCATATACTGTCACCACGTTGTACCGAACAAGCCCCTTTGAATCTTTCTCTGTAAATTCTTTCGTTTTACATCAAGCCCTGTAGTAGAGTACACCCGGGATGTGTTCCCGCCGGTGTGATATACCTACCGACCATTTGTACATAAATCGAGGAATTATTTTCAATAAAAAATGTCACACACGTACATTGTCATGGCTCTTCTCTTACTCGAACTAGTACTACTATGCTCGTTTACAGGTGCGCTGTGGTGGAGCAGTGCCTATAGGGTAATTGACCGCTGACCCGAAAGGTCACCAGTTTGACCCCAGCAGTGGCCGTTGCATGTCGATGAAGGTGAAAAGCTAAAGGCTTGTGTACTGTCCTATGTCAGCGCAGATGGTACAAATTTCCGAAGCCCGCAACTATACAGTGCGCTATAATAATAAATTGTCAGGTGGTCAAGACGTTGACGAAGGCAGCAGCCAGCGTGTTTAAGGCGATTTTTTTATTTTGATGAACCTGTGCCCAATAAATAAAATATACAACTACAGAAACGCGCTGTGCACTGATGGTGGTCTGCAGAACGCCGGCGATCTGACAAGTGCTACAGCTCGCTGGCTTTGATACATTCGCTAGCAACGGTTTCAGCGTTATCGCTGGTTTCCGTGAAAACTGAAGACCGCGGTGATCCACAAGCTTTGGAATGGCTGGTGGGGGGGGGGGGGGGGCAAGTTCACATGAAGCTGACACTGCAGGTGCCGGATGGCAAATCAAGGGGATAGGGAATGGAGGTTTTAGAGAGCTTTGATGCATAGAGAGAAAAATGGAAAAAAATGGCAATAACGTACACAACTGGATTAAAAATCACGTTCTTTTTTTCAGCGTGCACTGCCGTCAGTCAAAAATACGCAACAATCAAAAACACCATTTCAGTTCTAAGCTGACATGTCGGTTATTAGGTATGAATTAATGAAGGAATGAGGAAAAGGTAGGACGTCGTGCCGAGGTTCATATATGGTCAACCTGCGGGCCACATGTTGCTGACCCCTAGCTCCAGATTAATCGCGTCTGGCGCACAATCCTAACGGGATGATGTTAAACGATCGTGAAGCTTCTGCTCTGTGCGGCTGCAACCCGAATGAATGAAACTAACTAGCGTGATAATATACTGTGGTTTCGGAACATAAAACCGCAGATATTATTAATACTATTGTTTAAAACCCAAGAAAAAATGTCAGCTGCACCAACAGTCATTGCTCACATAAATAAATGGTTTAGAAAAGTTTATTCACAGACAGCAGACATCAATTTATTTTGCATAGTACTTAAATGTGTGTAAAACAGGTTGTTCACAATTCAGAGTGCTTAGTACTTTGCTATGGGGGAGTGAAAAGCCGTACCGTGAGCCTCACATTTCATGAGGCCGCGTCAATAGAGAATGTTAGTGTGTTCAAAAAAAAGGTAACGATTTAGAGTACTCGGTACTCTACTATGGGAGAGCTGAAACCCGTCCATGGGTCCTCACAGAAAGAGCTTCTAGATGAGAAAGGGAAGTTGTTTGTACACGTAACTTGTATATACACAAACGAAACATCAAAAACAAGTGAAGACAGTGTATACATCTTACAAATGAGCACCAAAATCTATTTGATCACTGGATATCCAAATGTTACAAGTCAAATACAAATTAAAGTGAATCAAGTTAATAACACTTGACAGAATACTACATATGCATGCGTGCTACAGTGGGCGCATGACTAGTATGGAACAACCGGAAATTTCAGCTGTCCCTCCTTTACTCTGAAGAAACGTGTGTGCTATCGTCGAAAAAAAAAGCCTCTTTGCCGTGCGTTTTTAAGTGCTGATCGAGGTAATTCCATATAATGAGCCGTTTTTTGGTCGCTGTAGAGTGGCGGCTGTAAAGACCAGTCTTGCAAACAGCCCACGTTCTGCTCGCATGCGTTCCGTGTGAAAGCCAAAGAGGCGTTGTACCATATGTCAGACTTTTGCCACCGAGCATTGAAACAGAGCATGTTGGGCCGTCTCTCTTTTGCCGCAGTTTGGACAGTGGTCATTTGGAACAGCTCCTCAATGTGCTAACCTATCACACGTAGGCAATGCCCTCCATCTTCTCAACCAGTCGGGCACCTGGTTAGGTACGCGATTGCAACGCCATCGTTTTCATTTTTCCGGGCAGGATGCTTTTTCTACCTTTGTGCTCAATGTGCTACTTGTCACCATTTCACTTATTTCCTGCGATGAAACATCTTCCCGAATGCATGAACCTATTGATTCCACTGTTCGTTTTAAGCCACTGGCAGCTCTGTAAAACTTAAGCGGAATTTCTGCTCGTGGTGCAATGTATGGATTTGCTGTGAAAGTTCCTTTCAGTGTACTGCTCCGGTACATCAAGAGCCTGTACACGGGGTAGTTTTCGTGATTTTTGTGATTGAAGAGCTTCTGTGTTGTTTTTGCGGCCAGCGCTCTCGTGAATATTGGCATGTCTGGGAGACCTAGGCCTCCACGGTTTGTGGGAAGCTGTAAAAAATCTGTTTGTACTTTTGCTCGTTTTCTTCCCCTGAGGAAAGGCTCCCGCAATAGAGGTGAGGCGTCCTGTTACACGGCGAGGTAGAAGGGTAATGTGTGCTACGCAAAACGCAAAAGCGCACGCCTGTGTCCTAATGACTGTTGCTTTTGCCGTTAGTGACAGATTAAAATGAGTGGCTGCTGACATGACATCGGTAAATCTTCCAAGTACGTCATTCCAGGTCCTTTTGAGACATCTCCTTCTTTAAAGTAAATGCCTAACACGTGAACAGCTTGGACGTATTCGACGTATCCTGCCAATTGTTCTCTGAAGCCTCCAAAGCGCAATGCCTAACATTCGGTGGTGTTTAAAAGAGCACCAGAAAAATAGGAATACTGAGCAAAAATGTCAAAGAATGAACTAAAGCTACGAAAAAATGCCGAAATATTATTGGCGTATGCGACAATTGCGAAGGTTTCTTTGCCTGGCATCGGGAAACCCATGATACGCTCGCAGTGTACAATCTTTTTAATGAAAAGCTCTAGAGACAAAATGAGTAATACCGGGGACGACGGACAGCCTTGTCTCACTCCTTTTTGAATTGCGAAGCTTCTGGTCACTTCATTATTGAAATAAAGACAGCTTGGTAGATCTTGATAAAGTATTTTAACCAGTCGCGCATACTGCCCTGGGGGGCCAAAGATGTGCAAAATAGCGAAAAGATACCTGTGTTTCACTCTATCACATGCTTCGGCCTGATCAAGAGAAATAAATGCTCCTAAGATATCTTTTTCTTTGGCATAAGTGAAGAGGTCTCCGATGATTGTAAGAGGTACGAAGACGCAACGTCCTGGTACTGCACAAGACTTCAAGGGGGACGCAATCTCTTCCAAGAAAGGCCGGAGACGCCGTGATAGCAGCGTGGCTACAAAATTATAGTCTGTGTTTAGCATGGTAATAGGTCGCCCGCCACGATTTTGGATCTGATGGCTCCATACCCTCTTTCAGCAGTAGAATCACCCTTCCTTCGCCGAAGGACGGCGGTTTTTGGCCATGTGTTTAGAAAAAAGGAGTAACAATTTAGAGTACTCTGTGTGTGTAGAAAACGTTGTTAACGACTTAAAGTACGATGTACTCTACTATGGGAGAACATAAAGCTGTCTCGTGGGCCTTGGTGCTTAGAAAAAGTGGTTAACAATTTAGAGTACTTGGTACTCTGTTAAGAAAGAACATAAAGCCATCCTGTTACTGTGCACGATCGTTCAACTTTACGTAAAATAAATTGCTTTATGAAGTACTCTGCGCAAAGGGAAGTTTATAACCCTGATAACTTGAATGAGCTGAATAACACCCTCTTATATTTGTTATATAAGAGGGTGTTATTTGTTATATAAGAGGGGAATAACACCCTCTTATATTTGTTATCTAACTAATATATTTATTATTCATTTTGCCATAGACACATTTGTGTCACTGCTTTGAGTTCAAGGCCTGTCACGTCCTGATAAAATTTTTCGGGTGTTATGGCATCACTGGTCGACCCAACGAGATGTCTAGATAATGCCCACGAACCTTTAACTCGTACTACCCGTAATGTTTGCAATAGCTAGAAAGAAGTGCACATATTTTGAGAGAAATGCTTTTGACACTGCATCTGCATGCACGACTGCATCTTAGTGGTGAAGGGCAAGAGTCACGAGATTCTCTGCGTAGAGTTTTCATTTTGCTTTCGTTGTGACTGCGTTTAGCAGTGGGGCTGATCATTTGTGCATTTTAAAGAAGCACTGCCGACGGGCTTCGTCACCGTCAAGTGCTGGATTCGAAGACGCACTGTGGAGAGACTTAGTCACCGTCACGTGCTGGAGTCACGGGACATAAGTGAAAACGTCACGTGTGACGTCAGTGGTACATCAATGAAACACTGTGGGCTCTGCTTCGGGCAGAGGTGGTGCTGGCGAAATAGTAAAATCACGTAGTGGCAATGCGTCTGTTATTGGACCCTGCATTGATACGGTCTAACCACTGACCCTGGTTAAGCCGAAAGTTCCAGTGCCCTCCTTTATACGGTGTCGCTCATAATCACATGGCCGTTTTGGAACGCTAAACGCCGGCCAATATTGCTGTCATATTTATTTGCCTGCCTAATCACACTGCTTGAATACAGCGTGTCCAGATGACGTCACTACGAACAAACGTCAGCTGGTGGCCACAACACAAGGATGGTGGAAACAAACACAACGTATTTCTTTCGTGCTTGAATTTGCAATAATACGAACGTAGCTTACATTGAGCTCGAAAGAGAGCGCCTACTGGTGGGCTGACGACCATACCTGTGAGATCCAAACGTTCCACCCAGTTGCCGTATTGCTTGGACCGCAAGGTTACCTGCATAGGTTTATTCCTTTTGGCTGACTTCGTGAAGCTGCATGCGTCACCAGCTACGTGGGAATAGGAAGTCATCTCAAGGTGGCCACTGCCTATTCAGATGTCTGTTTTGTTGTCCATGGTGAATACAGGCACACACGCACATCTCTACGAGTTGAGTTGCAGCATCGGCCTGGCCTGGTAAGAGGTGGGGGGGAGGTGTTCGACTTTCACTGGCTCGTACATATGCACACATACAAATGCAGACCGGCAGCAAAGATTAGTACAGCCGACCGGTAACCAGCGCAGTGAAAATGCTGATACGTGGCGCTGTTGTTGCCGAGTGCACCTAAGCGTCAGAACCATTCCATTTTCTAAAGCAGGGGTGGCCGTTGGAAGGCAATCCAACATTTTGTTTCGCAGAACATGTGATAAAGATGCGGTTGCTCATAACTCAAGCGAATAAAAAAAGAAAGAAATCACGCTAATAGCCAAGTCTGCGGATAAGGAATGCACAAGCCTTGATTCAGGATGGGAGCTTTCGGATGAGCTAACAGCAAGACCAGCTGTTTACTGCCAACCACCCTTACATTGCGAAATGAAATGTGCTTGGTCCTGTCGCTATTGGTACCCTCGAAAACAACAGCGCCACGTGTCGCTCTTTTGAAGATCCAGGCACTGGTCAGCTGTGCTAATATCTCTAAATGCGGAGCATTTTTTAGTCGCACCTATATACTCGCAAGTCTGCCGTCGGTGGTGTCGTCGATGATCCTACTGCGCATGCTCGCGTCTCGTGGAAACTGTCGCTCCTCATCCCCCCTCTCTCGTCTCGCAAGGCCGACGCAAGCAGCATCTGCTAGTAACTTATGGTAGTGTCTGCCATAAATAATAATAAAGTCCCCCCCCCCAACCCGCTCCCCCCGACGGAGAAGAAATTCTGGCTACGATCATCGTCCACAAAACGTTCTCTTCACTCCATAGGTCAGCAAACTCACCCATGAGTTGACTCACTTATACTCCCTCAGACTCAGATTTACGCGTTAGTCTGAGCTCGAGTGAGTCCGGCTGAGTTATACTTAGGCGAGCCTGAATCCCAGTAGGTCAGGCTCAGTTACATTTTCGTGAGTTTGAGTCCGATTGAGTCCGCATGAATTATATTTTCGGGAGTTTGGGTCCGGGTGAGTCTGCTTGAGGAATATTTAAGTGAGCCTGAGTCCGAGTGAGTTAGGTTGACGAAAATATTCATGAGTCTAATTCCGTGTGGGTACATTGAAGTTAAAGTTTAGTGAGCCTGAGCTCGAGTGAATTTGGCTGGAGATGAAATTCGTGAGTCTGAGTCCAAGTGAGTTCTGAGCCTGAAATGAGTTCATTGAGTGAGTCTGAGTGAGATCCATTTATTTTGCCAACCTGTGGTTCTTTGTGCACGGCTAAATATCTTAGACGCACGTATAACCGGGCACCTTGGTGATTTAGTTTATTATTCAGCGCCTAAATCTGGGTCATATGCTTCTTAGAAACTCCAGCGCTTTGGCGCACCACATGCTGACGGGATTGCTTTTAATAAGATCGCGGCTTGGCTTTACGGTGGGAGTTTTTCGGTCAGCGCTTCGGTGCTGGCGTGCATGGCGATGCATAGCGAAAAATGACTGGATTAGAAAGAAGGATTCTGGCTCAATGTCAATCGTCGTTTTTCTTTCTTTTTGAAAAGTGGAATTACTGTTTCTTCTTCTCCGGTTTGCAAGGCTGCGTGTGATTTTGCTCGTTTTGAAAGCGCTTCAGCTAACCCTAAGTTTGGAACAAACTCGTTGGGCATTTCTAAATAGCCCCTTCCCATCCCGCATTCAAGCACGAGGAAGTGGTTCCCTCCTCTTCTTCGCCACCCTTCGCCAGGACGATGTATCCTTCTCGCTTACTTATTTCTTAGAGCACGTGAACTGCGTCAGCACTGAGCGCCCGAGCATATCGGAATTTACCGATTCTCAGCTACATGGCATTTGCGCCGTTAACGAAGCCGTAAACGCAGATTATGAAGTGAAGCAACTTTGTCGCGCCCGATAGCCGCGTGAGACGAGGAAAAAATGGGCAGATCCCACGTACAGTGGGAATCAATGATATGCGAAGCGCGAATGAGTAATGTCGACATGTCTCCTTGAAATCATCAAAACGTAATGAGGTGGACGTGATTTTTGCCGCAGATGACTTATCATGTCAAGATTATCATGTTTAGCCGTGTCATTCACCTTCGTCGTCTATTCACGTTACGTGATACCAAATTTGATATATGTATATCTAGCAAAACGACCCCGACGAGCACAACATGAGCATGGCCCGTAGTCATGACTTACATAATATGCATGTCATTATTCCTACGTTGGGGTCTGTCGCTTATGTTCTCCATGCTGGCATGTCATACGAATACTGGTTTTGCACTATGCCATGTGAACGAAAGCACCGCAGGAGCAGCAAGACCCTAACATGTAAATCATATCATTCATGTCATGACTTGTCACTTAAGCCAGTCATACAGTCATGTTATGCCACACCAACTTTGCTATTCATACCATCATTGAAACAGGCAAGAGAGCTAAACGTCGTAGGCGGCTGGATAGATAGATAGATAGATAGATAGATAGATAGATAGATAGATAGATAGATAGATAGATAGATACGCTTAAAGTAGCTGAAATTCGCTAAGAAATGCTTCTCACTTAAAACGTATTGTAGGCTGCGTGGCAAAGTGGGGCAGGAAACTAATCACGTCTCCTGTTTCACGCGTACGAACCATTTGAGAGCATCCGCACTATAGACGTCACATGAGTCGCTGTCTACGTCACGGAGTGCACAAGAAAGACTAGAAACACCCGGAGAATAATGCGCCAATTTTTGTATATTTAGAGCCTGTTGATGGGTCTTTTAAGCTTACAAGCCGGAATACGTCACTGAGTGGCTTATTTGATACTTCTTTTATCTTTGCATGAACATTTTTAATTGCAGACCAAGAGCACAGTGGCACCGCCAGTGTTTGTCAGTAATGTCAGTGATCATGCAAGGGATTGTATTACAGCAGAGTTATGGATGCAAAACGCAAGCATTACGGAGAAAATAAGGCCACCATAATATAAAATTATGTCATAGAAATAAATGCACCCAGAAAAAAAACGAGCAGACTGCGGAGCTGATGGGCAGCTTCGCACTAAGGTTGCCAAGCATATCATATATATTAATGGGCACAGTTTGTGTAAAATGTGTCCCTGATGCGTAAATGTTGATTGATTGATTGATTGATCGATATGTGGGATTCAACGTACCAAATCCACCATACGATAATGAGAGACGCAACAGTGGGGGGCCTCGGAAATTTCATTCGTCTGGTGTTCCTTAAAGTGCACTGACATTGCACAGCACACGGTCTCTGGCATTTCATCTTCATCAAAATGAACCTGCCGTGACCGGAATCAAGTCCGTGACCTTCAGATCAGCAGCCAATCACAGTAGCCACTACACCACTACGGAAAACACCATGGTGGGTCACCTACACAATAAAGGCACTGTAAACATCCGCTCACCGACATTGTTGCTTCCTCGACACATATATAGTTATCTCATGTGGCTTATGAAATATAAAGAAATTTTCTTAAAATCTGGGCGTTTCACAAACTCCAAACTTCGTGTGCGCAAAGTCCACGCGATGGCGATTAGTGACGCGAGAGCGGTGAAGGTGGCTGTCGTGAGACAGAAGTCACTTAGTCGATCGCTTGAATTTGTCAATCTCGTTCGCCGCCCGGAAGTCGAATGCGTGACGAGCTAGTATCTAGAGGCCGGAACAAAATGCATTTATTAGTGACACGTTTCTGGCACAGTAAAGAAAAAGCGGACAACAAATGATCGCACGTATCAGAAGAAAACAAAAATGCAACAAATTGATGCAAAACCTCCAGGAACATTTGACATCGCTTTGCACGACAAAACCAAGGGGTCTTTTTTAGAGACTGCTAGTATTATGACCCTCTCAATACAGAGTATCTCGTTTCGGGCTCGCAAAAGTAAAAAAAAAAATCTTGGCCGAATACATCATGTGACTGGAGTTTGGTTGGGGCAAAAACGTTATCTCTATCAGCTGAACAGCTTGAAAGACGTTATCTCCGTCGTACCGCTCGTCGCCATTGCATAGATTTTCGTTCCCATGGCTGATTGATTGATTGATTTGTGGCGTTTAACATCCCAAAAAAACAACATGTGAATCTGAGAGACGCCGTAGTGGAAGACTCCAGAAATTTCGACCCCCGGGGGTTCTTGAACATGCACACAAATCTGAGCACATGGGCCTACAGCATTTTTACCTGCATCGAATATGCAGCCGTCGCAGCCGTGATTTTATTCCGCGAACTGCGGGTCAGCAGCCGAGTACCTTAGCCACTAGACAACCGCGGCGGGGCGTCGTTCCCAAGGCGTGTGGCCTTGAAGTTTATTTACTATAATAAAACTGAAGTTGACAGCAAAAATAACGTACGCAAACGTCATTGCACTTCAAAACGTTTGGACCATGGTTGAAAAATTCTAGAATACCCAGCTAAAAACCAACATGTATGTCTTTTTTTTTTCTAAAACAATGAAACACCGAGGTATAACTGAAAAGCAAGTGAAAAGTTGAAACGAAGATGTATTAACGAGCGAACAAAGTTGCGATATGGGTGTGGACGAATTTTTATTGTGTGTGCGAACGAATTTGCATTTCATTCAGTGAGCCTTCCTGCTCTAACGCTTTTTGACGCTGTGGGCTACTTGATGAATAAGGGTGATAAAGAACAGACCGACTAATGTGTCCTCCCATATGAACTTCAGCCACGGATCGCAAACTCTTTTGCCTGCAGTTTTGAGTAACGAAGGAAGGTGCAATACGCGGATGCACTGGATGAAGGGCACATTAAGTAAAAACAAAAACTAAGCAGAGCATCGTGCTATCGACAATGTAGATAATGCCAACTTATCGCGGACAAGCGACTCCTTTCCTTCTTCCCGGTAAAATATTTCTCAACAGACGCTTGGGTTCTTACGGGCAGACACATGGTGAATCGGTTGAGAACGATTGACGCAGCGATTCGCCTGAGCTTCGGTCGGAATATTTTCAGCGTCGGCAATTTTGCGGTCACCGCCTCTATGAGGTAGAGAACGTATTTGTTGAGAGCGCGAAAAAAAAGAAACGATAATCATATTGTACACTATAGGTCTTACTTCATAAATGCTGGGACGTCAAGATTTGAGCAACGAATGACGTTGACAAGCCCACGCTCCTCAAGGGTAGTGCAATGGCGTTACCACAAAGCCTTATCCTGGCTTATTTTCCTGATACTCGCAAGTTTCCGCCAAAGCGGAACAAGTGAAAAAAAAAACAGCCCATAAAGACTTTATTAACAAGATCGCGAACTCATCTATTTCGGCATAGTTAAAGTTCGCCTAACGGTTGTATTGCCAAAGAGTGAAGGACTGCACCGTATTCAAAGGTCAATGACCGGAGGGCCATGAAGAACTAGCCCTTAATCATATTGGTTTTCGTTTTATTTCCTTGAGAGCCCAAGCCACATAGAATGTGACATTTAGAACGCAGAGAAAACGTGGTGCTTATATATAAAATTCAATTTTCCGGGTGAATATCCACATAGAAATTTGCCTTAATGTACGGTATATAATCTGCATGAGCTATACAGATAACTCAATTGTGTTGCTTGATGTGCCGTGGCGCTCGTTTACGTTGTCAGGGGCCATTAGGAAACAAATGCAAGTGAATTAAGCTTATCGCGTTACGTTATTTGGTTTTGTTCGATGGAGAAGAATACTGACAACCAACAACCTCAACGTGTTTGGCTGCTGCAGCTAGACACGAATCCGAAAGGTAAAGAAGCAGAAGAGAGTGTTGTCTTAAGGGTTGGCCGGCGGTAACATACAAACGGTAAGTAAGCGCTGATTGGAGATATATTTGATACGGTTTCTGATTTTGTTCAGGCTACGGAACGTATTCAACTTTAGTCTGCCCTTCAATACACTGATGAAGAAAATAAAAGATGTAGAAAAATATGACATGAAGGGATGGATGAACTTTGTCAGGTCTTTCGGAAAGTGCTTGAGCTTGTTGGAGGCCGCTCCCACGACGGAACAAAAAAAACCGCCTCTCTGCTGCGTTGCGTGCCCGTCGCGCTGCCCATCACTGTTGCTCGAGTCTGAAGCTGGTAATAGCAGCCTGCCATTTAGACGGCTTGATGTCTCCACCACAGTGGAACGCGAGGCACCGCCCGAGTATGTGGTCCAAGTTAGCTGTATCATCGCATATCCATTAAAAAGAAGTATGGTCAAATTTTGCTCAGCTGTGGGGACAGGTCGAATTTGCAAAATTTAGGCGATCAATTGGCTCTAATTCCGGTTTCATTTCCTTTCTGACCTCACTGCTTAGTTTATTGACGTCGTAATTTTTCTTCATTGATAAGCAGTTTTGAAGTTGTCCCAGACATGTTACAGTACGCTGTTTTGGTGAACATGTCAGAGTTCGTGCGTGCGATAGCGTTGAATGAAGAAAAAGACAAACAAACAAACAAATAAACAAGCAAACAATGTGCCTAGAAACAACTGCACAATGATCCGTAAGGGCCACAAAAATCGGGCAGCCTCCACTGGTCACTAAATTGGGCAGGCTCCACACGGGTTCACTAAACCTAGACCTGTCATTTGCGGGAGTGATTGTATGTGCCGCAAAAGTCTGGTCAAATTCCACCAATATTGACTAGTCCTCGCAGGCACTGTTGAGTAGCACATGGGTGGCAAGCACCGATGAAGATTTCTCGGCATGCGTAACGAACAACCGAACAAGTCTCTAATTAACAAACCACCGGGATTGAAACAGTAGTCAATACCAGGGCTGCATATTTGAGCTTTGTTGGTTGTCGGGATCCTGTTGCGTGGCCCTTTCGCGGAATTAAAAAAAAAAGCCTTGAAGGTCATTGGCTGTAAAGAACAGCGTAGGGCAGCCTGAGACGTAAAATAAGACACCCGTGGCTATATCACCACTTGCGGTTCATTTACGATGCCGCGGCAGCTACAGCTATACCCTCTCTGGACCTTAACGATAGGTATAGCGCGAGAACAAAACGACGACAAAGAGACAAAGACAAAGACTCTCTGTGTCATCGTTCTGTTCTCGCGCTATACCTATCGTCATGCCATACCAACCAACCCAAACTGCCACACTTCTGGACCTTAAGCTTTGCAGTCACGGGCTTAGGAATATCTTGGTTGGAATTTAGATATGTCTGACTTCAGGAAGTCTTTGGATGAATTAAGTGATCGAATAATAGAGCGGCTGTTTGCAGGGAGATAACGCTGTTCAGGCAATGCTTAGAGATTCCTGTAATTATTTTGGCTCAAATTCACGGTGCAGGAGGTAAAGAAGAAAATCGGAAGGAACGCAGTGACCCACAAGGACGGCGGAAGTTTAGTGATTAAATGGGTGACTATGTGAATTGATATAAAATAAAACAAAGGACATTTGTAGATTGCAAATGAACAAAGAAATTATTCCACTAACTCATTGGAGTTTTTTCTTAGAAGGAACGTCTTTTTTTTTCGCGAAAGTGGCACTACTTTCTCGAGGGAAAAATATTCATCTTTGTGACTCATCAGAAGGATAGGACCGGTGAATTAGAGTATGACGGTACACATGTACAATTTATAATTCACGCTGGAACTCACCTTAGGCTGTTTAAGGACTGCCACCCGCAACTTCGCAAGGTATATCTGATTGTACATAAGGTATAGATTTTTGTACATGCCGAGTGGTTTGAATGAAAGTCTTGATGAATTATCTGTTGTGATTATGGGGCATAGTGTCGAACTAAAGAACAAAAACAAACAGACAAACAAACGAGTGAACATACAATATGCAAGGGTATAGTTTAAGTGTCGTAGTGCGACTGTTGGTGCTTCTGGTTATCAGGAGAAAGCTTCGAATGTGGTAGTGGACATCGTGGTGTCGGCACTGTACAAATGCAAGTGAATTAAGCTTATCGCGTTAAGTTATTTGGTTTTGTTCGATGGAGAAGAATACTGACAACCAACAACCTCAACGTGTTTGGCTGCTGCAGCTAGACACGAATCCGAAAGGTAAAGAAGCAGAAGAGAGTGTTGTCTTAAGGGTTGGCCGGCGGTAACATACAAACGGTAAGTAAGCGCTGATTGGAGATATATTTGATACGGTTTCTGATTTTGTTCAGGCTACGGAACGTATTCAACTTTAGTCTGCCCTTCAATACACTGATGAAGAAAATAAAAGATGTAGAAAAATATGACATGAAGGGATGGATGAACTTTGTCAGATCTTTCGGAAAGTGCGTATTGTAATTCATTCTTCTTGAAGGCTCGCGTTCATAATGAAGAAAAAAAAAAGAGATGACTTGCTTACTATATTCCGGTGATGAAACTCTCCAAGATAGACTATGTCACAAACCACGCGAGTAAAAGATAACTCCGCAGTAACGAGTGGTTTCATCTCAAGAGCTAAGTTGCTCCAGCTTCGCGCAAACTTTCCGTCGTGGTGGAAAGAGTGGTTAGGGTGCTCGGCTGCTCATTCGTAGGTCGTGGGTTCAATTACGGCCATAGCAGTTGCACTTGAATGAAGGCGAAACGGTAGACGCCTGCATATACTGTGCTATGTCAGTGCATGTGAAAGAACACCTTAGTATCGAAATTTCCGGAGTTCGCCTCTACAGCTTAACCCTTATGATATGGTGGTTCTGGCACGTAAAACCTCGGATACTATCATTAGGTTGGCGTACACAATCTGTTTTGAGCTAAAGCTAGCATTCTCATGAACTGACGAACACTTGCACTTGTTCTTGTACAGCTTCTCTTGTAGCTCACACCCACTGTGGGGAATCGGCCAAAAATTGAGTGGTCTTATAAAATCTTTTAGAAATTTAGAGGGATGGAGGTTATAGATAAAACATCGCAAACTTTACATAAAATTTTGACGCTCACACAAATGTACGAAATATAATGCTTTTTTATTATAATAAATAATAAATTAAGTCAACACTTGTTCTTGATCTTGTTGAGTTTTTCTTGTGAAAACCAACATTTGATCTCTTTTTCCTCATCGTCCTCTTCTACTTCGTACCAAAACGTCGGCGCCGATTTGTCCAGCGCACGGCAAGGAGTTGACCGAAAGAGAGAAAGAACGGGAGGTAAGGAGAAAACGAGATCAGAAAAAGCAAGAAAGACGGATTGAGTCAGAGGGATTTGTTTGATTAGCGAATTCCCCTGAGTGGTATGAGCCATATTTTGAAGGAAACACTTAGAAACAAATTTCCTCACAAGGCGGCGGGTTCTGAACATGCGTACCATGGGTACGAAGGTAAGCGCCATGACTGGTTGACTATACAGGGACGCTGATCACACATAACATAGCCTGGTGTAGTATTGTGCTGCATGGGGGCTGAAAAGGGAAGTATAAATGGGAGCACGGAAAGATGGAGGGAAAACGGTGAAGCAATGCACATAGGGAACGAAAAAGAAAGAAATCGAAAGAAAAAGTTGGAAAAAATAATCTGAAATTGAGGAAGACGGAAGATCGAACAAAGAAAAAAAAAGAAAGAAATAGAAAAAGAGGAAGCAAGCAACAAAGGAAGCAAAAAGAGAAAAAGTAAGAAATGAAAAAAGAAAGGAATAAAGAAATAGAAGTAAACACAGACAAAAAGAAATAGAAACACAAGACAGAAAGAGAAGAAGAGAGAAAGAAATAAAGCAAGTAAAAAAGAGAAGACTAAAGGGAATCAAAGAAGGCTACACAGTTCCGCACTTTACTTGTGCTTGGCAACCTTAGGGCGAAATTTTCCATCAGCTCCACCTTGCGAATCTGGTGCCAACTATATCATCTCTATTTGGTACGCATTATTAAAGATGAATAGATAACCCCACCTAGTCCCAAACTGAAGAAGAGGAACATGGTCAACTAAAGACAGCTTACAGACACCTTTCCAAACTAATTCCACTAGAAACGAAGTTTCACACCGATAGACGTGCAAAATGTGCCCGGCAGGATGAGAAGTGTGAATACATGTATAGTGGAAGCTACTACAAAGACTGCCTTTGAGGTGAGCCACGTGTCGTTGAGGGCTCGGAGCCACTCAGGCAACAGTATGCCGACATGGGCAGTCCAGAAAGCCCGTAAGGCGGCGTTAAAGCCAAAACCTTGAACTCCGAACTTCGAAGACCAAAGCCCGCGTAACGCTAAGTCATATCGCTAAGCAAAGTTGTGTCCACCAAGCCATCGTTTCATTCATCCATGTACCCCTCACAGGCTGTTGACAAAGAAACAGAATGCTGCGCGTGCTGAGGATAAAGAAGAAGAAGCCTTTTGTTGCTGCTGGTTCACCTAAATAGGTCGGCTCAGAAACCGTCAATAGAATTTCAAGCCTCCCAGATCCGAACAGCAGCCTTTTGAAACCAACTGATGGACCTCCTGGTTCCCCAGCGGCTGGCCAGTTCTGATCTACGAACAAGCGAGTCTTTTGACTGCGAGGATGGATTTGGCTACGGGCGCTTTCAGAAGAGGATGCTCCTTCTTATTTTTATGGGCGCCTTTTCCGTTGAATGCCAAACCTTCGTGGTGTCCCTCGTCACCGGCGACGTCGACCATTGGTGCAAGCCGCCCATCGACCTCAACACATCTGCCGCCGATTGGAAGAACGTCGCCATACCGATAGAAACTGACGGAAGCTTCAGTAGCTGTCGCGTCTACGAACGCTGCAAAGCGCCCGCCCATCTCAGTGACTCTGACGACTACCAGAAGGACGACTCTGCGCCTGCTGAGACCGGTTGGTGGTACAACCGATGCTTCAACGTGAGTGAACTCCAAGACGCGAACGACAATCGTGATGCGCCTTGCGATGCCTGGGATTACGACCCTAATACGGCGGAGACGAGTGCCGTAAGCTCTTGGAACTTAGTGTGCGACCGGCGCTTGGCACCAGCAGGCCTTGTCACCCTGCAGAACATCGGCGCCGTTGTTGCCCTTATCGTGATTGGAGCCTTCGTAGATTACGTCAGTCGCATTGCCGTGCTCCTAGGATCTTACGCCGCGGTGGCGATCTCCACTGTATGTAGCTTCTCAGCGACGGATTATTCTTTTTACGCCGTGGCGCGGTTTTCCGCCGGGGCCAGCGTCGCCGTGCACACAGTTTTTACCATCCTAATACCTTTCGAATTTATGACGCATGCGCACAGGCCTCAGGAAGTTCTCTTCCTGGCCATTCTAGGCCTGGTCTCGGGCGAAATGTGGACTGTTGTCGTAAGGCTCATGGCCGTCGACTGGCGCCTCAAACAGTTCATCTTTCTCGCTCCCACAGCTCTTCTGCTGGCCGCCTTGGCAACCGTGCGAGAGTCACCCCGTTGGCTTATAGCGAAAGCAAGGCTTGACGAGGCCGAGGCGGTCATGATGGAGGCTGCCAAGGCCAACAAATTCCCTCTCGCACTCACGGCCTGCCTTGTCGAGAAGCTCAGGGAACACGTGGACAACCGCGTCTATCGGGAATACGCCAACAGGGAGGAAGACTTGCTGGACGCTAGCTCCCTGCGGCGACGAGCGTTGGTCATGTGCGGCGTCTGTTTCTCCATATCTTTCGTATTTCACGTAGGCGCACTGTCCACGGTACAGTACAACGAATTCTGGATCGTCTGTTTCACGGTTATCGTCACGCTCTTGACGTACGTGGTGATGCACTTTCTCATCGCCGGCGTCACCCTGGTGATGGTACTTAGCACTTGCTTCCTGCTGGCCGGCTGCATACAATGCGCACTAAGCGTCGCCGTCAGCACAGGAGCGGGTATGGCTACGAAGATCCTCCTCGTACTCTCCAAGGGGGTCTCGGACGTGATCCTCGTTCACTGTTTCACCTACGTCCTGGAGCTGTTTCCGTCGGCCGTGCGCGCCGGTGTCACGTGCTGGGCCTTCGCCTGTGGACGTGTTGCGGCCATATGCGCTGTGGTGATCCTCGTCCTGAGGCCGGTGGGACACGAAGACGTGTTCTTCGCCGTGACGGGTCTGGTGCTGTTCGTCACCCTGCTCTTCATTCGGGCCCTGCCGCGAACGACGGTCGTGGAGGAAGCTAGGATTGTGGCGAGGCGTGCTTCGGCCTGCAGCCGGATAGCCATGCAGCACATGAAACGGACGCTTGAGCGTCGGACGCCGAACGACTTCTCCGCGGTTCACAGCAGAGATAGTTCCGTTTCGGTGAGCAGGAAGAGTCGTAGGAGTGTCGGAAACATCACTCCCCGCTCTTCTTACACATCCCGGAGGTCGGGTAGTGCACGTGCGCCACAGTAAAATCAGCGCGTGCGCATTTTACTTTGTGCATGTGGCGTCGAGTTTACGACTCTCAGCAGCTGTGTTATACGTATGTCACTCGGTTTTACAAACGTTTCTCTTTCTTTCGACACACACACAAAGTATTTGCTTCTGAAGGCTATACCATCAGTACGTTTAGCAGGAGAATACTTCTCGGTGTCACCTCTGGCACAGGATAGTGTGTTGTGCTAGCCTATAATTAGTATTTTACATCAGTGTGCAAAAATATTCAAACAAAATACATAAAAAATACACAATTAGGTATTGCAGCATCTGCACATGTTTTGTTTCATTTTGTCTTTCGCGTCCACAGCCCTGACGCTTGTGAGACAGTGTGGATGCTTTCAAGCGCTACACGCCGCAAAATCCGTCGATTTTACAACCACTCGTGTGCATGGGTGTATAGATGGAGAAATTGTTCTTGATACAAATTGCATTAAAGTAGGCGATCGCTTAGGTATATAATAGAACAGTATCAAAATCGCTTTTACGAGTGTATTTATTTCGCTAATTTTTTTTTCCGTACATGACTGTCATGCGACTATAAAGGAAAATGGAATATTTTGAGGAGTCACCTTGTACATGACTGCCGCCAGACTAGAGAGCAAAAAGGTGATATTTGATAGTCTTCCAACACATGATTGCCACGAACTCAAGGAAAAGAGGGGCTACTCGACAGTCGGCCTCTGCCAGCTTTCGTAAGCAAGTTAGCGTTCGTATGACGCTCTCCACGCCCGGGATGACATGATTGTAATGCAGCGTGGCTTCGCATACGTAGCTCGCCTTGACGCGTCTGTAGCAGTTGGGAGGCCCTGAACGACGCATCAGAGCAACTTCATCACCTTCGAATTTTGGAAGCATCGGCATAAGTCGGACTCTCTTATCGGCCGCTTCTCAGGCCTTCTATCTTCATTTAACCCGAAACTTGATAGGGCGGCGATGGGTGACGTGGGAGGCAAAGGGGTAGCGACTGACTGATCACTGCACGCCGCCTAATGACGCGGCTTCTTTCAGCGACGCAGGGTTAACGGCCCGCCTACGCTTGTTGACGGGCCGGGCTCCCTTTTTTTTTTCGTGTGTACGTCATCGCGAAGAGCTTTTCCTTTTTTTCTGCAAACGATGGGGCTACGTAATGAGTGAGGCGTAATCTTATTTGCGTCAAAAAGGCACGTCCAGATAAGCATCACGATGACGTCTTGTCACGCTTGGCCGCCCAGGAATAACACGGCACAGCGGGGCGTAGTGTTTCATGATGTTGCAACACAGAGAATTCTGGCGCTTGTGTCTATTGGTGCTGCCACACATGGCACTCCGGTCAGCATGGGAATCACGGGGAGCAGGGACGTAGGCAGAAATATTATAGATGGTCGCAAGGTTACAAGTGTTGTAACACTCACCTCCCCCCCCCCCCCAAAAAAAAAAAAAAAACTTCCGGCCACCTCTTTTAAAAGCTGCTTACTTCGAAGCTGAAGTACGTTCTCAAGTTTTTTTCAGAGATAAAGAAATTCTCTCTTTAGTTTTTCAGATAAAAGGAACGTACGTAAAGTTCAAAATGAATATCCTACCACATTTATAAAGCTCAAAAAAGTATTTATTTGAATATATTTTGCCCGATGGTCGAAGGGAAGTGTAGAAAATGACCTGGCTGTTTCGAGAGTAGGGGGGGGGGGTGCATCCTTGGAACGATCGGTTTCCTTTCATTAGGCCATGACGAAAAAACGCCAGACCTGCGCGCCTGGAGCAGCACAGTCAAAGCGAAAGCTAGAAAAGCGGCCTTTCAGAGCCTTTTCAAACACTCATTGGGTAACTACTGCAAGCACACTTGCTTCATACCCACTGGGGCATTAGTAGTAAACTTTTGGGTAGTTGGCCGGCACTCGCTATGCTGTTTTTCGCCATTGTTCTGAGAAGCATTGTATCCGCTAAACACTTGCAAGGAATTTCGTGACAATTTTTGATGAAGTGGCTGCCGACGATGAAGAATTGTACCTGAAGTGAGCATGTGCCACAGTTAATAACTGATCAAGAACAAGCTTTTGGAATGGGTTGGAGCAATGGACGACCCCACTTGTTACGCCATTCGCATTATGCGATGACTGGCTGTTCCTTTGCTGTTTCCAAACGCTTTGTTACTCATATTAGCGCGATTGCTTTCCCGACATCAAGCTTGCTTAAGGCAAATTTGCACGTGAGTTCCAAGCACCAGCGTGGACCAGTGGTAGAATGCCAGGGGACCTGGATTTGAATCTTATTTGGTGTTTTTACACTGAAAGCTGTCATGATATCACAACTCGGGTCACAAGCAGTTGTCCGCCCGCGCCTCGGCCGCCGCCACCGCCGGTGTGCGTAACCACATCACGCACCAAAGACACAGTCAGGCTCGAACGAGGGTCTGCTGGGTGCCAGCCTAGAATTCTACCACTGAGCTACACTGATACTTGTGACTTGTTGGCAAGCTTGCCATAGGCAGGCTTGATGTCGGGAAAGCAATCACGTTAATACGAGTTATAAAGTTTTTTAAAACAGCGAAAGAACAACCAGTCGTCGCACAATGCGAATAGCGTAATGAGTGGACCATCCAATGCTCCAATCCATCACGAAAGCTTGTTCTTGTTCCTTTATTAACTGTGGTGCAAACTCACTTCAGCCATAATTGTCATCATCCTCAGCCACTACATGAACACTTGGCACAAAATTCGTCGCAAGTGTTTAGCGGATACCATGCTTCTCAGAAAAAAATGATGAAAAATAACATAGCTAATGACGGCCTACTTCCCAAAAGTTAATTACTAATGCCATAATGCGTATGAAGGAAGTGTGCTTGCAGCAGTTACCCAATGAGTGTTTTGGAAAAGCTCGGAAAGGCCACTCTTAATTCAAGCTTTCGCTGTGACTGTGCTCCGCCGTCTCGCAGCCCTGGCGTTTTTTTATTTATTGAGATTTTTTTCTTATTTAGTCCGAGAGTTGTTACGGGCACCGGCGGTGGCAGCAGACATCTACGGCGCCCATGTTGAGATCTCATAACAGCTTTCGCTGTAAAAATTTCGGGAGGGGGCCATGACCACGGTGTGCCATCACCAGGCCGCGCCTTTTATGGGAAGTACTATAGATGCAATTGTCGATGCTTGATACTTTCGGCTCCGTAAGGGCTTTCTTGAGCTTGCTCTTTCACCGCGCATGCGCATCCCCTCTCTGCCCTCTTTTACGCTCCCCCATCTTGTGCCTCGCAAAGCCGATGCAGGCAGCATCTGCCAGGGAGCTTCTTGTTTGAAAAAAAAAAGAAAGAGAAAAATCACTGCTCGCGCTGCACAACCGCAACGCTCCGCATCAACCCGTGATCCCTTTCGGGGAGACAGTGCAATTTTGAAGGGTCGAAGCTCCTCTTGGTCTAATCATGTTTTACGTCAGGCGTAACCAGCAGTGTCGGCCAAACAGTATAATAGATGGCGCTGTCTAATCACCGTTTCTCGTCTCGTTTTCTCCATTACATTGGTGCAGCAGCACTGTGTGCAACAGGACGGACGGAAGCATGGACGGAAGCACAGATGGACGCATGGACGGATGGACAGAAGCACGGACAGATGCACAGACGACGCCTCGTCTCTCTCATCATCATTCACTCCACGGATATGCTGCGATTTTTAATGCAGTAAAAGTAGAAGTTCGAAGTTGAGAAATTATTATGCTCATTGAATTCTGCCATGCTTTGGGTGTGCAGCTATGTTCCTTTATGCCTTTGTTTTGTTAGCGCAGTAATAAAAAAAACTGGAGTAATAAATAAAACCTTGGTATTTCGTCTGTCGCTAACGAGTTCACTCTGCAATTATACCGAACCTGCTAACAGTAGCGTTAAATACCAGAACCCCTTGAATCAGAACGCCAGACAGCAGGCTCTCTTTATGCAAATAAATGAATCGTCAGGAGCTACCAAACGAACTGAATTACGCACCCGTAGCAATTACAAAGATCCGGGCGCGATCACAGAAAACACACACTTCGACAATTTGATGCCCTTCAAGCCTCAGTAAATTCTGTTCTCCTCCCGTTGAAAAAAAGATTTGTTGAAACGGAGCCGAAAGGATTTCCAGATGAGCGGAAAACTGAAAAGAAAGATCAAGGGCCAATATTGACTCAAACTTTTGAACGAGATCTGTAATTGGATTTCGCGGTGGAAGACTCTTCACTTACTCCCATATAGACGCCTCTTTTCTTGCTGATAAGACAAAAAAAGAATAATTGAAGGGAACATACAAGAAATGTGTGTACAGAAATTAAAAGACTACATGGACAAAAAAAAAAGGTGCTCTGGCCATGTCGCTATAATGGTGGTAGGCGAAACTTCGCTTTTGTGTGCCCAGCTTACTACATTTCGTTCTTATTTTTTGTTCTTTCTTTCCTTCTTTTTTATTACGTTTCTTTTTATCCTTCTTTCTTTCTCTCCTTTTTTGCTGTATTCATGGGAGAGGTGGTGGCAAAGTACTGAATCAGGCTGGCCAATCCTGGTTTGTTGAGAGAGTGCACTACCGGCTGTGTTCGCCAGTGAGGCCGCTCTTTAGGTAGGCCTTTTTATGCAATTCAATAATCACGCCGATATTGAAAAAAAAATTGGATTGAGAATCGACCAGCACCAGAATTTGAACGATAAACTTTTTTTTGCATTCTAGACTGATGCGATACCTCTATGCCAGTGCTGCATCGCTTGCTGGAAGCTGTAAATGAATGTGCATACTTTGCGCAGGAAGAAACCACGGAGCAGAATGTTGATAGTGAAATAACTGGAAGAATAAGGCTGGTGTGGAGGCACGTTCGGCAGCCGTTCACAAATAATGAGTGGTAAATCAACCACTATACCTCAAGCAGAAGGTGAAACAACGGCACCTTACCGGTATTTACCTACGGAGCAGAAGCCTGGAGGCTTACAAATAGGGTACTACTTAAGCTGAGGACGACGCAGCGAGAGATGGAAATGAAAACAACAGGTTGTAACTTCAAGAGACAGGAAGAGAACAGAGCGGATCAGGCAACTAACTGGGGTTAAGGATATCATAGTTCAAATAAAGAGGAATAAATGAACATGGGCTGGGCATGTAGCACGTGAACAGGATTACCGCTGGTCCTTGAGGGTGACTGACTGATTTCCCAGAGAAGGCAAACGCACAATGGGGAGACAGAAAGCTAGGTGGGCTGATGAGATCGAAAAGTTCGCAGGTATAACGTGGTAACGAAAAGCACAAGACAAGGTTGATTGGTGGAACGTGAAAGAGGCATTTGCCCTGCAGTGGGCATAGTCATGCTGATGATGGTGATTAATGAACATCAACACCGGAAGCTGTAGTCGTGCGTTGCTCAAGTACACCCAGTACCAGTGCTCATGATGCGCCCACTATTGGACTGTACAACCTTCGGATCCACAAGGACTCATGCCTGCCACTTCAGGAAGGGAGCCCATGCTTCCCATTTTTGCCATTTTCAATAAAGTCATTTCCTCCTCCTGTCTTTAGTGTATCTCTAAGCGCATTACGTATGTCTATGTAAAGGGACCAGTTTGACTTATAATAGGCGGATTTCAGCTTACTTCTTGCACAGTCGCTTGCAGTTTATAGTTGCCTGTCGGTTTTCGCATTAGGCTTTTTGCATTTCCCCCACCGAATGTAGTCATTTTGGTACTATGTTCACTACCAGGGCATTTATCCTTGTTTAACAGCGTATTTTTGGACGACTTGAAATCGTTGTGTGTAGAAGTGAAATATACGTTAGGAAATCAGAAAGTAACGTTTATCTTCCACTGGTAAATGGGCGTTCAACCGAGTGAAAATTACCGCAGAAGCAATGTTAAAAAGTAAACATGGTCTTTTGTTCTTGATTGCTCGTATTCTCGCTGCATAAAAAGTGATCTTATGAACTCCCCTTCGTATTGAATGAAGGAAACAAGTGTGCATTGTTCATTTTCTTTGTTAGACACAATGTTTATAAGATCTAACAGATAATCATGCCAAGGAAACTACAGTGGATGTTGTTAGAGGTAGTGGCAATGTACTTGTGAAGAAAGAAAGGTAGACGAAAAGATAACTTGCCGTTGACAGGGACCAAACCTGGGGCCTTCAAATAACGCGCCGGATTCTCAACCAACTGAGCTGCCATGAAGTGATCTATAATTAAAATATTGCCAAGAATGACAAAGTAACTAAATTTTAGCCTCACTGCAGCTCTTTTTGCAATGCTCATTTGTTTGTTAGATTGGAAACACCTGGCAGCTGCGAGCTACGTGTAAAACCGTAATTTTTTAACATTATAGCGTATCAACTTGTGTATATTTGTGTAGACACCAAGTTCAATATTTTCATATGGGAATAAAAGAACTTTGCGGGACATGGTACGAAAAAATACTGATGCGCTCTAGTACGTTTGTCGCCACGTCAGCAGGGTCTACAGTTTGCGTTTGCATGAAAATCGCTCGGAAAGATCGGGTGGCCACGCAATGTGAGATCACGCGAGGAGTTGGAACTCAACCAGGATATGATTACTATGGTGTTGTTCGAGCAGCTGTGTCGCTGGAAGAAAAGTAAGTAAGCGTCAGGTGCATGGGACGGCTGTGTGCTCATAGAGAAACATACTTACGTTTTTCTATGGTGTGCTCTCGCATAGTAGAGCACCCAGTACTCTAAATTGTTAACCACTTTTTCTATGGGATTGCTTAGCAGATCGCAGTTTCAGTAGGTGCTCTCTTTTTTTCACCTAATTTTAAGTGAACTTCGCGATTATCACATCCGTGTCCGTCGGTGAGGGACGTGGACCCCCACGGACGTCCGCCAGTTACGGCGGCGTCGGCGGTGGCCGCATCCAGGAAGCGTACGGGACTCTACAGCGACTACGACAGCGAGGGCACTCTTGGTTACTCAATGAGCAGCGAAGAGCCTTCTGACGACGACGATTTTAAGCTGGTGCTGAGCCGTAAAGCGAAGAGGCGGAACGTCAGAACATCTTCGTCATCGAGTACGTTGAATGACAGAGTGCCAAGGAGACCCGTGACAAACACTATCCTTTTCGTCCCTGAGGTACCGGACGGTAACATGAAGCGCCTCAACAGGCAATCTGTTTCGGTGATGCTGGAAGGACTCGTGCCAAACGAGATCACAGACATCAGAGTGAACACGCGTAAGAACGTATTGGCCATCGACGTTTTGCATGCTGCGGCACTTAATGTACTGCGCAACGTCAACGAGTTGGGGGGAATGAAAGTTCGCTCCTACATTCCTGTGAGCTCTAACGTCGTCACTGGAGTCATCTACGATGTGGATACTGCCATTCCCAGCTCCGACTTCGATGTTCTGGTAAAACCAGTAAATGAAGCCAGCGTCATTGCAAAAGTTGTCCGTTTGGGAAACTCACGCTGCTTGAAGATCATGTTCAAGGGCGACACTCTTCCTTCACACGTAAAGGTGGGCCATTTTCGGCATTCAGTGCGACCTTTCATACCGAAGCCCTTACAATGTTATAAGTGCATGAAGATGGGCCACGTGAGAAACGTATGCGAAAATAGGACGGTGTGTCCTCGTTGCGCGGAAGCCCATTCTGTGGATGACTGCGAAGCAACTACCCTCAAATGCTCGAATTGTCATGGGTCACATGAAGCTTCGTCAAAAGAATGCCCCAAAATCCGAAGAGAAATAGCGGTATTAAAACAAATGGTCAGAGACAATTCGTCGCATCGAGAGGCTGCCAGGACCGTCCGAAAGAGGCGTCACCGTCGCCGCAGTTCATCAAAGAACGCCGCAGACGCTACATCGAAAGCACCACTCCACCACCCTTCTCTTCCACCGCCCTTGCCTCCCAGACCTAAGGCGGCCAGCGCGGTCAACAAAACAACGAGCTGCACAGTTGCAGATGAATCAGTTTGGCCTTCATTGCCGAAATCACAGCCACCTGCAAATCCCAAGCGCACATCGACAGTCACATCACTCCAGCCAGCCGCTGACAAGCTGCCTGAGGAGGACACAGAAGTCATCAGAATGTTCCGAACACTGCTGGATGCCATGCGAAAGCTGTGCAGCAGCCTGAAGTCTCCACTCGCTCAGAGTGCACTACAAGTACTGGATGCTCTAAGTCCAGTATTTGCAAGTCTCCAGTAGCAACCATGGCTCGACCAATTTTCTCCTTCCGCAACGAGGTCCGACAAGCGTCGATAATGCAGTGGAACGCGAGAGGCCTGAGATCCCGCATCTCTTCGTTCCGTCAGTATATGTTCATGAATCGTATTCCTATGATAGTTATATGTGAACCAAACGTGCAACAACCTCCTAAACTATCAGGGTATGAATCTTTCGTTTCTTCAACGTGCGAGGAACGCAGCAAGGTGGTTGTTTACATTCGCACAGATTTCACTTATGTGCATCATGCAGTTCAACCGCATGATGACAATCAATATGTCTGCTTACGTGTTAAAAAGGAAAAAGTGTCATTCACACTCATTGGTGTCTACATATCACCATCCGGACGATTTGAACAAGACCGACTACGAGACATACTGACAACAACTACGGGCCCGTGGGTTATAACTGGAGACTTCAACGCACATCACTTAATCTAGGGTAGTTCGACGATCAACGCTAAAGGAAGAAACCTCGTGTCATTCGCTTCCAAGCATGACCTATGTTTCTTAAATGATGGCAGTCCTACATACCTGCGGGGCCTTACGTACAGCAGTTGCCTCGATTTGACTCTGGTATCCAGAAACTTCCGGTCGCAAGTGCACTGGTTTTCAGACATCGAAACGCATGGGAGTGACCACATTCCAACTTATATGCGAATAAGGGGTCTTACTAACTCCTTTCCTAAGACCACAATACGAAGAATTGATTGGTTCAAGTTTCAGCGACTCATGGAAAATACATGCCGTGAAGACCCTGACCAGAACTTGGAGGATGTCATCAAAGAGGCAATGAGGGAAGCTTCCTGTCTCCTCCCGTTCACCGGCAAGCGTTCATATTTCGACGTTGAACTGGAAAAACTGTGCGCGCTTCGCCGAAGGGCGGAAAGAAGATACAGGCGGACGAAAGCAATATGCGACTTGAGGCTGGCACGACGCATACAGAAAAAAGTCCAACGACGTTTAGACAAACTTGCACAGGAACGCTGGAAATCATTCTGCGAATCATTGGATCCCCGAAAGCCGTTGTCCCGCATCTGGAGCACTATTCGTGGCCTGCGCTCGGCTCCCCAACAAAGACATCCTTTCATGGCTTTAGCCCTACATTCAGGCCACACCCAACTTGAAGTGGCAAATGAGTTTTGTACGCGAATCGCCGGTGTGTCCGCCTTGTCTGCTGGCACCATTAGGAGTGTTATCCCTGAACCCCGCATCTACGAAATGGACAATCTTTTCACTATAGAAGAACTTGACGCATCTTTGGCGGCTTCCCGACGATCATCTTCACCAGGACCCGATGGCATCACCTACGCCGCTCTAGCCAACCTTCAACAGGAGGCAAGGGGACAGTTGTTAAGCTATTACAACCACTCATGGCTGGCGGGCAATGTTCCCCAGGATTGGAAGATAAGTAGACTTGTGCCACTACTCAAAGCAGGAAAGTCACCATTTGATTTGACATCATTTCGCCCTGTTGCCCTTGCAAGTTGCGTAGGAAAAGTCATGGAAAGGATGATACTTACACGCCTAGAATGGTACCTTGAGCGGTACAACGTATACCCAAACTGCATGACGGGTTTTCGGCGAGGTAGATCATCTCTTGACAACGTGATTGATCTCACAACATTTATCCAGCAACAGAAGAGCCTCAAGCGCATACCACTGGCACTCTTCCTCGACGTCAAAGGGGCTTATGATAACGTAACACATAAAGCCATCCTAGACTCGTTGGAAGCTGTTGGAATCGGTGGTCGGATGTTCCAATGGATCCAGGATTATTTGACAAGAAGGTCCTTTTTTGTACAAACCTCAGATGGACCTACCACCAATTACTATATCTCCCGTGGCGTCCCTCAGGGCGCCGTATTAAGTCCCACTTTATTTAACCTCGTGATGGTAGGACTTCGTGAAATTTTGCCAAGTACCATCCTCATATCCATATATGCTGACGATATTTGTCTATGGACTTCGGCTGTAACTCGTCTACAAGTACGTGCAAGAGTCCAGCAGGCTGCCACCTTGACATGCTCATATCTCCGCAAGCAAGGTCTTTCCGTCTCAACGGAGAAATGTGCATTGGTTGCGTTTACCCGCAGAGCTATGACACAATACCCCGTTACCATCAATGGACAAAATATTCCATACCAGAAGAACCATCGCTTCCTGGGTGTGATCATTGACCGGGACCTTTCGTGGAGTGCCCACTGCAATTACCTGAAGAGAAGGCTAACTTCCATTGTCCATATAATGCGGTTCCTCTGCGGAAAATCTTGGGGCGCATCTATAAGGTCAATGATGCAGCTATACAGAGCACTGTTTCTGGGATTTTTGCGCTACAGCTTGCCGTTACTGGCAAGTACGTGCAAGACGAACATCCGCACTCTCGAAAGTCTACAAGGACAAGCACTACGCGTGTGCTTAGGATTGCCGCGATGCACCTCAACCTACGGGGCAATTATGATCGCAAGAGAGCATCCAATTCGAACATACATCACCACTGACAATTTGAGAGCCCACATAAGACACCTCTGCCGAGTTCCTGGTCACCATGTTGCAGTGTTGCCACTTCAAAGACCACACGCGATCTTTTCAAAGATTATTTCTGCCCATAGAGAATGCCTCCCTTTTGGCTTCACTCCCGCAACAAGACCAGCGTCACCCCCGTGGTGCCTACAACAACCACAGGTGTGCCTCACTATTCCGGGAATAACGAACAAGAGCCATCATTCAACAGTGGTTCTACGACAGGTGACATTGTCGCTACTCAACGAAAAATACGGCCAGAGGACCCACATTTACACCGATGGATCGGTCTCGGCTGACAGCTCCACAGGTGCTGTTGTCATCCCGGCGTACCAGGTCACTATAAAGCTCAAACTGTCGCATAGGACAACATCCACAGCAGCGGAGCTTGCCGCCTTACGTGCTGCTATACTTTATATTGCGGAGGCCCGACCTCAAAAATGGGCTGTGTTCTGTGACTCCAAGGCATCCCTTCAGAGCTTGCAATCAGCTTTACGACAGCGGGAGCACCAACAACTAGTGAATGAAATAAGAGAAGTGATTCACGAAGTTTTATCGAAAGGACATGACTTGGTGTTCCAGTGGTTACCGGGACATTGTGGTATTGTCGGTAATGACCTTGCTGATAATGCTGCCCGATCCGCCCACGCGGACGCCCAGACAACCCCAATTCCATTGTCGAGAACCGACGCTGCAAGGGGCCTTCACTCGTTCGCTAACACCATGTCGGAAACTTGGCTGAGTGACCCCAGTGTCAGGAACCGCCGCCTACACAAATTGGACCCATCGAGAAAGCTTCAAGTTCCATCGGACCTCTCCCGCCAGGATGCAACTTTACTGTGCCGCCTGTGGTTAGGAGTAGCTTTTACAAAGGCGTACTCCTTTCGCATAGGAATGGCGGATAGCTGCCGATGTGAATCGTGCGACACTGACGAGACAATAGAACATCTACTGTGTTCATGTGAACGTTTTGCGAGCGAACGCAATTTGCTACGCGAAACGTTGGAGACACTAGACAGTAGACCTTTTTCCGAAGAGAAGATACTTGGCTCATGGCTCTACGCGTCGCTGGCCAGCAAAGCGACGCGGGCACTGCTAAGTTTTCTGAAGACGACCGGACTACGCGACCGCTTATAAGCGTGCAATGGACAAGGTCCCACCAAGATACACGTTGCCCTTCACTTCTCTCTCTCTTCTCCTTTAATCCCCTCACCCCTTCCCCCAGTGCAGGGTAGCAAACCGGACGTGCGTCTGGTTGACCTCCCTGCCTTTCATTTCTTCCCTTCCTCCTCCTCCTCCTCCACTTTTTCTATGAAAGCAATGTATCCCTGAACACTTATTTGTCACGCGCAATTTTCCCGCTGTGCATAGTTTAATCAACTTTTTCTAAAGAGACGTGTCTCCTGGAGCGCTATAGGGCTGTCCCCGCGACTTTTATTTGGCACCCGCAATGGCCAGTATTCCCAACACCAGACAGACTGAAAAGGGGGGGCATGGTCCCATTTTCCATTTGTGCTTATTGACCACTGCCAGAGTGGAATCTGCATGTGCTACAGCAATGTCTGATTGCAAGCGTTTCTTGGAGAGCCGTAAACGCAGGTATCAACGGCCTAGGAGTTAATCGTTTCGTGCACTTTTGGTCGTTGCTGCCGCAGTCGCTTTGTATACGCCTCCTGATTGCCGCGGGGCTCTCTGTTTGTGGCATGACATGTGAGGCTGTTGGAGTGGGTTGCCGTCACCATGTTCTGTATCCAATTTGGGAACAATTGTACCCGAAACTTTTGTCCTACCTGTAGGATGAATTGTTCTTCGTTGGAGAGGAGAAATTTCTACGGCAGTAGTTACGTCTTTTCTTGGCGGTGGTCAATGTACGGCTGCGGCTGGTTTTCACCTGTCCTGGTTCTTGCAGCCGTGTCATCAGACAGTGGTTGCCACATGTATATAATGAGTATCCATGAACATTTCTGTGGGTGCATGTCCCGGCATCTGTGAGTCCTTGTATATAAAACTGTCGAGCAATCACTATGCAATTATGCAAATAGGCTGTGCCCTAACTATTTATGTACATATATAGTCGCACGCTTGTGAATGTACTCATACTTTGTGTATACGTAGTCATGTCAATAATGTATAGCGTGATAAGTGGGTGTATGTGTTAGCCCTTGGCAGCACGTGTTACGGGCATCTTGTGAAAATTCAACTTTTATGTACAGTGTCAATTTTTATGAAAGAGGACATGGGAGTACGTGGCCTGCGTGCCCCGGCGGCTGCTGCAGCGCGTTGAAGCGGGAGCGAAAGCAATCACAGCTTCTTCTCGCTTAATCTTTTGGTGAGCGAAAAAACGATTCACTGCTGATATGGAATCAACGGCGAGATTGGAACCTCCTTCCACTTCAAGGCGACTACCAGCCTCTTGCGTAGTTGCATTGGAGGGGGAAGGGGTTGACATGTTTTCGCTGGTTGCATATCAGCAACGAATGGTTGTGTTGCTCCCCGCAAGATGACGCGGAAAGGCTGTGGTTGCTTTTGCTCCCGCGTCAACGTGCTGCCAGTAGCCGTCGGAGCGCGCAGGCACCGCACTCCCATGTCCTCTTTCATAAAAATTGTCACCGTACCAACCGAGCCAAGCTTGCTTAACCTCCCTGCCTTTCCTCTCTATTTATCTCTCTCTCACTTGATTTGATTTGATTGATTGATATGTGGGGTTTGACGTCCCAAAACCACCATATGATTATGAGAGACGCCGTAATGGAGGGCTCCGGAACTTTCGACTACCTGGGGTTCTTTAACGTGCACCCAAATCTGAGCACACGGGGCTACAACATGTCCACCTCCATCGGAAATGCAGCTGCCGCAGCCGGGATTTGATTCCACGACCTGCGAGTCAGCAGCCGAGTACCTTAGCCACTAGATCCCCGCGGCGGGGCACTCTCTCTCTCTCTCTCTCGCTTGACACAGTACATTGTGTTTATTCGTTTGTGCGTGTTTCTCACTGTCCTTAATATATAAACACTTTTTATTGTTTTTTTACGTACCACAATGGACTATTTGTTTTCTGAAGGATTGTTTCCAACATGTCATTTCGATTTCAATATATATAAAGTTAAGGACGTAGCAGCGAGAGCACTACGACCAAGGCTCGTAAATCATACATGTACCTCACATTGTTCCTATTACGAATATCATCTGTCGCTTAGGTTTGTCGCATACCAATATCATGTCGTTTACTACTACTACTACTACTACTACTACTACTACTACTACTACTACTACTACTACTACTACTGCAGCTGCTAATAATATAATATTATTATTACAATTACACTATCTGGGCTTTTACGTTTCAAAACCACGATATGATTATGAAAAAACGCCGTAGTGGAGAGTCCCGAAACTTTATACGATCTGGTTTTCTTTTACGTAGCACTGACATCGCCCAGTACGGACATCTACCATTTCGCCTCTATCAAAACGCAACTACCGCGGCTGGGATCGAGCCGATGCCGTGTAGTTTCAGTGTTGTTGAACATGAAGTTAACGAAAGGGTCCTGAAAAGATGAGCAAAATTCCATGAAATGACGTATGTTTCCTGAATAACACGATTCTCGTTCAACGTAGGCACTAAGGACCTGACGACGTAGCTTCACCCACTAGTTATCGTTCACTTCGTGGAGACGCGTCAATTTTTTTTTTCACAGCGAAAGCTGTTGTGAGATCACAACTCGGGTCACGTGCGGTGCCGTAGTTGTCCGCCGCCGCCGGTGTCCGTAAACCCTATGGCGCGAAGTAAGACAGAAAAAGTCACAGCATATCCACGGAGTGAATGATGATCAGTGGAGCGAAGCGTCCGTCAGCTCGTGCGTGCTTCCGTCCGTCCGGTCTTGCTTCCGTCCATCCGCGCGACCATCTGTGCGTTCATCCATGCGTCCGTCCGTCTGTCCATGCGTCCATTCATCCGTACATCCGTGCGTCCGTCCATATGTCCGTCCGTCTTCTAGTCTGTCTGTCCGTCCGTCCGTGCGTCCATCTTGGGAACACTCCAAGTGCCACCATCTCCCATCTCGCATTCCGGAGGCCACGTACGACAACAACGGAAGATGGAAAGACCCACGGCCTAGCGAGCTTCGCCCCTAAAATCTCAGTACCAAGGACACAGTGGGGCTCGAACCCGGGTCTGCTGCGTACCAGCCCCAGTGTTCTACCACTGAGCCACGCCGGTTCTAGGGCCTTGTTCACAAACTTGCCTCAGGCAGGCTTGAAGTCGGGAAAGAAATTGCGTAATCTTGAGAAATGGAGCGTTTTAGAACAGCAAAATAACAACGAGGTGTTACACAATGCATATAGCGCGATGAGTGGGTCGTCCAACCCTCAAACCCATTACGAACGTTTGTTCTTCATCACCTATTCACTGTGGCGCATACCCACTTCAAGCATAATTTATCATCGTCGTCAGCCACTGCATGAACAATTGGCACGAAATTCCTTGCATAATTATTATTATTATTATTATTATTATTAATGACGTAGTGGGTACCCAGCAATTGTGTTTGCAGCAGTTACCCAGGCTCTGAATTGCTGCTCTTCTAGCTTCAACTGTGACTATGCGGTGATATCCGCGCATGCCTGGCGTTTTTTTGTAAGGCAGGCAGGAAGCCTGCACATTGCCAGGAAAAAAAAAAACTACGTAATAACACAGGTGAAGTGTGATGTTTTGCAAAATCGCTAAAGTTTAGGGATGACATCAGTAGGCTGTGGTAATTGAATAGCTTAGTTTAAAGTACAGCAACAGTCCTCTTATCAGTGCTAATTTGTCGTCTTCACTCTTATACGCCCGAATATTGATTTAGTGCGATATGATTACTGTTTTGCGGCGTCACGTAGCATCGGACATTAAGGCCCACGGGACGGCTTTAAGCTTTCCCATAGTAGAGTACCCTGTACTCTAAATCATTACCCACTCTTTTCTAACACCCCCCCCCCCCCTTTCTCCAGGGCAAAGGCGTATAACGTTTGGGTAGCCTTGCGTACACAGCATAAGTCTTTATCGACTGTGCCTTGTAAAATGTGAGGCCCACGGGACGGCTTTAGTCTTTCCCATAGTAGGGAACCCTGTACTCTGAATCGTTAGCCACTTTTTTCTAACACAGCATTTGTTTAATTTCGTGCGACTTACTCGCCACCTTGGTTTTAGCAGGGACGGTTCACTGCTCTCCTATAGTTGAGCATGAAGTACTCGAAATCGTTAAACACTTTTTCCAAACATATTCGATTTCATCACCTTATGATGATCGGAAGCAGAACAGTACGGGACGGCTTTCAGCTCTTTCATAATAAAGTACCAAGTACTCTAAATCGTTAACCACTTTTTCTAAACACACATTCAATTTTGAATAATAACGACCACAATGTCTCAATGGCCTACTTTTTACAGCGGGAAATTTCACGCTACATTTGAATTTCTTTTAAGAGCAGTAGTTTACTCGTCTCTTCAGCGAATACTGTGTGAGCGGTGTGTGCGTTATGTGCAATACGTATCTCCTCCTCCCCCTCTCTTTTACCCCCTTTTTCCTATCTTCCCATGTGTAGGGTAGTAAAACGGACCTAAGTCTAGTTAACCTCTCTACTTTTTTGATATTCTCTCACTCTCTAAGCCAATACTGCGTATAAATTGAAGTGCATGTTAGCAGAAACCACTAGGAGAAAGTTATACAAACTCTATGTGACAGCTTTTGTAACAACCTAGAAGTTTTGACAACAGGCGCATAGCAAAAGAAGGACGCACTGGTCATGCCCTGTTCCTAAGTTTGGTCACTGCTATAAGATATCAATAATAAAACATTAGAGAATACGCAATAGGCGGCAATCTCCAGTAAAAGAAATTATCATTCAGAAAACGTTCGGGAACATGTCATAATACGCAACTCTTTAGGGTTAAAGCTTGCTGTACACTTGGCAATGCAGTGAAAGAACACAAAAAGAGAAATTATTTTTCGCCTATTAGGCTAGTGAAGTTCAATTTCACCATCCCGAAAACACCACTCTTACTCCGACAGGCGGCTTGGTGAACGAAAAGATGCGCGAAAAGAAAATGCGTATGGGGAAGCCAGCTTGACATTCCTGCATCAAACACCATAACGTCATACACTTTGAAGGTGTCTAATGGGTTTCGCGTAGCTTCTAATAAATAAGAATGACGTAAATTTTCACCTGATGCTGCCATGCACCTAGCATATGAAGTTCCAGGAAATTTCATTGAGCCCTTTGTCCACAAAATTAAAAAAAAACATACATTTAGAAAAATTTGAAATCATGCGCCTGGATTGCGGTGAGAAACTTGAAAGTGATAATTCAACCTTAATTTTCTCAACTAAGCAGGGACTTACGATAGTGAAGCATATGTCATTAAAGTTCTCCGAGGGCAGTTTGTCATTTGAAACCGATTCGTCGTTTTTCCTTAGGGTCCCTTCAAGCTATACGATCGAGAACCCTAGTTTTGCAATAGACTTAACGAACTACTCAGTCGGTTGCGTTTTTCTTCTCTGTTTCAAGCTTTCCGCATCTCTATAGAGATGTGGCATGGCCTCTGCGATCGGCGCATCATTGAGCAAGCGTCTATGCTGCGTGATGTCATCATCGCGTGACGTCACTAACTTATAGGACCTGAGACTTCAATAAAGAGTTTGCTTGATGATTTGAAAGGACGCAGAGAATGGCTTGTTGTTGGCGATACACGATGAAAACTATAACGCACGAAAAAGACACGGACAAAGAAAGTGACCACAGGATGATTTTCTTCAATCACTCGTCACTTGGTTGTCCCCACAAGCTTCACAATGCTCTATGACGTCACATTATGGTTTCATTGTTGTCATAGATACATTGGATTGTTTGTGTAGCTTTATTCACCTCCCATGTTTAGCGCAAGGGGCCCTTCAACGGGAGACTTGAGGACTTCGTGCTAAAAAATCATCGGTTACTCTTTTACTCGAAACGTTCGGCCACAAAATCTAGAGAGAGAATGAAAAGTGCGTCGTAAAGTTATGCTTGGCAATGAATTGAAGAAGACAAGACAGGCAGTACACGCTAACTTTATTAACATGTTACACCAACAAGGCCAACAAGGTAACCTTGCTGAGAAATTCTTATTGTGGCAGAAAACGCTGAGAAGTCAGCCAGAACCTATTTTCTGGCATGCTACTCAGCATTAGAAAATCTCAATTTGTGCTACGAAGTGAGGTGACCACCACTCAATCATGCCGCATATATCACGCATATCACAACCACTTCGACCGTAGCAGGCGGATTGATGAGTGAATGGTGGTGTGCGAGAATAGGCGCCGAGTCGGCCCGCAAGGCGAAGCTGCGAACGCGAGTGCCTTGTAGTTCTGGTCAGGGAAGGCATGTATTAGGTCCACGCCGCAGATGCAATTAACCGCGTCTTTCTGGCTGTGAGAAAGTCGACCAGCTATTTGAAGCTCACTATATAAAGTGCCCCACACTGACAGGCCGCCGGAGCTCTGGTAACTTAATCGCATGTCCATCTCACCCTAGAAGGCTGCAGCATCCGTAGATGAATGTTTAAAACCACGAGCGCCAATACTTGGATGTCTAGATGATGATTTCAGGACAAAACTTATCTCTGAAGATGGGAAGAAAGATCTTGGGGTAGACGGCAGCTACTTTACCTAATTATAGGAAGCTTTACGTATTCAGTTGATTAACATCCCACTTAAAGCAACGTGGTTTTGCCCCACACTACCGGCCTAATGAATATAGTCTTAAGAAACGTATACGAAGAATGAAGAGACCCTGCACCAAGGACTGAAGCTTGACTAAAGCATGGCGACTAAAATTGTCAGACAATTGAGAAGGCGCCAGAACTAAAACCAAAATGTAGCCAAAGTAGCCGCGTCATTTATTATTATCGCCAAATTTAGAACCAGATAAAACAGGAGTGATATTATGAACCGTCTCTGTTACCAATGAATAAATAAAGCCATTTTGAATAAATAAAAGTGCAAATTTAAAAGCAGCAAACAAAAAGCCATGGTACCTACTGGAAATTGCCATGGCCAAACAGGTCAAAAAGCACCAAATCTGGTGTAGAGTATCTACCAATTGCAACCGTGCTTGCACTAAACGCGCTGCCCTGTCACAGTGAAAGTAGGAAGGGTGGCCTTTTCAGAGCCCAGTTGTAAACTCTGTTAGCGTAACTGTCGGTGAGGTGCAAAGCCGCTATGCGCAGCTCCTCGCTGCCCCGCCTACTCTGGGCATTCCAGCAGGCCTTTGAAACAGCGGAGAAGCAAAGCTTTGACGTCCCGACATGAGAGACCTGAGCTCGGGCCAATAATCTGCATGACAATAATAAAGTTCTTCCATCTGCTGCCACGCTAATGAAAAATTTAAATCCCGAAATACAGCAAAATCTTACATATTATTTATGCGCTGATATAACTAAATAAGAACCACTTGTCTGCCATGCAAAGGGCCCCTGTTCGAATCCCATTCTGCCCTGAATATTTTTTTGTTATTCTCACCTGGTCAACCAGCGCCAACTCGTATCGTGAGCCTAGCAGGCGGTCAAGGCCAGAGGTTTCTTCGGATAAGACACCCTCCCACGTTCGCTCAGTGGCCACCTAATAAACGTTTTGTCTCTCAGTCGAGTACCTCGTACTCTGAATTGTTAACCACTTTCTCTGAACACACAGTCGAGTACCTCGTTAGGTTCCATCGTCCACGGGACGGCCTAGTGCTCTCCCATAGTAGAGTACAAGGTACTCTAAATTGTTCACCAGTTTTTTCTAAACGTCTCTATCTTTCTCATCTTTCGAGCGATATCGTTTAGGGAAACTGGTGGTGGTAGCAGACAACTACTGTGTCATAAAAAGCTGTCGATATATCAAATCAGCTTTCGCTGTAAAAAAAAAGTTCAGCATATGAGCAAGAAGGCGGAGCGGCTGGCCGATGGGCTGATGATGCCAGTCTTTATTGCCTGCTTATTGGTGGAAGTCGATATTTACCCAATGCTTTCTGCAGTCACAACATACCTGTGAACTAAATAATCTCATCTGCACTCCCCCCCCCCCCCAATTTCCTGCGCCCTCTGACGCGTTTACCTTCCCTTGGAGACTAGTAAGTCACTCTTATTGACCAGCGGTCATCCTCCCTACGCGCAACTTGTCCGACCCATGCCCATTTCTTCTTTTGATTTGAACTATGATATCTTTATTACCAGTTTGTTCCATGACCCACTCTGTTCTCTTCCCGTCTATTAAGCATACACATGGTTCGTATTTGTAGTTATTATCTGTCCTAAGTAGAGGTACTCCTTCACAACTTCCAGTGTCTTGCAACGTATTGCAAAGCACTGCTCTCTGCTGTTACATCTATCTTTCGTACCGAAATATCATGCTCCTCAGTCAATGCGCTCTTGATGTACTTTTGCAGGCTATTATAAAGTATGGGAGTCTGGAAACGTCCCATCTGATTAGAAATACTCAGTTGTCATCCCGATTTCAAAAACCGGAAAGTCTCCAAACAACCTGCAATCCTTACGCCCAATTTCATTGACTGCTACTGTCCGGAAGCTTGCCGAAAATATACTGGCCACACGCGTTTCCTGGTGGCTTGAACGACACAGGTACCATCTGGCTCAAATCAGGTTCTGTTCTCATTTGGGAACTAAAGACGGTCTTTCTATCTTGTTGGATGACTTTTTGCAAGTTTCTCCACGCAGCCACGCAGTACGCACTGAAGTAGCAACGGATGCAACGAAAGCTTACACAACATAAACCATGACGCCATTATATCCAACCTCATCAAGCTCGGACTTCCACCTCAGGTAGTAAGATTTCATTACTCTTTTCTTTACAACCGCACATTTGCGATAAGAGTAGACCGAAAGCCTAAAGGTTGCTTCATGTCCAACAGAGGTGTTTCGCGACAATTCGTTTTGGCTCCTCTTCTGTTCGACATTGCTATAATACCTCTAGCTTGGCAGCTACACGGAATTCTAGACGTAAAGTTTCATATACACTGATGATGTGTCTTCGTGGTCTGTGCATAAAGACGTTCCAAAACAAGCACAACAGCTTCAGAATGCCCGTGATGTTCTTCAGAACTACACTAGGAACACAGGATTAGACATGTCCACGCAAAAATCAAGCTATCTTTAGGTGGCTAACAAAGCAGGACGCAGAAAAATGAAGCAGTGCCCCTTTACAATTACACTAGGTGCAGTGACCATTCCTGAGGCTTCGGAGGTTCGTATACTAGGTTTTGATACTGACCAGTCCGGCAGTAGAGTGCACTGGCTTCGCAAGGACAAACACACTTCATCTGATTTGCCGCATTGCATAGAAAGTAGCTAGAGCTCGTACACATGTAGCTCGACAGCTCATCCGCATAGTTCTGAAACCAAAAGATCTATACCAGGCACAATTTCAAAAGTTAATATTGCCACAGTTGGAGATTATTAACCGTGATGCTATGCGCACAATAATTGTTACCTCGGATCACTCCCAACCATCTTTACAGGAGTACGCCCAGCTTAACACAATCGCGGAGCTGATTTCGCAAAGTGAGAAGCTCGTGCAACCAAAAGGCAACTTGTTTCCGTTGTTCCTGCGTTGCATGGTCACTTTCAACGCGGCTCTCGCATTGACAACCAGCCCGAGTCTATGCCTCCCTGGGAATTCACCACCATCACATCTGATGAGACAACAAAGTTACAGCCCACCGATACATCAGGTACACTGACGAACACTCCATCATCGAAGCCCCATAGGCTAATACCTGCAAACTATATACAGATGCGGCTATCCTACAAGACCGCGGAAGGATATAATTCCTGATTACTACGCATAATATTGTCAGTGGCCACCAGCGTCTACGGAAGCCACTCTATCTACGGAAGCCACTCCTGTTGAGATGGAACTTCAAGCCATACATGACGCAATCCAGGATGCCACCTTTAAGCTACCTACTATTAAACAGATTGACGTATTCACTGATTCCTTAGGAGGTATTAAGGAGCTCAAAAAAGTTCACAAGGTGATAGAGATCTGAGAGGCGATTCATAAGATGAACCATAATATAACTACTTGCATAAAATACATTGGATTCAAGGCCATGCTGCGAACCCACACAACATTGCTGCTGACCAGTAAGAGCACTGCCCTCCAGACATAGACATTTTAGCCATTCCCCTTCCACCTCAGCCCCTAAACTCACTCCGTACCCGTTAAAATGTTCTCCGGCAAGATACACGTGCTCTCATTCCACCGTGTGTCTGCTCTCTCCCTCCTCCACTCACTAGGGTGGAGAAAGTTGTGCTTAGGAGGCTTCGGGCAGGGGTGGCCCTCACACCGGCCGTTATATCATCAGGGAACTGGTCGCATTTATCATTTGGTGATACGGGTCCGTATTGTACGACTCCAGTCATGCAAGGAGATGCATACCACTTTATATGGACATGCCAAGGGTTACAGCCAGAGCGCTCTCGTCACCTGCTTGAAGCCGGCCTTTGCTACACCGACGCAAGCAGTTACAACCGCTGGATACATGACAACACATTCCGCAAAAAACTACTTAAGTTCATACACAGCACTAGCCTAACAGCACACATTTCATGCACATACACGCAAAAATAATATGAATTAAAGGCAAGCCTTTGCCGCAATAAAAAAAGTCAATACGGAAGCCAGCTTCACTCCAAATACTCTGGCGTTCAACAATTGTCAAATTCGCGCGGTGGCTTATCTGAACGTGTACAGCTCAACAGGTAGGTGAATCGTTAAAAAGCAAACGTACTGAGCGAAATGCCGATTAACCAGTGCTTTTCCAGACGACATGGGATCCCATAACAAGAAGGTAAATCAAGATACATCATCTCTCCTTGAATTTTTTATATGACTCCGGAGCAATAGCTTCACACATGGCGCTGACATTCACTGTATTAAGCGGGTTCTAATAATATCTTTTTTAGTCCTGGTGACACGACCAATAAAGACGGTTTAATGTTTTCCATAGAAAGTACAAAGTACTCCAAGTCATTGAACTATTTTTCTAAACACAAATTATAATGCGCTGTCGGGAACGCGTCGAATTCGCGTGGCATATCTTCAAGGTACTCAGTATTACATTCCATGTAAGAAAACGAAGAATGTAGCTGTTCTGTGTGTTTTGGTAAATTAGGTAAATGAGTGCGTAACTAATTTTCAAATTACTCCGCCACCGGTCTGCTTCAGTAGGTGCATAAAAATATTGTGCTATTAGGCGCGAAGTGCACGCACAGTTTGTCTTTTGTTCTACTTGTTTAGAGCGAATAAAAAATACTTTTCACGTTAGTCCTGAAATGCGTCACATCTTTTAATGTTTGAACATGTTGGTGCATCCAGCAAAGTGATACTCTGCAATAAAACGCAGCTTAATGAAGCTAAATGATAGCCAGTTGTCAACTAAGGAGGCCCGCGCAAATGAGAACTCTAATTTTCGAGTCATTTGATGAAACACGTGGTGCCTGACGTGCCATTGAAGTTGGCGACTCCATTTGTACACACCATCACTGACAGGGTGCATATGATTTTGCATGAGCCGCAGTGATGGCAGAAACTCCTTGTCCTCTGGCGTAACTGTACCTGAGGCCATCTGGGTGGCTTTATGCTCTCCCATTGTAGAGTACTTAGTACCCTAATTGTGACATTTTTTTCCTAAACGCATCTACTTATTACCGTGTCGTAGCGACAACTGCTGATAGCTTTTCTATTGTACAATATCGAGTACTGTGAAGTGCCTGGTATTTGTTCTAAAAGCAATCCTCGACAACTGCGAATCATCTTGAAGGTTAAGGCTCACAGCTATCAGTCACAGCTTAGTTGGCCATGATGTACTCGAAATAAATAAAGTTATCAGGGACTATGAAGCTGCTTATATTTCAACAATAAAATATCTTGAGGAGCTTTCCGATTCGTAAAGGAGTGAGACAGGGCCAAGTTGTCCCCACCATTATGCATGTCATCTCTAGATACTTTCATTGCAAAGATCGAAATCTGCAAGCTTATGGGTTTCCCGGTCGGTTTCCCGATGCCAGGCTGTGGGTTTTCCGATGCCAGGCTGTCGAGCCTTTGAAATTGTCACGTATGCTGATGATATCTCGCTATTTTAAATGCGAAGCATTTCTTAGAGAACTTTGGTGACTTTGATCGTATCTATCTATCTATCTATCTATCTATCTATCTATCTATCTATCTATCTATCTATCTATCTATCTATCTATCTATCTATCTATCTATCTATCTATCTATCTATCTATCTATCTATCTATCTATCTATCTATCTATCTATCTATCTATCTATCTATCTATCTATCTATCTATCTATCTATCTATCTATCTATCTATCTATCTATCTGTCTGTCTGTCTGTCTGTCTGTCTGTCTGTCTGTCTGTCTGTCTGTCTGTCTGTCTGTCTGTCTGTCTGTCTATCTATCTATCTATCTATCTATCTATCTATCTATCTATCTATCTATCTATCTATCTATCTATCTATCTATCTATCTATCTATCTATCTATCTATCTATCTATCTATCTATCTATCTATCTATCTATCTATCTATCTATCTAGCCGCCTATGACGTTTAGCTCTCCTGGCCGTTTTGATAACAGTATCGATACCGAACTTGGTATGGCATAACATGACTGCATGAAGAACGTATTGGACTAGTCATAACATGAAAATTATGATTTGTATGTCATGAATGTCATGATTTACATTTCATGGTCCTGCAGCTCTTGCGGTGTTGTCGTTCACATGGCATGTTGCAAAACTGGTATGGTATGGCATGATTGCATAGCAAACACAAGCGACAGGCCCTAACATAAAATTATGACATGTGTGTCATGTAACAACATGACTACATGCCACGCTCATTATTCGCTCGCGGCTGTTTTGCCGGCGTCACATATACCAAATTTGGAATTACAGTACGTGAATGGATGACCAAGGTAAGTGACTGGTGCAAACATGATAATCGTGAGATGCGTGTCATGTAACATGACTACATGCCACGCTCATGGTGTGCTGGCGGCCGTTTCGCTAGCTTCACTTATACCAAATTTGGCATTACGGGACGTGTATGGATGACTTAGGTAAGTGACTGGTGCAAACATGATAATCGTGAGATGCGTGTCATGTAACATGACTACATGCCACGCTCATGGTGTGCTGGCGGCCGTTTCGCTAGCTTCACTTATACCAAATTTGGCATTACGGGACGTAAATGGATGACGAAGCTATGATGCTGGTGCAAACATGATAAACATGAGATGCGTATCATGTTACAACATGACTACTTGCTACGCCCATGATGCGCTTGTGGCCGTTTCGCTAGCTTCAAATATGCCAAATTCGGTATTGCGTGACGCCAATGGATGACGAAGGTATGTGACTGGTGCAAACATGACAATCATGAGATGCATGTCATGTGAGAACATTACTATACTTGCCACAGTCAAGGCGCCAATACATTTCATGGTGACGTGGTGCACGTGTTCGCCGGCGTTCATTTTTCTCACGTCACGACGGCGTTGCCACGCCAGGCACCGGTCTTGCGTTGCTTTGACGCATGCGCGTTTCAGCGCGTCCAGCGTTACTCAGTCACTAAAAGAGGAAGACGCAGCGTTGTCTGGGTAACGAATCGGCGCGAAATGCAGAATGTCGCATTTCGCGCTGGTTGCCGTCATGCCACGCGGACGGACGCTGGTCGCGCCTAGAATCACACTATAAAGTGCAGCGTTTTGCTAACGTAAGGTCACTGTACCCACCTGTGCGCGCACGTTAACGATACATTGGAGTATATCGGGCCCTTCTTGATGCGCTCGCGGCCGTTTTGCTAGCTCCACATATATCAAATTTGATGTTACGTGACGTCAATGAATGACGAAATATGTGACCGGTGCAAACATTATGTTCCTGACGCGCGTGTCATGTAAGAACATCACAACATACCACGCTCATAGCGTTCTCGCGGCCGTTACGCTAGCTTCACATATACTAAATTTGGCATCACTTGACGTGAATAGATGACGACGGTAAACGACACATTAGAACATGATAATCATTACACGGAAGTCATGTACGGCATAATTTACCTCCACCTGGTAACGTTGCGCTGATTTTAAAGTGACATATCAACATTTCTCATTCGTGCTTCGCATATCATCGATTCCCACTGTACGTGGAACTTTTTTCGTAAAAATTCTTGCTATTGTAAATTTCTTGACGTTTCTGATGAGTAAGTCTATCCGTGCGGTGCCCCTTGAAACATTGCCAAATGTAAAGGTTCACGTTTTGGGAGCTTCAGAGAGCTGTTGCCAGTAGAGGTCAAATATGTCCAAAGGTGTTAGGCGTTTAAATTGAAGAAGGAGATGTCTCAAAGAGGACCTGGGAAGAATCATTTAGGAGATCCGCCGACGTCATAGTAACAGCGATCCAGTCTAACCTGTCACTAACGGCGAAATCAACAATCTTCAAGATACAGACGTGTGTTTTTGCGTTATATATAGCACACATTGCCCTTCTAACGCATCGTGCACCAAGACGACTCACCTCCAATGTGGAAGCCTTCCTCTAGGGAGCGAAGCCAGCAAAGTTCAAATAAAATTTTCAGAGCTTCGCATAAGCCATGGCGGCCTTCGTCTGCCGGACGTACCAACGTTCACGAGGGCACTGGGTGAAAACACAACACAGAAGCTCTTCAGTGATGGAACTTACCCCGGGTACAGGTTAATAATGTACTGTAGTATTACACTAGAAGAAAATTCAACGGCAAATCAGTAGATTGGGCGGCAAGTGGAAATTACGATAAATTTTTAAAGAGCTGCTAGTGGCTTGAAGACAACAGTCGAATCAGTGGGTTTAGCAGTCTGGAATTTCTCTCATCACAAGAGATAAGCAAAGTTATGACAAGTAGCACACTAAGCTAATTGGAAGAAAAAAAAATCCTGCACGAAAAAAAAAGAAACAATGGCGTTGCAATCGAGTATCTGACGAGGTGCGCGAGTTTACTGGTTTAGAAGATGCAGGGCTTTGACTAAGCCTGGGAGGTCAGCACAATGGGAAGTGATTCCAAATGACCACTGTTCCAATTGCAGCAGAAAAAAAGAGATGGCACTACATGCTGTGTTCGAGTACTTGGAATGCGAAAGGCGGATGGCACGTGGTGCAACGCCTCTCTGGCTTCCGCACAGCCTGCATGAAAGCGGAACGTGGGCTGTTCGCACTACCGGTATTTGCCATGTTCTCGTAGGTACTGCGCCAGAAGCGCTGGTTAGCGGAAACACACCGCAAGCCTCATAAAGGTGCCTATCCCACAACTCATAAAGTGCGCCTCATTGTGCAGAGTTACTTTGATAGATTGAATCATATGTTGGTTTGAACACCCCAAAGCCACCATAAGATTATGAGAGACGTCGTAGTGGATGGATTCGGAAATTGCGGCCACCTGGGGTTCTTTAAGGTGCACCCAAATCTGAGTACACGAGCCTATAGCCTTTTCGCCTCTATCTAAAATGCAGCAGCCGCCGCCGCCAGAATTCGGTCCCGCAACCTGCGGGTCAGCAGCTTAGTACCTTAGCCAATAAACCACCGCGGCGGGGCGTGCGGAATTACTTCGATGAACATCTTAAAACACACGGTGAAGAGGCTGTCTTTCGACGACGGCACAGACGTTTCTTCGGAGGAAGGAAGGGACAGCTGGAGTTTCCAGTTATTCCGTATTAACGAAGCGCCCGCATAAGAGGTGGGGGGCGCTGGCGTCGATCGACGGGAGCGGTCGCATACCATGTCGGCTCTGTGAAACATCGCAATTATTTGCGTCACATCAAGTCGTTCTCCTGCAAGCCTTCTACCACCGTCTCCAAGAACGTCAGCCGCAACCGAAGACATCACGTCTTGTCAAGGTGGGCCGTCTTCTGACCCTTTTTTGGTCACTTGAAGCTTTCGCCAAACCACCGCGGAGTTAAGCCTAACCGCAGTAAGGGCCGCGCTGGCCCTGCCCGCGGTTTCCCCGGTAATGGCGTCTCCAAATGAAGTCACCGGCTACGATCCGGAGTCCCTACAGATAATACAGATGGATACCGCTCAAACCGAGACACCTCTACCAACCGAGGAAGAGTACCTCGAGGATATGGTCCGCGTCTGGCGCGGAAGGAAGAACACAGCAGTGGCGTCGAGAGACGCCAGGGCTCCTGCAGCCAAACAACAAGCAGCGTCTCGCCCTCAGCAAGCACAGGGCAAGAACGCGCCGAGCGTCGCCTCGCAGCGCGCCAAGCAACTCAAGTGGCGGCCGAAGAACACGCCGCGCATCGAAGAAGACGACATCTTAGTGGTGCTGAAACCGCGTGAAACGCTCGACCTCAAGGCCACGTTTGGTCCTGGACAAGCCGGCGCTGCAGTCCGCAGCATCCTCGGAGCCGACGCAAGTGTGGGACTTGCGGTGTGGCCCCTCTGGGATCAGAATGTACTTGTGTGCACGCTCAAATCAGTGGACGCTGCCGAGAGACTCCTCCGGGACATTAAGCTGCCAGTCGGGGGCCGCCAGCTAAACTTCCGGGGACATCCCAAACTCTCCGGTGAGTTCTGTCGGGGCATCGTGCATGTCTCTCAAGACGAAACGTCCGAAACTGTGAAAAGCAAGCTCAGTGCTGAGCCAAATATAGTGTCTGTGCGCAAGCTTGGGGACACCCCGGTTGCGGTGATCACCTTCGCGGGGACCAAGGTGCCACGGACGGTGTTATACAACTGCGAGCGGCTCCCTGTTCGCTTGTATAAGAAGACAGTGCCTGCATGCCCACTTTGTGGCACAGTGGGCCATCGAGCAGATACTTGCCCGCGCCCGCAGCCCGGTCGCTCGGCGTTCAGGTACCTGCTGCTACTCCTGACGGCCCTACGGAACACCAGTGCATTCCGAGCTGCCTCCTCTGCGGCGGTGGCCACAAGACTGGAGCTCCCGGTTGTGCTGGACGGTTCCGGCAGCCGGTCAAGTCGGGATCCCCACGCGGATCCAAGCCGAGGACAACGGGGGGGAACGGGGGGAACAAACAGGCTCCGACTCCCAAGACTGGCCCCAAGAAAGTACCAGCCGCCAAGTCTAATAAGCCAAAACTCAAGAAGACCGACACCGGGCACTCCACCAATGTAAAGCCTGGGACCCCGTCGGAGCCTCCTGCCTTGGTCAAGGACTTCCCACCCTTGACACCCGTCCAAACACAGGTGAGCTGTTGGGGTGGGGCAGTCTCTAGACCTTCCTCTTCTCCCTCCCCTACCGAAACCGCCCTACAGCAGCAGATAGGGGAGCTCAGGCGCCAGAACCAAATTCTTGCGCGCAAAATTCAAGAATTAGAAGCGAAGCAGGTTGGGTCATCCGAGCCAGTGCAGGAAGCCGAGGCAGAGGACGGGGATGACGGCTCTTCCGTCACATCCCGCCTCACTAGCGTCTCGCGGCAGGACGCGGGCACGGTAGTTGGACCAGCTTCCATTACCGGATCCATCGGCCGCATCGAGTCCCTAGAGCATAAAACCGAGCAATTAGAGGCGAGCGTGGCAGCCCTCCCCACTCAAATCATGTCGGCAGTCCGCGAGTCCTTTCAGGACATGTTCACGGCAGCCTTAACGCAAGCACTTCCCGAAATTGTGGCGCAGGTCTCTAACTCAGTCCTTAAAGCCATGCAGCCCTGGGTTATCGCCCAAATTAAAAACACCACTCAGAGCGACTCCCCGCAGGTTAAGCGCAAGCCGGCCTCCCGTCAGGCAGCAGAAGAAGGCTTTTCGGGGCCGGCTCCAGGTCCGGACCGGTCCTCTGCACCGTAAATAAATACTAAAAGATGGCTAGCCGATCTAATAAACAAGCTAAATATCTACAAAAATTTGAGATTATACAATGGAACTGCAGGGGTTTTAGAGCCTGGAAAAAACGGTCGCACCTCCAGCTCTACTTGCAGTCCCTCGGAAACATGCCCGCCTTGCTTGCTTTGCAGGAGCCCGGTTTGGACGTTAAATTCTCTGGCTATAGCACCTTCCAGGGGGGGCCCTCGTCATGCATCCTGGTGAACAAGGCATATACCGCGATTCAGGTCGATTTAAACTTAAGTACTGAACAAGAATACACAATGGTCAGAGTACTGCCTCTCAGACGTCGCGACCAGTCAATACACATCCTAAATATATACAGCCCCCCGCATAAGCCCCGCGTAACTTTTAGCGAAATCTTCCTCCGGGCGATCAAGTTGGCAGACAAGGACCCCTTAGTGATCGTGGGAGACTTCAATGCTCCCAGCCTTCACTGGGGCTATCACTACGAGAAGGCCAGAGGACGTAAGCTGGCGGAGCTTATCTCCTCCCTTCGCCTCACGCTGCTCACGGATCCGGCGTACCCCACTCGAGTGGGGAACTCGGTAACCCGTGACACGTGTCCGGACCTCTCTCTCGTAAAAAACGCTAAGGATGCTACCTGGGAGAACTTGGGCGATTCTCTAGGCAGTGATCACTGCCTTCTCCGGGTCACACTCATGGAAAAGTCAGCTCATAAAAAATGCGGTCAAGCCAAGTTGACCGATTGGACCCAATTTCGCAATCAGACTATCCCTCCCGTACTATTTTCTGGAGGCTATGCAGAATGGGCTCAACACGTAAACAACATTCAGAAAAGACTTACTACTACCCTCCAAACCAACGAAGAAATCCCCGCAGTTGACAATCACCTCCTACACTTGTGGGAGGCGCGCCGAAGCTTAACAAAACGTTGGAAAAAGCAGAAGACTAATCGCAAATTACGTATCCGCATAGCCCAACTCACGGAACAAGCTGCAGCGTATGCTGCCCAACTCTCAGATTCAAATTGGATAGCCCGCTGCGATGCCGCAGCTCGTCAGATGAGCTCGAAGGGGACATTGCGTCTCTTTCGCAGTCTCATAGACCCCTCTCAAACGAGAGGGGAGGCGCAGAAGCAGCTCCGGCGAGCTCTGCAAGGGTACCAAGGCACTCCGGCACAGCTTGCGGACGCTCTGTGCGATAGGTATCTCTGTCGTACGGAGGACCCGCCTGGGCCGGCGTACACGTACTCTGGTAAGCCTAATCATCAACTCGATGCCCGTTTTGAGTTGCATGACCTTAAAGCGGCTTTAGCTAAAATGCGCAGGGGTACGGCTCCGGGGCTGGACCGCATAACAGTAAAGCTGTTGGCAAACCTCCCTGACACAGCCTACCTCCATTTATTGGAATACATGAACGAGATCTGGGACGGCCGTGCGCTCCCTTCCAAATGGAAAACGTCACTTGTGACTTTTATCCCCAAAGCAGGCAAGGCCGTGAATACGGAAAATCTGAGGCCCATATCACTGACTTCGTGCGTGGGCAAGCTTATGGAGACGATGGTACGGGATCGCCTCTCCCCATACCTTGAGGGCAAGGGCTTCTTTGCAGACACCATGTTTGGGTTTCGCCCACACATGTCTGCACAGGACGTCCTTCTCCAGCTCCATAGGGCCGTCATACAGCCCATAAGTATGCAACACAATGATAAAGCCATTCTCGCCCTTGATCTGAAGGGGGCTTTCGACAATGTTAAACACAGCAGCATCCTGGCTAACTTGAGCTCCACTGATTGCGGGGCTAAGGCCTTTGCATATGTCAGAGATTTTCTCTCTAAACGCCAGGCACTTCTTCGGATCGAGGACGAGGAATATGGCCCGTACATTATGGGAACACGGGGTACCCCACAGGGAGCAGTGTTATCACCACTCCTTTTCAACATTGCTATGATGCGCCTTCCAAGCGAATTGGCCAGGGTGGAAGGCACATAACACGCAGTATATGCCGACGATATTACAATCTGGACCACTGAAGGGAGCCTTGGTGAAATGCAGGAACGCCTTCAGCAGGCCGCATCCATAGTCGAGGCGTATGCCAACGATTGTGGACTGCAATGTGCTCCAAACAAATCAGAGCTTCTGCACGTTAGAGCGAAGCCAAGAGATAAGTCAGCCATACACATCTCCCTGTCTGGGGTTCCCATCAGAGAGGTGGAGGAGCTCCGGATTCTGGGCCTGTTCATTCACCACAGACTCAGACCGGACTCCACTATAGCGAAACTCAAGAGAATAGGCGAACAGGTAGGGCGCATGATCCACCGCGTTTCCAACAAGAGGGGTGGTCTGCGGGGCAGGGACGCGCTTCGGCTCGCCCATGCCTTCGTGACTAGCCGGATCCTCTACGCCGTCCCATACCTTCGCACTAACAAGCAAGAAGACGAAAGAATAGATGCCATCATTCGTAAGGCTACTAAACGAGCTCTGGATCTCCCGGTGGCCACTTCCAACGCCAAACTGAGGGCGTTGGGTGTGCTCAACTCCTACCAGGAGTTGCGGGAGGCCCACCTTATGAATCAATATACGCGGCTCGTGCAGACGGCTCCCGGGCGCCGCCTGCTAAACCGCTTACATATACAGCACACTTGCACTGCAGAGGAGGCGGAGCGTATTCCGGAACTGTGGCGGCATATGCTCTCGGTCGCTCCACTCCCCAGTAACATGGATAAGCGCACGCACGAAAGCAGAAGACAGGCGCGGGCTCGGACGCTTGAGAGGCAACACGGCTCCCGACCTGGTGTATTCTACGTAAATATAGCAGGGCCTTCGCCTACGGGATTTTACACGGCCTCTGTAGTTCACCGGGAAAAGCATGTCAATGGGCTCTCGTTCCAAGCACAAAATCCAGAGCGCGCTGAGGAAGTCGCGATAGCGCTTGCTGCTGCGGACCCCAACTCGAAAGTTATCATCACGGACTCCAGGAAAGCATGTACTCATTACTTGGTAGGAGAGATATCCCCCCTAGCCCGCCAAATTCTAAAACGGGCTCTCGCTGATCCAGCCCCGAAACGCATCGTATGGGCTCCTGGCCATCAGGGCCTACGAGGGTAATGAGGCCGCTGACGCGGCCGCCCGAGCGCTTACCCACCGGGCTCCTCACCTTGGCTCTTATGACTCGGAGGCCAATACACCGCTGCTGCGGTTCAAAGAAATTCTCACCTATTATCGTGACACTCACCGCCTTTACCCGGCTCCTGCAAAGGGGCTGAGTAAGGCGGAAGAGCGAACTCTAAGGCGCCTGCAGACAGGTACTCTACTCTGTCCTGCAATCCTAAAGCATTTCGATGCGAACACAGATGGGCGGTGCCCACACTGTGGGGAGACGTGTGATATCTTCCACATGGTGTGGGCATGTCCGAAAAATCCCCACCTACCCCCTTCCCCTACCCCTTCCCGAGAGGCATGGGAGACTGCCCTCCTCAACTGCTCATCACTAGAGTCTCAACGGGCTCTGGTGAGACGGGCGCGAGTAGGGGCCTCGTCATGCGGTGTCCCGGACTAAGGACGCCGACCATGTAGCAGGGTCATGCTTTGGCCCCGTACCTCTCTTTTTATAATAAATGTTTTTCATCATCATCATAAGAGGTGCAGCCCGCTGTGCTGCAGCGCGTGTGAATGAGCGAGAGCAGAATCACCTTAAACAATCTCGGAGCTGCCGTGCTTGTCTAGAGTTGTTGTGGTGCCATGCCACGAAACTGTGCTGTGTCACTCCGAGATATAAATACATGCCCGAAAACAAAATTGAAGGACGCTTTGTGAGTTCCCCGAGTGTATTCGGCGAGAGCCCGCGGCCATTCGACCTACTGTGCTGCGTGTTTTTTTTTCGTAGTTTTTTGTTTCATTTCCTTGCCTTTTGTTTTTTTTTAATTTTTTAACGCTAAGTATTCACGTGATCGACAAGTGAAGGAGAGGAAAAGAAATGACACATGTGATGGTGCAACTGTTGCCATGCGCGGTTGTCTCATCGCGTGATTGCTGAAAGAGAGTGAGAGGCCACAGCTGGCACTGTTCCAGTGAACCAGTATGAAACTATATATATATATATATATATATATATATATATATATATATATATATATATATATAAATATATATATATATATATATATATATATATATAGTGTGAGCACGAAAGATAGCAACGCACTGCAAAGTCAAAACAGTGGTTCTCAGCTACGAGTATTTTGCGGATGCTTTGTGAGTGGAGGGAGGTAACGAAGGGAGGCAACCCCTTGCAGTGAAATGTGTTTAGAAAAAAAATGCCAGATCCCACGTACAGTGGGAATCGATTAAATGCAAAGCACGAATGAGAAATGTTGATATGTAACTTTAAAATGCGGACGATGTTATGAGGTGGAGGTAAATGATGCCGTACATGACTTCCGTGTGATGATTATTATGTTTGGATGTGTCGTTTACCTTCGTCATCTATTCATGTCACGTGATACCGAATTTAGTATACGTGGAGCTAGCGAAATGGCCGCGAGCACGCTATGAGCGTGGTATGTTATCATGTTGTTACATGACACGTGTGTCAGGATTATCATGTTTGCACCAGTCCTATATTTCATCATCCATTGACGTCACGTAACTTCAAATTTCGTATATGTGGAGCTAACAAAACGACCGCGAGTGCATTGTGAAGGACCCAGTAAACTCTAATGTAGCGTTGACGTGCACGCACGCTGGGCACAGCGACGCTACGTTAGCAAAACGCGAGCACTCTTTAGTCCGACGCCTGGCGCGAGCAGCCTCCGTCAGCGCAGCCGGACGGCAACAGGAGCGAAATGCGACATGCTGCATTTCGCGCCGATGCGTTACTTAGACAACACTGCGTCTCCCTCTTTTTGTGACGGAGGGACGCTGGACGCGCTGAAACGCGTATGCGTCATAGCAACGCAGCGCGGCGCGCGCCTGCGAGTATATGGCAGGAGCGGCGCCTGGCGTGGCAACGCAGGCGGGACACTACGACAAGAGCACGCGCACCGCGTCACGTCGAAATGTATTGGCGCCTTGACTGTGACATGTAGCCGTCAGTCAGTCAGTCAATGAACTTTATTTACAAATTGTCCTGAGGAGCCGATTCCCCTCAAGAGGGAGGGTCGGCTGCGGGCCGCACCCACGTGGGGACAGGAAGAGCGAGCCCCTCCGCCAAATTGCGGGCCCTCTGGACAGCCCGGATTTGGACCTCTCGGTCCGAGCTGGTAGTTGCCGTCCTCCAGGCAGCTTCTGTGCTGAGAGGCTCGCCATCGCGCAGCGCCGCGCATTGCCAGAGCATGTGGCGTAACGTGCAACGTCTCTCTTCGCAATGAGGGCATTGCGGCTTTATGCTGTCGATAAACTTGCTGTACACTAAAGGCGACGGGTAAGTACCTGTTTGCAGCATTTTTAAAGTGACTGACTGGGCCCTAGAGAGTTGCGGGTGCGGGAGCGGAAAGCTACGCCTGGCCAATTGATAATTTTTTCAAATTTCGTTAAAGGTGAGGTGCGAATCAAGCTGCCGGATGCCATCCCCAAAATTAGATGCCGATTGCCCGTCACGGTGGGACAGTTCGCGTGCTCGGGCATGGGCAAGCTCATTGGCATTGGGGATAACAGGGTGGACATCCTTGCCCATGTGGGCAGGAAACCAGGTGATGTGGCCGTCGATTTCCGTGCAATGTGGTCTTTTGGTAAGAAGATGGGCCGCCTGCTCACAGACTGACCCGGTCATGAACGCTCGTGCAGCAGCTCGAGAATCAGTGAAAATGCGCGTGCGCATGGGAATCGCCACGGCCATTGCTATAGCAGCCTGCTCTGCCCTAGCCAGCGTGGTATCTCGAAGAGATGCTGCTGTGAGGATTTTACCGTGAAGGTCAGTGACCACAGCCACGAAATTGGATGTGCCGGGATACTGTGCTGCGTCAACGAACGCCACAATTTCAGGGGGTGGCAGCGGCGGAACTGAGGAGCGACTAGCCCTAGCGGCCCAGCGGCCGACATTGTAGAGAGAGTGAACATTTCTAGGAATTTGTGAGACCGTAATCTGCTCCTCCTCATTTGGGTGGAAGCTGTATCTTTTGTTTGCTACCATAGTTGGTTCGCAGCCCAGAACTCCAGGTTGCGTCTCCCAGCTTTGGAAGAGGAACAGTCGCTGCAGCTTGTGCTGTTTGTTTGCGCTTCTGCAATCTCACTAAATGTATTATGCATACCAAGAGCCTTGAGCTTTTCCTCATTTGTGTTGTTTGGAAGGCCTAAGACCCTCTTAATGCACTTTCGAATAATCGCATCCAGTTTCCCTTGTTCTTTCCTTTCCCACCTATGCGCTGCGGCAATGTAATTAATGTGACTCATAAGAAAGGCATGGAAAAGCCTCATGAGGTTGGCCTCACAAAGCCCTCCACGCCTGTTAGACACCCGAAGTATAAGCTTGACCACGCTCTCCGCCTTTGCCGCAATACGAGTCAGAGTATGAGAGTTACTTCCGTGCTCCTCCAGGAACATGCCTAATATCCGAATTTTATCGACACGGGGGTTGGCCTGCCCTGACCGTGTGTGAATTTTCATCCTGATCTCTTCCGGCGGAAATGGAATAGTGGTGAACTTGCGTTTCTCCGGCTGTGTGTACAGGAGGAGCTCCGACTTGGCGGTCGACAAGTGCAGCCCCGTGCTATCCAAAAACTCCTCCGTGCACCTGAGGGCCTGCTGGAGGGACTCCTCAACGTCTCCGTCCCTACCCCCTGTGCACCATATAGTAATATCGTCCGCATACAGCGCATGTCCGATGCGGTCGATACGAGAGAGTTCGAGCGAGAGTTTCCTCATCGCGATATTAAAAATTAGCGGCGAAATGACCGATCCTTGAGGGGTTCCCCTAGGTCCAAGGTGAAATTCCTTGGAGCAGAGGTCCCCGAGCCGAATGGTGGCAACGCGATCTCTGAGAAAAGAGCGGACGAACCCGTAAAAGCGGGCCCCCAATCCCAACTCAGAGATCGAATCCAGTATGTGAGGATGTGAAATATTATCGAAAGCTTTCTCCAGATCGAGTGCAAGAATCTCTCGGACATCTCTGGTGTCTATGTCGAGAATTTGATGTTTAATCATTTTCATAACGTCCTGCGTAGAGAGCGCGGGACGAAAGCCAATGAGATTGAAAGGGAAGAGCTCGTTTTGTTCAATGTGATGGGAGATTCGGTTAAGGATTGCATGTTCCGCGACCTTACCCACGCAAGACGTGAGCGAGATCGGTCGGAGCGTGCCTAGCCCGAGAGGTTTACCAGGCTTGGGAATGAGGACGACAGAGGCCGTTCGCCACTCCTTCGGCACCTGCCCCGACTCCCAAACCCGGTTGACCTCGTCAGTTAGTAGCTCAACGGATCTATCGTCCAGATTTTTAAGTAGCCTATTAGTGATACCATCCGGCCCGGGAGCCGATTTTCCATTGAGATCAAAAGGACCGCCCTGATCTCTGCCGTGTTGAAGGGGGAGTCCAGCTCCGCATCCTCCAGACCAGAGAAATCCGGGTAGTCTGCATCCGTGGCAGCCCCCAGGGGGAGGTACCTATCCGCCAGCTGTTGTAAGACTTGATCATTGGAGAGCCCAGCAGACCTCTCCTTGTGAATGAGCCGATCAACAGTGTGTTTCTGATTAGCTTTAGTTTGCTTATCTCCCAGGAGGTGCTTGAGAATGTTCCATTTCGCCCCTGACCACATCTGCCCATCGACAGCGTTACAGACCTCACCCCATTGTTGTCTGGCCAGGGTTTGGCTGTACGATTCAATCTCCTGTTTGAGCAGAGCAATTTTCTTTCTGAGCCGCCTGTTGAGTCGCTGCGTACGCCATCTGTTAAGTAAGGAGTTTTTGGCTTCAAGGAGCCTCGCTAGGCGGCTGTCCATGCGTTCCGTTTTAAGATCCGTCTCCACCACGTTAGTGGCAGCTTTAACATCTACCTTAAGACGCTCAAGTAGCTGGCCAAGGTCATCGTACTCTTTTTCATCGCTTTGTCTGAGTTCCCGAAAGGCATCCCCATCAACAATTTGAAAACCCGCGGCGGCGGTGCTTTAACATCGAGGGAGATAGACGTGATGAAATGGTCGCTCCCCAAGTTCTCATGCAAGTTCTGCCAGAAAGGGCACTCGACGTTCCTGACAAAAGCCAGGTCCGGCGTGGTGTCCCTTGCTACAGAATTGCCGAGACGTGTGGGAAAGTTGTGATCAGTAACTAGTAACATATTAAGATTGGTAGTATGCTGCAGAAGCGCCCGCCCCTTAGCCGTATTATTGATATAGCCCCATGTCTGATGTTGCGCATTGAAGTCGCCAGCAACTGTCAATGGAGCCGAGCCCGCGATTTTGGAGGCTTTGCAGAGAAGCGCATTAAAAGTCTCCCGAGTATCAGATGGTGAGCTATAAATGTTGAGAATGTATAGGTGCTCCTTAAGCCGAGAGTTTGGGATTAACTCAATGAGTATGTGTTCCACCTTTAGGTCTGGACGTACATCGTGAACCTCAAAGGAGAACTCTTTGGATATGAGGGTGGCGACCCCGCGTTTTCCTTCCCCCCAGCAGGCCACGGAGCGATAACCCCGGAGGGCCACCTCTCCATTAAGGGTCTCCTGGAGGAGTATTACGGCTGGCTTATTCTCCTGTGAGCTGACGAACTGCTGCAAGACTGCCTTCTTCCTGTGGAAGCTCGCGCATTCCATTGCCAAATGACAAATGTTTTATTTAGCTTCGCCATGATTGCTACTTAGGTTTTGCTCCACCACCACCACCCTTGCAGAAAGGGAACTGGATGACAGAGCTGACACCAGCGATGGCCTCCTTAATTTCATGGACCACCCCCATAATTTCCTGTTTAAAGTCACTGAACTCCTTCTCGATATCTACCGGAGGGTCAGCGGCTTTTCGCTTACCGCCTCTAGGTTGTGCCTCGGCCTGTTGCACTTTCACCGCCCCTTCCGGCGTGCGTTCGCGCTGCCTAAGCTCCTCAACTAATGCTTTAATCTCCTGAAGCTCACTCCTCAGAGTTGCATTCTCACGCTTTAGCTGCTGTATTCTAGCCGTAGCTTGCTCTGGCAACTGGCGCTGCACGATAGTGCGAGACTCACGTTTTGGGCCCACTTGTTCAGCCCAGGTAGGTTCCTGCTGAATCCGGCACAGGAGGCAGACCTATCCCTCGAGCGAGAGCGGTGACCCGCACCCCGCCCAGGGTTATCAAGGCCACCCCCCTGGTTGAACCTAAGCCCGGGAGCTTGCTGTGGCACGAACTCCGCGCGCTGCTTGTTGCTTTTCTCCGTCGTCGCCTTCTACGCCGAACGATGTAGGGAACCTGGTACCTGCTTTTGCAGGCCCGATCCGCCGTCGGATGCGCTTCTTCACAGATGGAGCACTTTGGCTGGCACGTATGATTCTCAGGGGGCGATGAGACCCCACAGTCCGGGCAGGTGATGACTGTAGGAGTGGGACAAACGTCCGAGCGATGTCCCAGCTTTCCGCAGGTTCGACAGGCGTCGATTTGTCGTCGGTAGAGCGTGCACCGGATCAGGTTCGTCCCACACATGACGTAGTTTGGAACTTTCATACCGTCAAACAGGACAATCACCGTGGGCGTTTTCTTGATGCGCCGTACTCCAAGAACCTTCGGATTTCTTGCGTGCACGAAGAGCTCACCAAGCCGGTCATCAGAGAGCTCAGGGTCGATACCGCGAACAACTCCTCTGCACGTATCCCCGGGTGGCGTCACGTAAGTAGAGACTTCATGGAGCGTTTCTCCCACTCGAATTTGCTTCACTTTAACGTAGGCTTCTGCGTTCCTAGCGTGTGGCGTGCTGATCACAAAGATGTTCTGCATTTCATTGGCACAAACAATGTCTTCCTCAGCCTGCGGCGGGCCGAGACAAGCAGCCATCACCAAAGCTTGGGTAACCTTGATTCCACTGACCTTGCGCACATCCATGCCTCCCTTGGGACGTACGATAACCCGGTAGTGATCTTTAGGCAATCGCGGCAGGCGCGACGCGGCGATGAGCTTGTTTATCGGCCCCTTCGGGTGCGCTGGACGGGCGGCACGATGACCGGCACTGGGGCCAGGGCTGTCGCCGGGCGTAAAATCCTGACGCTGCTTCTTCCGAGAGTGGGCAACAATCCATCCGGAGGCTTCATTCTCCTGCCTGGAGATTTCTTCGCCGAAGACCATCTCCTCGAGCGGCATCCTCGAAGCGTCTCGCTCGGCAGGCCGAGCTGAGCGCCAATGTGGCACAGGGTTGAAACACCCAAATAAAAGTTCGAAAGCTTGACCTACCCGCAAAAGTCGGGTATCCACTCGATTCTTGAAAGAAACTGGATCAGATGAGTCGAAAAACCGAGGTCTATCGGCAAATTTGCGGTCAAAAACATTTAAAAAAGCAGGAGCCAATGCGAGCGCGTCCGGCTCGCGTCTAGCAAGCAGCGTTCCTCCCCATGTAGCCGTGTTCTCACATGACACGCATCTCATGATTATCATGTTTGCACCAGTAACATACTTTCGTCATCCATTGGCGTCACGTGATACCAAATTTGGCATATGTGAAGCTAGCGAAACGGCCGCGAGCGCATCGTCAGTGTAGTACGTAGTCATGTTGTTACATGACAACCATGTCGTGATTATCATGTTTGGATGTGTCATTTAACTATGGCATCCGTTCGCGTAGCGTAATACCGAGTTTGGTACATGTAAAGCTAGCGAAACGGCCGCGAGCGCACCATGTAGTCATGTTGTTACATGACACGCATCTCATGTTTATCATGTTTGCACCAGTATCTACCTTCGTCATCCATTAACGTCCCGTAATACCAAATTTGGTATAAGTGAAGCTAGCGAAATAGCCGCGAGCGCATCATGAGCGTGGCTTGTTGTCATGTTACATGACACGCGTGTCATGATTTTCATGGTTCTGTCGCTTGTGTTCACCATGCAATAATTTCATACCACACCAGTTTTGCAACGTGCCTTGTGAACAAAACCACCGCATGAGCTGCAGGACAACGAAATGTAAAACATGACATTCATGACATACATGTCATGATTTTCATGTGGTGAATACTCAAATATGTTGTTCATACAGTCATGTTATGCCATACCAAGTTCGGTATTGATATCACTATCGAAACGGCCAGGAGAGCTAAATGTCGTAGGCGGCTAGATAGATAGATAGATAGATAGATAGATAGATAGATAGATAGATAGATAGATAGATAGATAGATAGATAGATAAATAGATATGCTCAAAGTTGCCGAAGTTGGCTAAGAAATGCGTCGCATTTGAAATGCTTAAACGATTTCGAGTACGTCGTACTCAACTATGGGAGAGCACTGAGACGTTTCTCTGATAGCCTAACCAGCAGCAGCGAGATTGGAAGCAACACCAACAGAAAACTCACGTTTATCAAGAAAGAGATGCTGACGATGGGCAAAGCTGTGTGCATTGGATCATGAATTGTGCCTTCTATTTTGTTCTGGTTGACAACCTTTTATATTATTTTGCTCTACCATTTTTTTCTGTAAAACATTTGATTGACGGGTGACGAAATGTAGGTGTTTTTTCGGTGCGGTGACCTTTCATTTTGTTTGTTCTGTTTATCAACCTTTTGGTACTTTTTTTTTAATAGATATCTCGATTTTTACTTATGCTGTTGGTGCCGGGCGGTGGTTTATGAATGAAGCACAATTATGCGTTTTCTTGAGCTTCGCCCGTGAAAAAAGTGGGGGACAGGGAGAGGAGGGTTTTCGAATAACACATAGTGTGAAATAGACTTTTTCTTCTCCGGCAAATCATGGTCAAACTAAAGTGCCAAGTCACAACGATTTGAACAGCTTGTTAGTAAGTTACACAGTTTGCGGCCACATTGAAGCTGTTTGATCCATGTTTGCTCTTCAATTTGGCAAGCCTGTGAAAAGCATGCTCAAGTACAGACGCAGTATAGAATCAGAATCAAAGCTTTTATTATTTCAAAAAGTCACGTAATTGCATCTCAGTATATAGAAGATCCCGTGGTTGGGGTCTGGATGGGGACTACTTCAACATAATAAACAGAAAAAAAAGACCTAAGGCATTGACAGGAAGGAAGAAAATATACAATATGTATTTTAAGATCAGTGATCATCTAAATTTCAAAGAAATAATGTAAGAACAAGAAAAAGAAAATTAGATATACAAAAACATGTAAGAAACTGCAACGAAAGCTTTACACCCAACTTATGGAGAACCGTTTTTCGGCGAAAATTAAAAGAAAAATCAAGAGGGCCGATTGTCACGAAACATATTGTGGCTCCAAAAAGGCGTTTTTTTTTTCGTTTCGGGATAGGTATCCTGGAGCCTCCAGAACAGGGGCAAAGAAATATTTTTCGGGGGAGCAGGTGGGCGGGGAGGGGGGTTCAACCGTACTTGTTGCATGTACGTGTGTAAGTTTCTATGAGTGTGTGAATATAAACGCAAGTGAAATTGAAAAAAAAAATTCGGGGGAGGGTTGAGCACTCACAACACCCATTTGGCTACGCCACTGCTCCAAAATGGCTTCGAGGACCCCCGCTTGAGAACCATGGGTCCAGGTAAGAAAAACGATTTGGTAAATCTGAGTTCGAGTGCGCCCTAAAAAAGAAATTTCTTGAATGAGTGAGCTCCACGTGTTTTGCCAATCAGTGATCATATATTTCAACTTCACCATTAACGTCATCATTATGTCGGTTTACGTTTGTACACCGATTTAGCGCACTAGTGTTTGCGCACTACATCAGTATTTTTATTGTTAGAGGCGTGAATTACGGAAGGGAGGGAAGCATGTCACTTGATGTCCCCCACCTCCATAAAAAAAAGAAAACCTCTTGCTAGAACTTTGTGATAAAAATATCTGGTGGTAGTGATCCCTATATTTCAAAATATCTTCGGCCCAAGTGCGTTGCAGGACTAGTCGGTTTATCATACTAAGTTGAACAGCTCGGCTGAACGTAGACAGAGAAGACGCACGCATGAACGCATGCCCACACAAAGCGCTAACTTTTGTTTGGAAATTCGAAAATCAGAGCTGTTTGTCTGTGTGTGCGTGTGTTCTACTGCGTCATTGTTAACTGAGTCGCGCTGTTCAAACTTAGAAACTGCCTTCCGCAGTCACCGATAAGCCTCCCTTTCAACTACTTCGCATGCCTCTGTCTCTGTATTTATTGATTCCCGTCCAATCGCTCTGGAGCCATTTCAGCGCGAGGCCAACCAACGACCCAGTGACCGAAGAACTGGACCTCCAAACGAAAATGGACCACGGAGTCTTTGAGTGTTTCAACCGGGGTGACTGGTGTCAAACGCGTTGGTCGTCACCACCCGGAGAGAGGCACCACGGTTTCGAACTCACCTTGCGACGGGCAACGCCACCGTGGCGTTCGTTCAATCGCTGCATGCCGCGCGCCGCGGTCTGAAAGGTCAAGGTTCAAGTTCGCCGCCGTGGTCTGCGGTGGAGACGGCCACCACGCGGGAGAAAAATGCTGCACTGCAGCACTCTTCGCCGTGGGAGCGATGCCGCAGGAAAGCCCCCGCTCTCCGGCGATTCATTTATATTCTCGGGCGTTTCGCATTTCCTTTCCTACCTTGGCCGCGGCGTCTGCGGTTT